>CAEMYA010001114.1:70276-81013 GCA_903131615.1 Diplodus sargus
TTTTTTTTTTTTTTCAAAGGCGACTGCTATACATTTAAGATCCCGTGAATCTCAGAGTAATCACACTACAGATGGATAAACATATGACCGCTGAGAAATACAGGAGGCTTGAACAGAGTGACAGTCCTAAGGGCTGTTCATGTGCTGATGGTCCCAGCTCTGTGATCAGCACCGTGGACAGCGCTCGTCACGTTTACAATAAGAATATGCTGCAGGAGCTAATGTTATGTGGTGTCCTTTCCGGGTGCCAAAACGTGATAAAGTGCCCTCGAGGGCGCCCTTCCAGTGGAGTAAACATGATGAAGGGCCCTCTAGGGTGCCCTTCCTGTTCACTATAAATGCATCCCTACTTTCTGCACACAGGTGCCCCCCCTTTTTTGCCCCCACCCCTCCAACATCCTGAATCTGTCACTGAGTATCACTGAGTAATTGTGTGGGTAATGGTGATCTGTTTGTGTTCTACTTGTGGTTAATTCAGTGCTCTTCACCACATCCTTATGCCCCTTTAGTAACCTGCTGTCTTTCTTTTTCTCCAAACCCCCGTTTGCTGCTCCAGCCTCCATTGTAGCCCAGAAGTGGTGGTGCCAGATGCATCCGTGTATGGATGGAGAGGAGTGCAAGGTCCTGCCTGACCTGACCGGCTGGTCCTGCAGCACTGGCAACAAAGTCAAAACCACCAAGGTGAGAAGACTGGCCTACATGTACATCTAGTCACCTGGAATTATCACAGTCTTCTGATTTCTAAGCAATAACAAAACATGTAATAATCATTTCAATGTTTGCAATAAAGGGTCTGCTGAGAAATAAATGATGTCCATAAATAATAAATAAATGTGTTACCAAGGAGCTTCCATTTGATGTAGCTACAAATGGCCATGATCTTCATTTGAATAGATTCCCTTTTCTATGATGCATCTCGCCTCAATTAATGTCTGGTGTTTTTCATATTATATATGACCGCATATGAGAAGAACGCTCTTAGAAGTACTGACTGCAAGCAAATTAAAAAATAATCTTATGAACAAAGGTTGTTTGGAACTTCAAGACACCCACAGATAAGAGTAGTCAAAGGAGTTATTTCAAACATCAGTACAAAATTGCAAAGAAAATACGGAGCTAATCAACATACCAACACCTCTGTGGGCCTTGTTTGTTAATCTGCTGCGACTGTATCTTCTCAGGCGGGGGGTGAAAAACAACCGATCGTGAAAACACGAGACCTCTGTACACAGCACACCCCACACAACCACCGTGTGACGCCGTGTAAACCGACGCTGTTCAGATGGGATAAATTGATTTAAATGAGGGTCCTTCATGGCCCTTTGTAAGCTGTTGAAGTGTGAAAGTTAATTTGTGGGACTGACGACCGGGGGGGTGTGTGTGTGTATGTGCCAAAGTGCATGTTGTAGGATGCAGCAGGTGCAGTTTATTTACAGGTGCGGTATAATAAAAACGAAACAGTTGCGAGGGAAGCGGTGCAGGCACCATAAGAGTAATTGCTTGAGAGATGGCATAACAGCACAACATCTGTCGCATTCACTAGAATGCATTATGGCTGGGGCCTTCCACTGAGGCTTTACAATTAAGAGTCATCATTAAATTGGTGAGTGGGATAGACTGAAGAACTGAGGCACTGCTGCGCTCAGTTGCAGACAGTGGAATTAATGACCCTGGGCCAAACACAAACTCTGGGACTGATAGGTGCAATTATACCCATTCTGTTGCATGTTCCCATCTCTTCTTCCTCTTCTCTCCTCTTCTCTTTGTTGTGTCTCCTCCGCCCTTGTCTGACTAGCCGATCAGCTGAGGGAGCAATGAGGAGCCGCTGGCTGACTACATCAGTGGACATTAATTGTGCCTTTGCAAGGTGCTTTGGGAGCGGCAAGCAGTTACTTGGAGACTTGGTAGCAGATGTCACCGAAGACAGCTGCAGTGAGACATCGATTCCCTGGCAACTGCTCGAACGGCCCTGCACTCTCGCCCCCCCCCATGTCTCTCTTTCTTTCTCCTGCGTCTCTCTTTTTCTACCCATGACCTCCTTTCTCCATCTCAGCGTCTCATTCACCATGATGATCTGTATCTGTCCATCTGTCTCCCTCCCACACAGTGTAGGTGTGCAGTAGAGAGATGCATAGACTGCCTTTCAGAGGCACCGGAACACTGTTTAACAAGGGAGAGCAAAGACGCCGCACCATGAGATACACATTTTCACATATCCTGTTTCATACGTCTATCTTTATGGGAAAACATTTACAGGGTTTTTTTTATGGGCATATCTGTTTATTATAAGTGCACATGGGATGGAGGTTGCTGCTGGAAAACAAGCTCTATACATATACGCCTTCAACTCGCTGCCAAAGCGTAAACAAACCATTACTGGCTCCGAGACATGTGAAGACACCGCTGGTCCCTGCAATCAGTCAGCCAGCGAGACTGCAAACAAACATTTTGAATCCAATGAAAAAGACATTGAAAAAAATAAATAAATAGAGAAAACAGAGTAAATGATTTGATTTGGTTTGGAATATTCGTCTCTGACCTCTGATTGGCGCTTTCAAATGGAAACAATTCACTCCGTGAGTGTGAGCCGGGACATAGAGGTCGCGCCGTGTGATTACATGTGTCCATGACGCTGATTGTCTTCTCTTATCTGTGATATTGTTTCTTCTTTAGGTCACGCGATAGCGAGGGAGCCACTGAGCCACAAGGAAACCTGAAACTCTCCATGTGGAAAGGATGGATGACTCACACATATTTACCGTACAATGGGGAAATTATCAAGGAAAGGACCGCTGTCAGGCTATCCATCACAAAACAATGGGATAAAACGTACTCATCGCAAACTATGTACACTTGTCTACATGGAGCCACATGTAAAGCATATACAGTATGCTGGCTGTTGAGACCAATGGCCTACAATGATGGACGCCCAGGGTACATCTGGACACAAATGGACTCTTATTTTCCCATAATGGACAAAGTGTGGATTGATCAAAAAACTGGTCAATTTCATTTACCGATTAAGCATTTCAAAGTATATATTTCAACAAAGCATTTGTGGATGAGCGTGAGATGTGAACTAAAAGCTGTTATTAGAGTGCTGCTGACCTGCTGTCAATATTTAGAGCTTATATTGGAGGCAGTTTCAGATGATTTGGGAGAAATGAAAAGGGGGTAGCAAGCTCAGAACTAGCAAATAGCAAATTAGCATCAAATTGCTCTTGTGGGTCAAGTCACTACCATGACGACTGTTTTTACGGGAGTCATTTTGCAGTTCTAATTAGGAACTGCAGTGTAGGATCATAACAACATATTAAAAATTCATGTAAGATATTTGCACTAGCTGAAACCGTTTGGGAATGTTTTGTTTTTCTAGATATCTCCCATCTTTTGCTGTGGATGTCACATGAAATTGAAGGTGAGCATTTTGTAAAATGTCAGACACTTTAAGTATATATATATATATATATATATATGCCCCATTACTCCCGAGTAGTTATTGGTAAAAACGGCTCAGACTGTTGAGCCTCGCTTACATGCAGCTTGGTACGATATCAACTAGCAAAGCGTGATTCATCCATCTCATTTTTGCCCAGAAACATTTCCAAGCTCAGCCTTCAAAGTTATATATCTTTGACCTATTATATTCAGTCTGTGACATCTCTTATGTTAACTGTTAAAAGGAGGCCCATAAAATGTTCTAACAAAGAGGTCGAGTTGTCTTTATGTTATTTCACTTTATTCTATCTAAACTTTCAGGTTCTCAGTCGATGAGTACACCGTAAATGCAAGAAAACCTCATGAATAGGAGTCTTTTTAACTACTCTAAGCAGGAGATAAAGTATGCTTTTGTGCACACATTGCCCATTGATTGCCTCCACAATCCCCCTGAATTCTTCACTGAGATATACTGAAATAATTGCGTCTGATAATGGGAGCTCAACCCTTCACAAACATGTTTTTTTCCCCTTCAGGGCTCGATCATTACTGCACTGAGTACGACAGCGTAGTGCCCCAAACAACCACCCACCATCTCTCAATTATCTCTGTCCATTCTCCCTCTCACACTCCCCTTTTGCTTTGAATCTCTCCGGCCCTCTCTCGCATTGTCTTTTGCCACATTGCGCCTATCATACAAAAGGAAGCACAGTCAAACTAGTCTTGCACACTCTGTCCCACACTATATCTGTATTTCTCAGCTGCTTGTACAAGTGCGCTGCCTTTTTGCTCTCATGCTTTCCAAATCCATTTTTTCCCACATCCAAGAGTGAGTCTTTCTCAAACTGTATCTGTCTGCCCCTTCTGATATGTGAGTGTGTTGGGTCAGTGTGCCCAGGGGTTAGCCCGCCGGGGGGCTGCTCCTCTGTGAACGAGAGCCTCCGCTTTCAGACATGCTGCTTTGTGAGCTATGATAAATCTGCGGGAGCTGAGCCGCTGCCTCTCCAGCGCCGAGCTCTGAGCCGGAGGGAGCTGGGGGGACAGCAGGGCTACCAGTGGCAGGCAGCTCCACTCTCTCATTACTGAGAGGCCTGGATAGCACTGGGCTTCTCCCGGGACTGCTGACATGGAATATTTTTAGGCCTACAGTGCAGCGCTGCAGTTAGGCCAGTCACACCACAATGCCCTCTTTCCTTGAGCAGTGTCTCAGCAACAACAAGGATAGGATGACATTCAGCAGCTGCATTAGCACATAAGCAAACACACCTACATGAACACACATTTAACTTTGAGCGGCCTCCCACCGGCCCACTCACACTCACGTGCACACACTGGCATCAGCAGAGGAAGTGAAAATCTTAATTACAGCCAACATGAAGCTAAATCTGTCCAGAGCTGTGCACCATCAAACTGTAGGAGGGATATGTTTCCTTTCCTCGCCCTCTCTCCTCCCCTCTCTCTCTCTCTCTCTCTATGTCTCTCTTTCTCTCTCTCTTTCTCCCCCCCCAGAGGTTTGGTGTTCTGCAGATGAGCCTGGCGCCTCGCTCCCTCCGTCCTACATCACTCTCTGCAGCAGAATCAATATTTGAGGACAATTTGCGCTGCGCTGCTCCCTGGTGGCTGGGGTTTGACGCTGCAGCTCCACCTTCAGGTCCAAACACCGTTAGACCTGCCAGGGACAGATTCACAGCTCATCTCAGGTCGCCACTATTCAAGAAGAAAATCTGCAAAGTGCACCGTACATACATTTACCACTGCTGTGCAGGCTGGCCAGCCCTGCAGCAAGCAGACACACACTCCTCTGCCTTTGCCAATTTATGAGAGGGAAGACGACTGAACTCGTCTAGAGGCCTCAAGGTGTCTTGGAGGGATTTTGAATTACCATTTTCACCTTTAATGAGATGTTACATAGCGTGCAAATTTAGCAGGCATAAATGCCTATCCAAGAGTTAATACATGGTCCATTCTTGGCATAAAAAAAAAAAAAACTCTCAAAACCCCCTCTAACATCCTGTTTACCAGTCGCCTTCAAAAATAATGAAGGCTATCTATTCCCTGTATGACACATTGTTCAGCGTACGAAATAATTTTCTTTTTAACTGGAAGCAGATCTGTCTGTAGTGTGTCAACAGGGCTCTAACCTCCCAAACACCCCACGGAGACTGGCTACTTTGATCTCGATGGGTTAGCAACTGGTGGGACCCGGAGGGCAGGAAGCAAACTCACAGCATGCAGGACATGACTGCAGAAGAACATGCTAATGAGACTGGCTGGGCAGTTTGAGCGAGAGCAGAAAGCAGAAGAACAATGAACTACCTTTAAGAAAAAAACAGAAATATGGCTGTAGCTTTTGAGAGAGGGGGCGTGTGTGAAGAGTATTTTAAGTATGTCTTTGTTTATGCGCTAGGCCCAGGCGGCTCCCGAGAGGCCACTTGCATCGTCAAACCAAACGCCTCCAATAGTCCATCATCACACTCGTCGGCAATTTACACAGTCGGTACCTGGAGAGGGAGAAATAAAGGGATGAAACACAGTTGTCTTGGCTTATGCATCATCTTTTGTCAAGTCCAATTTGTATTAGCCTCCAGCCATATTCAGGAAATATGGGTTCAGGATTCATGTTCAGTGAAAACGGTAATCTTCAGATGAAGTGAGTCTGTCAGAGGCAGAGAGATGTGTGACAACTTGAGTCGGCTCTAGGAGAAGAGAGCTTTGCCATTGTAGTAGAGACGGGCTCCAAGTCCTGCTGTCTGGAACTGACATTGATTTAATATACGTCAGAGGGAGATTAGCTGACGAAGAAGATCTGATCGGGTTATCGGCGCCACGCGGCAGCCACTGGTCTTGTCACTGTCACTTCACAGGAAAACGAACCACCTCAAGCCAAAATGTTTCCCTTCATAGATCAAATCTTTCTCCTGACAACCATGACATGTAATTACACAAACTGGATCAGATGTGCGAAAACACTCTCGAAAAAAATACCTAATTCAAACTCATCATCACTCAGCTCGCTCGGAGACACACTGAAGTCGATCCCCTTCATTTAGTATTCTGGTGCGGCGTGTTGGATTAGTGAAACACGGTCACGTGAATTTATTGGCTACCACAGCTGGTTAGCCGTCAGGTGATGGTGGGGGGATTAATTGCATTAGCTCCACTCTCTTACCCAGCATAGAATATGTGACAAAAACACCACAACACAGCCCATTAAAATTCAATGAAACTGACGAGAAAAAAAGGGCAAACAATCAAAAGTGTCTTTAATATTCATTTTGCGGCGGGCCTGCGACGGCCCGATATTGATGGTGGAGTGAACAGGGGATTCATTAACATCTTCTCCCTCACTGCTTCCTTTTGCTGAGCCGCTCCTTGCTGCGTCGTCAAACTCACTTATCTCTCTGAAGCAATTAGCCACTGGAGGCTCCATTGACCTGAGCCTTTGTTAGACTAACGGGCCACATTAGCATGGCCGTAGCCTGGCAGTCTTGGCAATGCATGTGCCGGTGCCAATGTGAGCGGTGCTGATAAAGAGGAGCCCTGCGGTGTGCACGTGTGTGTGTGTGTGTGTGTGTGTGTGTGTGTGTGTGTTTGGGAGGGTACAGGACCTACATACATGCATTTAACTGACAGCTACCATTGAACCATTTGTATTGAGCGCTTCCATACTTGTATTTGTGTGCAATAGGATGTATGTGTGTGTGTTTGTGTGTGTGTGTGTGTGTGTGTGAGCCGTATCCCTGTTTGCACAAAGGGGGTGTGAATAACTGAACAGTCAATGTAAGCAATTCATATTTGTATGTAAATTCAATTTTCGTCTGCCTTTATGCTGCGACATGCAAAAAACTGAACTCACCATAACACTGATGCTGTAATGCAGCTATCAGACGGCAATAATATACATCTCAATACACAATATCTCCATTACATTATAGGCGGCAGAGGTGACAGATCTAATTTTGACTACTAAAGCTATAAGATTACACACACACACGACAACGTGAAGAGTTGCCACGCTTACGGGGAAACGTTGCTCGCCGTCGTTGCCGAGGATATAACTACAGCGACCGCAGTGTGGCGCGTGGCCTGTGGCGCTCAGCTAGCGAATATGGTATGGGAACAGTGCTATTTAAAGGCTGTCTCTAATCTGAAGAAATTGCATTTACTTGACTGTCACACTGTATTACCGCCAACAATGTGGTGAGCACCCCCCGACATGTGGGAACACGCGAGCAGAGAGACACATTCAGATGACACATATGAATTTAATTGTCAAACGGGCCCCGTTTATGCTAATTGACGAAATGACCTAGTAAGTGTTTTCAGTGTTTATGCCAATGACAACAGCAGCTAAGTTTGCATGCATTATTCATAATTAATTATCCAAATGTGCTACTCCTTCCTTATTTACCAAATTAATGGTTTGTTTGCCTGAGAAGTATCGCTTGTCTGGTGCGTTGGGTGGAGAAACAGCGTCCTCATAAATTTCCCTGGCAGGTGAGGTATGGAGAGAGTGATGAGAGATAACAAGGGAGGATCAAACACACAGAAACCATTAGTTCCGCTGCGTCTGCGGCCCGCTGCTACAAGTTTAAAATCATTACAAGCAGAGACTCCACAAGTTCTACACTGTCTCACCCCTCTCTGCTAGCAAGCCTCTGTTCTGTTCCCGCTCGTACCTGTGACTCAATTTTTCTTTCTAAGCTTAATGGGCTTCAGCTAGTGTACTGGATAGTGAAACTTGAGTGCATTGTTATTTTCAAATCATAAAATGCTACCATGGCCATGCTAAGGCTCTTCCTGTAAGTGGTAGCATTCAAGAGCTTGAACCTGAACCCAACGTTGCACTAACGCTGTAAGAGTCCATCAGGAATGAGCCTTCAAACTAGGAAATGAGCTAGCATTTTTGCTAGTCTAGTCTCAGCGTCGTTGGGTTTTTTGGACGGGTTTTTGCCGAGATCCCTGAAGCATTTTCAAATTTTGTTGTACGACATAAAATACATGAGTGTCAGGAAACACTCAGTGACAGGAAATGCAAAAGGGAGTGGTAACATGCAGGAAAGGGCCACCCTGGGCCGCTGCGGCGAGGCTTTATTCTGAGGGAATCAGGACAATGCTAACATCTGGGTAAGCTTACAAAAATATGTCCTCCCTGCAACACTATTTGCTTATCTCTTTTACCCCCTTGGGATATAACTATAACCAAACATCCTATATTAATAAAAGGGAAACAGGAAATGTATATTTAATATTTAAGTTTTCAGTGACTTTTAATAAGAAGACTGAATCTATCCGTGATGAGACATGAGGACGGACAAGGCTGGAAAGTCAACAGCTCCAGATTCAACAGGTCTCACTTCATTTTTAATTGAATTAACTGCAAATTTGCTTCACTTTAGTAAAAAAAAAAAAAAAATCACCGGGGTCTTGTGTAAGTAGATGTTCTGCCCTGTAGAGAATCCTGTTTAAATCGTGCCCACGTGATGAATTTTCATAAATAACGAAAGGTTTTATTATAAAACCCCAACTGGCATACAGAAAACCTTAGGGCTAAATAGCGTATCAGTACAGGAGTGCTGGTTAATGTCTGAGTCTGCGCAAAAATATAATGAAGCTGCCATCCATGGTTTAATTCGGCCATGGACAGGACCGCTGGCGGTTTTTGAAGACAGCAGAAATTACCGTGAAGAAGCTGGAAAAAATGACACGAGGGTGTTTGTAGATATGGTGGAAAGAAATCCTCCCAACCACGCTGGAAATTTTCATGGCAGCTGTAGTTTTTATATGCTCTCAAAATGAATTATTGTATTTTGTTGAATTACAAAAGGCTTCTAATTCTAATAGCAAGTCCTGTATAGAAGATATGACTTTATCAGAAAATGGATATTTAAGAAACCCTCAATAAAAGAGACAGCTTTACACAGCCATTACAGAGGCAAGAGGAAACGACATCAAGACGTCAGCTCTCTCTGATGGTTTTCACTGTGCCACTGTGGTTTTTGGATATGTTGCGAACAAAACAATACATGAGCGATGGAAATAACCGATGCTCAAAAGCAACCCTCCAGTATAGCAGTAGGTACCCATTTAGCTTAAGATATGAACAGAAAGCCTGAAGGACATGTTCAAACTTTTAAAAAAGTATAACAATACAAAACAGGAGCTATATGGCCAACTTCCTCTCTTTACACATTCAAGGCATTTTCTGTCCACCAGCTATTTTGCGGGTGCTGTAGACCAGATGAATATTTTCAGAGCCTCCTGAGCGTGGCTGCACATCTGCTGGGCCTGGCAGCCAGATGCCGTGCCCTCAGCCAGACCCCAGCCCAGACGACAAGCTCCACAGGCGGTGACTGGCGTCTCTCGTGCCGCTCTACCCTACTTGCCCTGAGCGCCCAGGGCTAGCCGCCTCTACGGCTGCCACTGTGCCAGCCTGACAGATGCGCCGTCAGCACAGATGTGAGTGGCGAGGGGGCGGCGGGGGGTGGCAGAGTGGAGCTAAATCACTGTGTAATCAACGTGTGTGGCTGGGGGGGTGATGGGGGCTCAGCGGGCACACAAACATTTACAATTGGCCAGGCAGTCCTTGTAAACAGGAGTGGTTGTACAAAAGAGGCAGGTTGAATAATTGATAGGATGTAAGAGGATCTGGCTTTGGGGGATTTTGGAGCATTGATTCTGGCTGAGAGGGAGTGAGAGCACATGGGGGGGAGGTGCTTTCCTAGTGCTAACCTTTATTAATGCTTTTCTCTTTCCTTTAGTCCTCACCTCGGCCAGCCGTGGCGATTCAGCACTTGCCAGGTATAGTTCTTTTTTTCCCTGCTGGCCTCCATTCCCTTTCAGCACACTCTCTATGTTTTCCTCTTGTACTGCTTTTCTGTGCGGAATGGAAGGGTAAGCCATCATGCCAGTGTACGGCAACAACACAGCCAGAGAGAAACAAAAGAGCAGATGGCTACAGAGAGAGCAAGAGAGAGACATAAAAGAAAGAAAAGATAAAATAAGAAAGATGCAGGACAAACTTCACAAGAAGAAGAAGAAGAAGAAGGAAACAAAACAGATACGCAGGAAGAGGATGGAGGGATAGAGAGGAGAAATCTGTGTCAGTAAAAGGGTAGAGAGAGGAACACTGTCACAGCAAAACATTTCATTCTGTCCCCCTCCGGCACAAAATGTCAGAAAACAGAAAATGTAAGTGTGTGAGATTGCCTCACGTTACCTGGATGAAAGTCATTAATAATCCGCTCTCACATGCACCAATCATATGTACATGCGCGCACACACACACACACACACACA
>CAEMYA010001114.1:81020-117264 GCA_903131615.1 Diplodus sargus
AGACACACGCATCGTCTATACTGCGGTAACCCTTTCATCTTGCCAGCTGCAGGGCTAAAAAAACGTGCTGATATAAATAAATGCACCAGCCTGGTTTCAAGCCTCAGTCTGCCAACAAACACACGCACACGCGCGGACGCACACACGCATGCACACAAACGCAGACACAAGCACGCACTGTTTCGCAGCCTCTTTTGACTTTGCACACTTCACATTCCCATCATGTCCGCAGACGGAGAAACAAGCTTATCTGCGGTTGCTTCACTTGAGCCGTACTTTGCAGAAGTGGGAGAAAATGTCTTGAAGTCTCATTCTCGTCTTATCTAACAGAAAAAAGGTATCAAGATGTGACATTTCTCCACACTGGTCACTGGTAAAAGCACTGCTGCCTTATTATTGTTGTGGAAGTGGCGGGCACTCGCGCCATTCAAATGCAAATTTCTCTTTGAAGGAAGCTGTACAGCGGTACCGTCAGGTGCTTTGACAATATATTGCCTGTTTTTATATCAGAATACATCACAAACATTGCGCTTGCATTCTGGACAGTAGGACACCAGAATCATTTCCACTTCAAAGTCATACATATTCACATTTGTCGTTATACCCAACTGACAGCAGTTGCTGCAGTAATCCTTGTCTTGCCTTACCGTAACACTTTGCAATTAGCCATGATGGCTATGCTAATGCTTTCTCGCCTCTTGGCATCTCTCTTTGGTTTCCTACAGAGCTCATCTGTCTGGGGAAAGTGAAAAAAGATGAGGCCTTTTTTTGGACTTTTTCTTGCTCCGGGATTTGCTTTATCTTTACTTCAAATGAGGCCCTTTTTTTTGCATGAAGTAACTGAGAACAGTGGGTGGCTTCTGCCAGACAAGAGACATGTGTTTGTTTGGCATTGGGTGGGTGGGTTACATCATCTAGCTGTCCGCCTCATGGCCATGCGCTCCTCTGTGCCGACACAAAGACAACGCGCTAAGACCATCATCAGAGGAAATTAGCTCAGTAGCGTTGAAAGCGCTCGCTTCTCACAATAGCCAGTGGCCATGCTAAATCATTAGCCTGTCACTTCGTTGGGGTTGAGTCCAATTATTCTCTCAATCCGCCTCCAAACCAAATTGCATTATTACAATTATATCCATTGCATGACATACTGTCGCGGCGAGGGTGTATGAGATGGGGAACGGAGGAGAGGGGCTGAAAAAAAAAGGGAAATGGAGGGGGAAAATAATTTGGGTGGCATTATCCAGCCGCTGTTTGCTAGCTTGCTCTATGGGACATATTGATTATGCTTTCTGCTGTAATGCACGCTCATGTTTACCACCCAAACATCTCCCTCAATCACTCTTCCTCTCACTTTTTCTCACTGATTAAGATGCTTCCATGTCCGACTTTGTTAAAGCACCTATTCTTGCTGCTTGTTACAGACTTCTTCCACTCCTCCCCCTCTTTCTTATCGCTCTCCCTCTGTCTACCTAACTCCCTCTCCTGTCTCACACCAACACTTTAGCTGTCACAGCGATCTTGTCATCAGGCTGTCAGTGCTAATCATGGCGCTGCTAATCACTGTGCATCAGATCATTATCCGGACCTTTCACTCTGATGAAGTCTGAGGTGTAATACAGGGCGGTCCTGTCAAAGCCTGCCCCCGGTTCTGATGGCATCACCCGCTTGAACTGGAGATCATAGTTCCTGCCAAGAGAGTCAGCGCTGCAAGTGGGATGTGAGAGCATCATGCTGAGGTGTTACACCGACTGAATTTGTACTGCTGCACTCCGATCTCTTGCTCGAAACCGCTATTGGCTCCCAGTTGCAACATCGGACTCTGAATGATGTCAGAAAATAATGTATCTGCTCTCTCACTATAAGATTACCATCAGCAGTCCAAATGTAAGAAAAGATCATATTTGTACCAGCATCCAGTTCCCCAGCAGCCAAATGTGCCCTTCTTTAAACCATTGTTTCAGTGCTGTGCTGTTTTTCTGCCTCTTCTCGCCCCGTTTCTTGCCCTGGACAACTGTGTGTGTGTGTTTAGAAGTGTGTCCTTGTATGAGTGCCTGTGTCTGTCTGCAGAGAGACCTCGGACCCAAATGTAATTAGACTTGGTAATGATGTGGCCTGTTTACAGCCTAAGCCCTCTGCTAATGATAAATGCACTTGACATATGTAGTCCAGAGCACACTTCAAAATAAGAGTGTGGGCTGAGCTCCATGTCAGTCAGTCAGCCAACGCTAATGTATCATCCATTTACATCCTGGACCTGCCGCACAGAGGCCCATGTCCTTGGAGAGTTTCTCAGCTGACCACTGTTTTGACAGCTGACTAATCGCTCTGGGATTATGCCAATGGAAGAAAACCTAAACCTTAATAAGGAACATCTTCTTAATGATGCATGATACACACTACATATTCATGCCATGACAGATGTGCTTCACTGTCGTTACTTTTTTTTTCTCTGTTCCTTAGAAATGATGAGAAAATGTTTTGCTGTGTGCTGGACATTGTACTCCAGTGTTGAAGCATTTCAAGTTTTAAGTTTCAAGCATTTACAAAGTACTGTCATTTTGTGTTGAGTCTGGTGTTTACGAGGCCTCTTGTCTAAAGATACAGCTTTTTGCAGGATGCATTGTGGTTATTTGATATTGATAGCTGTAACATAATGAAGCAAAGTTTGTTTTACTGCCATACGCACAACTAGACAACAAAGCGGTCGCTCAGGTGCTCAGCTGCTCACAGCCGGCTAGAGGGCCGAGCCAGACCTTTTGTAGAGAGAAAATACCCAAAGTCACATTGGCCTCTGCTCTGATCCAGTCCAGAACCATGTTTCTGACGAGAGGAGGGGTCAGAGATTACTTATTCACTTATAGGATTAAAAAGTGGATTTTTGTCTTCACTCCTATGTATCAGCCTGACTGCAGCAATGATCTGTGGAGCTGACCTCCACTGTTCGGTGTTGACCCTCTATAATCTTGACTGCTGACTGGAGCTGGAGGGGAAATGTGCTTTACTTCATTAACGTAACGTTACAGAGAGGAGTGGAGAGGAGAGGAGACAGAACTGGAGTCTCTGGTGAGTGCATTCACTGAGAGTTGACCGCAGTTTAAACGCAGACACACACACCCTCGGTGTGTGCCGCTGCTCGCTAACGTTAGCTTACAGTGAAGTACTCTGGCTGTTATATTTCTAGGAATAATTCTCTTTATCATACGAGAATAGCCAATCTTCACACTGATGGTCTCGCTTGCTTATGCAGGTCATATAAAGGCATCATTATTATCTGAAACTGTTTCCTAACCAGCTTGTAGCCATTTTAAAATGTAATGAACAAAACGTTTCTCTCTGTCACACAGAAATGTCCTGACGACAGGTGTAGTAATGGACTTTGCATTTAACACTGGAAGAGAGCCAGAGGAGTGACATTATGAGAGAGAGAGAGCAAGAGAGACCATGCTATCCAGAGCCCCGACCACCTGCTCTCCCCTCCTTCCTTGCCATCCTGCCTAGGGGTCACTGTGGACTCTCAGCAGACCTCTAGTTAAACTCCTTGGATTCTGACTGAAGTGCACGTTCACTCTCATTAATCCACTCAGCAAGTGTGTGCGACACTGTGCGCATTTACATGTGGTAGTGTGTAGCTATCGGTGCATGTATGGTCTGGCGTGTCCTTGTGTGTGCATGAAAAAGTTGGCCTGGCCCCCCAGGGGGTGGGATGGCGGGATGGTCGGGAGCTAGGCGCGTGGTGATGTGACAGCGCTGGGGCAGGGCAGGGCCAGTCGGTGCAGCTCCATCTGTGGCCCTTCTGTTCCCTCACTACCTGACCTTTGACTGTCTTTAGGTGTTACATGACAAGGATATCTGAGCTATGGCCGGTTTGGATTGCTCGTGCTGCAGATTCAGTATACACAGAGGTTAGCTTGGTAGTAGGAATCTGCATGAAAGGGCTCACACCTCCACTCAAAGGTCAGATGACACACAATCCGTGTGTGTGTGTGTGTGTGTGGAGAGGTGTTTCTGGATAAAACCGAGAGAAGGGTTCGTGGAGGCTCTGTTTCACACTTGACACAGAGCTAATGAGAGAAAAAAAACTGTCACTTCACAGCGCTAATTTGGGTGTAATATCCCAAAGTCAGCCAATCCACTGAGGAGAAAGAGAAAATTAAGCATCTGTTTCATTTCCCTAACTGGCCGTAGCCAGAGTCATTAACAAGAACCATGCTCATACAGAGAGGCTCCATCGAAGCCCGGGTCCTCAAAGAAACACGCACACAGCCAGCGAAGGACGTAAAGCACGTAGCTGACTAGACAGTCTTCATCACACCTCACCTTCATTTGCAGATTCACCCAATCAAAATGAGAATTTCACAGGGAATTGACACAATGGCAGCAAATTAGTGACAAGCAATAACATTAACTCGAGAGAAGCCCTCATGATATGAAAGGGACTGATGTTTCACACATTGCTGCTGACATGTTTCCGATGAGTATGAACATCCTTTATTAACCTCGGTGGTGATGATGGGGAGCTGCAAGGTCAGCTTACAAAAAAAGCTGTCGCTCAGGCCGTCGAGCCGCCTGGAAACATTTCTGGGTCACTGGAAGTGAAAGCCGAGCTCATGACAAAATGGAGGCTGCTGTCACTGTAGACCCGCAGAGACAGATGGGGTTTGGAGAATGTTCTCAGCCGCGGCAAAGGCAACGTTTTCAGTTAAAGAGGTTAGTGAGAGTCAGAGGAATCAATTAGCTCTGGATTGGGTGAAGTTCTTAAAATTCATTAGTGACAGACTAATTACAGTGGAACAATAGGCTGATAATTACATCTGCAATAATTAATATACTTATTGTAACAAAAGGAGCGTTTGAGAACACAGTCATCAGCTAATAGCTTATTACTGAGTTGATACAATCAGCAATTCTGTAATGGGAGATGACAGAGCTGGAAAACTTGGGCCATCTGCGCGGTAGAGTTGGTCTTACTGCTGATGTCAGGGATTATGAATGAAAAATACCAATAACTTCCTAAGCTCAACGTATTTTATGATATTTACCATAATTGTTCTGTCTTAGTCTGTGCCTGCAAAGTATTTTATCAGTTCAAGACCCTTTGGGCACCTTACTGATGAAGCCGGATCCCTTGTGGATGGCATACAAGTTTCCGGCAGAAGACAAGGTCATCCTTGGCTTCAGGTAAGTCATTTTAGCTGTTGCGTTGCTCTTTAGGCTGAAAAAAAAAAATCCCATCTGTAGGTGTAACAGATATTTATACAGCTGGTATGGGGCTGGGATTTGGTGGGTTTATTCTGATGGCCAAACTAGGACATGCAAATTTCAGTGGACTGCGGCACTGTGAAGAGTGGGAGAGTGTTTAGAGAATGAAGCCTGCGGCAAAAAGGACAGTAATTACTGAGTTAGTTTAGTCTCAGCGTGTGTGTTAACCAAACTGTCAAATTTGAATTGGTGGTGGGTCTGTGTTTACATTCGGATCATTGGTTGTGCCTATGAAGTCGCAATATGTGAGAATTTTTGATTAAGATATAAAAAAATTAACTAAAGTTATGAACAGAATGTGAAGAAACAGTTTTTACAATGTGTGAAAGACTTTCACGTATCATGTTGCAGAGATATCTACTGAAGTTAGTGTGCTAGCTATCACCAGAGCTAACTTGCTAGCCCCAAGCTAGTTACCTCTGGTGATATGCTGCCCCCTATTTGTTTGGAGTATGAATAAATATATTGATGTACAAGATCAAGTAAGTACCAATGGGTTCTGAATTGGTCATTAGTTAAATTGTTTTTCAATACCGCATACTACAGTATTATGTATACAATCCTTTCACAGTGAATGGGCCAACAGTCCATTTTCATATTGGACTTACTTGTGACGGGCTACAGAGAGTTGACTGTGCAGAGGCAGCACACAGTCTTTTTGTCTGCCTGGAGATTGAGACAAGGATGTTCTTTCACAAGTTGTTTGAGGGTTTTGTGTATAACAGACTTGATGTTTCTTTAGTTGTGCATGCAGCAATAAGTCCAGTTTTGCTATAGTGTTAAGTGTCATTTGTATTATTTAAGGAGTTTGTTTTTGCTTAGTTCATGAGAGATGCAGATGTTAAACCAAAAGCTGAATTGCAGTTACATTACCTAGCATTTGCATTTGTTTCACTGGGCGCTCATGTGTTTACCTGCTGCATACACCCGTTTCGCCTCATTTAAGTTTAGCAAATGTATCAATAGCTGTTACAGCAATTTGCCTCGTTTAATGTCGATGCAGTGGAAGTGATCTGTTTCCTCTTATGTATTACCGGTATTTCTGCTTTAGAACTACATTCATGTACATATACACACTCACAAGCGTACGGGAAAACTTGTTAGGAATAAAGATTCATCGGTGGAGTTAAAGCCAAGTCCATGTGTTTGCTTTTTTTTTTTTTTGTACAGATACCCCACAGCCATCACAATCTCATTAACAAGCAGTCCCAGACAAGATGTTAAAGCCCACATAACAGCATGACATTAAGCCATATTGATGTCTCTTTATGAAGTGGCAAAAATGAATCCTATAGTAGATACCACTTATTATCTTTGTATTTTTTTGGCATTCCGTCATGAATTCCACTCTGTAATATCCATCTTGCTGGTAATTTAAACCCATGAGAGGAGGGTCCTTTCTAATAGATTGTTGTGGGCTTGGCAGGTACTGCACAGGAAACCCTGGACCATGATCAAGGGAACTATAATGGCTCATTATAGTGTAATAGCATAAGTTGTCCACAGGGAAAGTCATAAACCATCTCCTCATTATTACTCCTGCACACCTTTGCTTGTGTGAAACGGTGTCGTCCATGGCAGGGTAAATGTGGGAAAAGCCCCAGGGATCAGACTGTCGGCCCTGTTCTCGGCTGCCTTGACAGATGTCAACATGTGAACGATTGTCCTTGGGTAAACCTCCAGTGGGTCGGAGATATGTGGCTGTATATGATGTAAGCTGTAGGAAATGAAGAGTCCTTCAGAGAGTTTGAGGCTTTGCTTGAAAAACCTGTCATGTTTGCTTCTGATCACCCATGGTGCTGTAGTTTTAAACATTCAGAAAGCAAATGCATCAAAGTCTAGATTCTAGACATTGACCAACACCGTTAAAATGAATGAAAATACCCAAAAGATATTTGGATCACAATAACCTTCGCAAGCAAGGATTTGATATCGTTGAGAATTCATTATTATAACGTGACTGCGCTAATATGCACTCTAGCTTGAGATAAAGTTAGCTGCATAGACCTAAGCAGGTCATTTCCATATATGTACTACATGTGAGACTATTTAGACAGTTAAGCTATTAAAACATCTATTAATGTGAAAACTGATGTGGCTTTTAAAAAACACATTGCAGCAACAAGCAGCAACATGTACTGTAATAAAGCAATGCAAAAAACAATTCTTGTGCAGGATGGTTGAAAGAGCGACACAGAGCGGTACAAGATGCTCAAAGTTACAGTATGTAGAATTTGAGAACAGAAATGGAATATAGTATTATAAAGTAATTAAAAAGCCTCTTGGGTTTGTTCTTCTACAGTAACCCGGGACAGACAAACCAAACTATTTCACGTTTTTAGTTTTGAGCGGCCATCTTACGGAACGGTTTTTATTTTTTGAGATCTGAAACCACACCGCTAGATGCTGCTAGATGCCTACACACTAGACCTTTAATATAATATATTAAAATATTAAAGGTAATATATATAAATTTTAGTTTAAGATGCAATATCTAAGAATTGGCCACAAGTAGACTCCAAACAAAAAGTGGGCAGCACATAACCAGAGTAACTACTAACTGCTGTTAAGAGTAAATGACCTTATCTAGTTAGCTCAGTTACCAGTGCAGCTAGTGGTCCTATTAACTGAGTCTGGACTGCCTGGACTAGGAGTTCGGAGTTCCAGAGGAGTGCTGGTGTTATTCATCACCTCTTGAGGTACAAAGTGGCTGAGGGTTAGCTGGTTAGCATGCTAACTTCAATAAATATCTCTGCAACACAATTCCTCAGACTTATTATAATATATTTTTTTCACATTCTTCAACTATAATTCTTACAAATTCCCCCTTAAGTTCAAAAAGCAAAATCATCGATAGAATGTGAAGAAATATGTCTTGAAATCATGTCAAAGTGTATGTTTTAAGTTGCAGAGACATATCGCTAGTACACAACACCAACACTCGCCAGTGCTCTGAGCTCCCAATCCAGGCTGAGTCAGCTAATAAGACTGCTGGCTGCACGGTTGACTGAGCGTACTAGCCAATGGCAGCTACAGCACTTAGCGGCTATGTTTGGGGGCCATTTCTGGCATATTGCACCTTTAAGCATTCACTAACTATCTTGAATTACTGAACATGGATTTATTGAATCACTTCTGTGTATAATGCTGATACTGGTAAGATTTATTGAGACGTACATAGACCAATAGTTGGCTAGATTTTGCCAGGAGAGCTTTTTTCCAGTGGCCTGCCCACACCTTTTGGTCTGGGTTGTGTACACTGTTGGATTCAATATTTCAATTGAGGACTCTTGAGTTGTCAAGTTTATTTTCATCACAGTTACAGTCTCAAAGGTCTTCAAAGGCTGGCTTTGGACATGGAAACAAAATCAAATCCCTTTCACTAGGGTGAGAAAAACATAACCTGAAGGCAGCTCGGACGCGACAGTGAAATAGAGAAAACCATTGTACACAGGAAAGAAAGTGTGCTTAGTGAAGAGCAAAAAAGCAAACGGAGGATATAATATGACAGTGCAGCAGATCCGCAAATGAACAGTAACAGAGAAGAACAAACACAAAGAGTCTGACAAGGTCACAGCACAACATTCACCTGAGCAACATCTCCAATGTAATGCCGCACAGACTGCCAGGAGAAAGAACTTTTGTACACGTCAGTAAGGGCAGCGACTGCAGCCGCTGCCAGGAAGAGCACTGTGTTGATGAAGGGCTTCAGCTGGCGGCGGTGACCAACGAGTCAATGGCAGCATCTGCATCCACTGCCAAGCAGCAGCCCCGGTGTCCGACATCTGGGAGGGAGGAAAAAATAGACAGCACAGGCAGACACACTCGGCCCTGAACACGCTCGCAGACAGTCTGAGGAAAAACAGATGTAGCCTAATGCATAGTTTATTTTCACTCACTTACATCCTTATTTGAGGCACCAGTGCTCCTCAATGCATGACATGAGTTGAAGTCATTACTTATATCGACCTTTTAGTGTCTGCCAGCACACCTTGTGCATCACTGCAGGAAGCTGTTGGAGGCAGCGGACTGAGTCATGGCAAGATTCCGACTGTATGTCTGCCAGTCTGTCTGTCTCACAGACAGGTATATTGACTTTCATTCACAGGACATATTTCACCGTTTGCTCAGGGTAAATGTTAGAGCTATGACTATGCTTGACTGATGCTGTAGATCTCCCTCAAACTAAAGTAAATATTCCCCTCATGAGCAACCCCGGCCAGGTAGCTACTGGCTGTCAGCGGGACATTCACATCTCTATTACAACTGGCAGGGCACGACACAACTCAGCCAGATAGCCTGACTGCTATTTATACCCACTCACAACCCAGGTGCCGTATTTCTGACAGCTTGGCCTGTTCCACCTCCAGCTTCATCTGTTTCTTGGGGAAAATATGTGGACAGACGTACAATATGTATCATCATGTCTAGTCAATACATTTAATTATGTCCAGCAACATTTTCTTTATATAACCTCACCATTATTTTATTTTTCCCCACAGGTCCTGTCATCATTTCAAACCTGTCAATGCCAGCCCACACGGTGGCTTATTTCACTGAGGTTGGCAAGACTATGGGTAAATTAGCCCAAGACATACAGTATCTCTTCAAATTATTTGTATAACAGGTGAATGAATGGCACACATCACATCAACCCAAGGCTATCCGAACACTCCAAAAAGTTTGCAGAGCAGTCCAGAAGATATCTGACCAGGCCAAATCAGTCCTTCAGTGCAAGTCTGGCTTTTTAAGGCCACAACAATCATGCTTAAGGAAACATTCTTCCTTTGGCAGCTTTACTGCTAAAATATGCAAGGACACTTGCAGACACGGCTTTACAAATCAGCGGACAATGCATCATGAAATACAGATCGTGTCTGTATTTAACACTCATCTGTGCTGCTGGCTATTGAAAAGCTCTGTCCCCATATTTTAGAGTTAAAAAGATGACTAAAATGATCGCATCACTACAATTACAATAGAATAGTAGAATTATGAAGGAAAAAGGAAAACTAGAATGGCACACAGCAGAGAGCATACCTTCATTAAGACCCAACATTCCTCTTTAATTCAACAAAGCCAGTATCGAATAAAACTGCATCAAGTCGTGCTCCTCATAGATACCAGCCACCTAAATACACCTGACAGTTTTCACAAAGAGCCATGCATTGTTCTCTGAGAAACTGACAAAAATCTAGCAATTTTAAAGAAAGTGAGGAAAAATGTGTGTGTCCATGTCTTATCTCAATCCAGGCCGAAAGTTATTGAGGTCTGTTCAGGGCTGAGACCAATCCTCCAGTAAAGTTTTGTGGAAATATGTTCTGTAGTTTTTTGGTTATCCTGCTGATGAACTAACCAGTTAACAAAACGACAGACAACGACAGGCCAAGGAAATAATAACCAGTTTATACATTTCTTTTTTCGTTTGGTGTCGAAAAGAAGCCTGAGTGGTCAGGTTAGACTAGAGGAGAATGAATGAACCGAATGCATGTTTAACGTTTAAGTACTGTACATCTACTGAATGTTCTTATATTGGGCACAACAATTGTGAAATTGAATTTAGTGGCCAGTTAGATGATTTATGTCATTTTCGTTTCAATGACTATGTACATTTTTCATTATTTTGTGAAAGAGTATTGCATTTGTATTACTATGATTCAATGACCGCACTTCCTGTCGGGATCACTGAAAGCTTTGAGTCAACCTTGATAAATGTCCCTTCTATAAATACCAATGAATATGCAATTACAACACACTGTAGGCATGTCTCTGCACATACATATCATCCTATATATTAAATGGATAAAGAGCCGGTGTTGCTGCGCATAACGCGCCCTGCTTATGGCATCTTAATTAGCAGCATCTGCGCTGAATCACAGCGGTAAATGTGTGTGACAAACTCCCCAAGTCACCACCGTCTTCAGGGACTTTGTCGTAATGGCTGGGGACTATTTGTCATTCTGTGTCTGGTCTCACTGGAGTCCCTAGAGGATTGGCCTAGTGCACATTCATGGGTCAGGCCATGACCTTGTCAATCTGGGGGATTACACATTGGGGGGACTTGAGGTTCGGTAACAATGTAGGACTCTGGAGACTCCTTGGAGATAATGTGTTAAAGTGCAGGCCAGGAGGGGGGAGGAAAATCGATTCTTAGACGCATTTTGATTCTCTCTCATTGAAGTCAATAATCAGCGGTGGTTTCAATGAACATGCTAAAAGAGCGGGTATGTGAGCTAGCTCCCACAAGAGTTAACTCCACTAATGCACTGTTTTACTACATTTGGCTTTAAATTAAATGGAGGGTAATGTTTCATACAAAGCTGCGTTATTATGGACCCCGCTGCTTTTCTTACAAGATCCACTCTGCCAGTAATTTGTCGATAAGTCATTAACACAGCCTCTGAATCGTCGACTGTCTAAACCAAAGGCATCGTGGGATTACCAATGGTCAGCTAGCAACCATAATAGCTCTGCTTTCAACATGGAAAAGGGATCAATATTTACAGAAGGTATTCGACTTTAGATTTAGATTTATTTATTTCATTTTTCCTTTTAAGTCTCTGAAGTGGCACTGCAGTTCAAGGCTGGATTACAAAGCTGCTCAAAGAAATACAGTCGCACTGAAGACCTTGTTAGCACAACGGTCTGTACCCAACATGCAGATTTCCAGAGCTATTTATTATGTCCTACCCGACATATTTTGACATTGTATACACCTCCCTAACAACGAAGTCGAGTTGCAACATTTAAGTTGATGCTGTAAATATAGTAATAATAATAATAATAATAATATAAGTAGCAGTTCGTTACATCTAAGGCAATGCAGAAGAACATGACTGTGAAATAATTCATTCTAAATTCTCGACACAATCTCTTGTAACAATCGTTTAAGACCGTGCTGAATGTTCCCTATGGCTGAACCAACTGGACGGTGAAATGTAACAGATGGCAACATCGTGTTTACATTCTAATCTATTATACTTCTTTTGGAGATGATGGCTGAGCATGAGCATCCGAACGATAATGTAAATCAATTCATCTGTTTATTTTTATCTATCGAAACATACAATTACGCAGTGCTTTAGTATACTTCGACAATCAGCAATCACATCTAGTCCTCTGAACCAAATCAAATTGTTAAATGCCCATAGATTCCCATGCTTAGTACAAAATGCTCTCACTCACTCACACACGTGCCTGGTCAGTGTATTACCTGCAGTAGATGGCTGTCAGCTCTCCCTTTGTGTGGAGAGCCAGCGCGTAGTTCCGGCAGGAAGCAGAGCATTGTACCGCTCTAAACAAAAGCAGCACCAAGATGTACTTTAGCCACCTACAATAAGTCCATCCTCAGTACATTGTCGGATATTAATATTTTTCAGGTTGTTCTTATTTTAGGTGGCTAAAATACGTTTGGTTGCTGCTTTCGTTTGCGGCGGTACAATGCTCTGCCTCCTGTCGGCTCCACACGCTGCCTCTCCACACAGGCAGAGAGCTGACGGTCATCTACTGCCGGGAACACACTGACCAGGGATAGGTACCTCTCAAAACCCCACATCAGAAGACCCAAACTATCCCCTTTACACCCTGATCTTCAATAACATCTGTCAGTTAACAACCCTGAGGCATAGAGGATTGAGCTTCAACACATATGCCATTCAGAGATAGAGTTTATTGCAAAGCTGTTGCATCATAATACAGGTGTTTTCTGTTATGGCTACACTCTGCATGGGTAAACACAATTATAAGCAATCTACACACCTCTCCTCTGACTTGGGGGCCCAAATAAAATTTGAATTCACTCGATAAAATGAATTAGGTACAATTTGCCCGCCTCCACTAAGCTTCACTCAGCAGCACCTGGAGGGAGCACGAGTTGAATTGTGTCATATTACAGTGACAGCATCGACAGGGCTAACCTTAATCTCCATGCTTGTGGATGTCTAAGGATTTGTGACCTTTTGAGCCACGGGGCAGGCTCTTTGTGTTCCTGAAAGAGGTACTGCACCGCCCGTCCTCCAGTGATGGTGCAGTGATGAATGCCCTGCCCTCATCTTCCACCGCTCAGATCTGTCACAGACTGTTCCCAGCTTATTAAAAGTTCACATTATGTCTAGAATATAGTTTGGTTTAACCTCGTCTTCACCTCCTGAAGAGAAAATCTTGGCCGACACGTTTATTTATAAAAGGTGTTGTGTCCAATTACTCAGTGATGACAATAATGTGACATCAGAGGCATTGATTAAATTCTAGTCACTCCCCTGTCAGTGACTTTGTCACAGGGCTATCTATCCAAAGACTTCTTTAATCTGATCGCTTCATGTAGATCGCAAGTGGATTTTCGTTTCTCTCTGAGCCCCTACTGTTCATGTTTTATTAATGTCATATGCTGTCGAACTGGGCTCTCCTAACTGACTTAGCAAGTCATCCCTTTCCTTGTCACAAATCAAATTAGCCCAGGCTGTGATTAATCATCAGGCAGAGCACCCAGTGAAAGGGGGCTGGCACCTTATTAATTTCCTTAATTACATCTTGTATTAGGTTTCAGAATCGTCCCGTCTAATTATGCCGCCTTTGACTCCCAACTCTTTCAACCTGGCTACACAAATTATTTGTGCAACCAGGGGTATTTAAATGGATTTCATTTAATATAGGCGAGCGTGATTAATGTTATACCGATGGGGGGGTTCAGGTGGAGGGTTTTCAGGTCATTCATTTGCTACACAGCGAGAGTCAGAAGGAGGCTTGAAAGGTACAGTGCACGCCGTGTAACACACCATGGCTGAAACAGGCATTACATCATCTTATGACGTTTGAGTTAGTATCACCAGGAGTTACTGATTATACTGTAACCTTTGCTTTATCAAAGCGAATTAACTGAAAATGGGAATAATCTACAGCGTCTCAGAGATAGATTGGAATAAAAGGCTGCCTGGCTGGACATGACAAACAGAGAAGATGATCTGTTTTAGACTTAATGCAAGGTATTTCAAATATCATGTTCATCCAGAAACGTTGGTTCGCAAGTTCATATTTAATGAAATACTTACTTGTTTAACTCAAATAATTTTTTTTATGTCATCTGCAACCACAATCACATAATACTCAGAGTCTTGGGCTCATTAAATCAATCAATCAATTAAGGAGATTTGGTTAAAACCCTTCTTCCTGGCTGATACTGTATGTTAGCAATGTGCAAGTCAAGTAAAGTTATTTCAACCCAAGCCACAAACTTTTCTAAAATATAACCAAGTAGGTTTAGATACAACAAAGGCACAGCTGTTGCTGGTGTTGAGTGAGGCAGGCAGGTAGGAAACAAGAAAGTAAGCAAGCTTTAAAGAGTTGATGTCAAATGAAATCCAAAATTCAAAGTCCAAATACTCCAAAAGCAAGATAAATAAAGACAGGTAAGTCCATGGAGGAGAAAACTAAAGTAAAATACAAAACTGAGGACAAACCAGAAAACCACAAGGACCAAATCAGGAACACGAGGAACACACCATGACCGGGGAACATGCACAGGAGACGCATGGACGGAAACAGACAAACCGACAAAGAGAAAGCAAACATCACAGGATTTAAATACAAAGTAAAATAACGAGGGGATTAGGTGCGGGGGAATAAATCAGGCTTCTGTATGAGGTTGTGTGGAATTCAGCAATATCAACCAAAAAAAAGACAGAAAAAAACCCAGATGTAAGAGCTCGATACAGCAGACATTTAATGAGGACTGAAAAGTGGCAAAGGAATAATTTTGCAACTATCACTTTTCTTTCTATTTGAATACGCTTCTTACATTAGTTTATGTTATGGATGTGCTTGTTATAAATATCATAAACCTCTGTGAATACATGTTTTGCTAGTGCATCACCACATTTGAACTCCTATCTATTTCACCCATTTTAATTTAAATGTATTTAAATTATTATTCTTATTATTTTTGACATATTTTGATATTTACAACCTTTTGAAGATTTTGACAAAACATGTACACACCAGATGTAAATCTGAGACAGTCCATTTAAGTCTTAATGCAACAGATAAGTCAAAAAGGCAAAACAATTATTAAAGCAATTTGACTACGATGCACCGCAGCCACTACCTCTGGAGAACCACTCAGAATAAAGCATAATCAAATGGCTGAATGAACACGAGCATCTACACAAAAGCTAAATTAAATGTTGTTTTTGAATCGATTTTGTTTTCCCAGATGCTTGATGAAGCTTTGGAGAAATCAGAGTATTTCCCAATGATATAGCCCGTCCAAGTTATTCAACGTCCAGAAAACACAGTCAAAGTGAAGTAAAATTATTTGATATGAATAATATGCACCACTAGCATAAAGACTTTGGAGCTAGTGGAGCAAAGCAGAAGGCAGCCACTGCCCTTGGCTGGAGGAACACTATATGTATATATATATATTGTACTTTGAATCAAATGCTAACAATGCAAAAAGTTGTTTGATCTGAACCTGAAATGAAAAAACTTGTGTCCTCACACATCTCCAACTGTTTATGATTGACCTGATCGCCTCAACCTTGACTAAACTGTAAGAAACTTGCACAGGAGGCACAAAGCTAACCCATCTATGGGCCTGTGGAGAGAGAGAAAAAGTGCCAAGACCCAAGAACTCCAACATCAAATCATTTGTGTGACCGGTAAGGTTTTATGAGCTGTTTTAGGGCTAATGTGAGTGTGACTAATGAATGGTAGCTAACATTTGCATTAACATTAGTTTGCATAGTGGCGGACAAAGCTGAAACACAGATTAGAAATAAAAGTAATACTAACAGACCGTCTTTGGCTGATTTGATACGTTTTATACAAAGCTGGAGGTTTTGGACGCATCCTCTGACAGGAGCTGGAGCTCTCTATTTTGACCAAACATAAATTCTTTCTGTGGTCTCCGCATGCTTGAAGCAAGAAAACCTTACATCCTTCAAACATAAAGCATTCTAAAAGATTGTATTTAGCCGTGTAGTCATATTTGCACATTGGACCATCCACCATCTCCCCTTTTCGTTAGTGTCCCGCTGGGTTATTAAAGGGTGTAATTTCATTGTCTCTAATATGTAGCCTGAGTTATATCAAAATATTGCTATTTAACATGCAGTAAAACAAATATCTGACTACAGCACAGAACTGCGCTTCGGGGTAGCGGAAAATTATGAATCAGCCAAATGATCAACGCATTTCATCTGAGCTTGTGGATAGGCTTGTGGAGCTTTGCTGCCACTGTCATTATTTGTGTTTAGAAGGCAATTCTGGAGGTGCTGAAATGAAAAAGAGAGATTATGTGGCTGAGTGCACACACCCTGCCTATGAATCATAGGAGAAGGACTGTGCTGTTTAATCGATGACACAGTCCGGGCATTCATTTACTAAGTTGTTCATTTGGGGAGCGAGTTTAAATAGTTTTGCTCTGAGCAGTGAGGGAAAATGCAGTGCCAGTGCTATATGAAATGAGAGCGGTGGCAGGGGACGTCCCCGTAACAGCCCGCAGTGTACTGTATCCGGGGATAAGAGTTTCGCTCGAGTTGAACTTCTCACGTTACAGCTTTGCAGCACTGAAAATTGCCCCATGACAGAACTGCTTTCATGTGTTCGAGATGGCTTCAGTGAAGCATCATTGTTGCTGTTGTAAGAGCATTATATGTTATGTTATGATGCACACTCTAATAGCCAATAAGTAGATTCATGCCAGGGTTAATTTGATGGGGTAGCTTAATATCTTTTTGTGGGACTTTGGGGTGTCTCGGGTCATTGTCCTGCAGCGGCTTTGTTCTGCGCGGGTGCTGGGGGTCACTGGGGACTCCCGGCTAGCCTCGGTCGTATTAGACATTTTTGGGGGTGCTTGGAGGCTGGGGTGCTGAGCGCTCTGTTTCATCACAGGGCTCTCCTAGGGGGTATCCTTGTGCTGGGGGGGACATGGATTTTGTGCAGACTACAAGGGTCTGTGCTGGCTCGGGTGCATGCTGCTGTTTGAGCAGGAGAGGGATGTGCCAGATGTTAATTTGTGGAAGGTATGGTTTTAATTATTCTTATTGTGTAAAGCACTTTGTGTTACTTTGATGTATGTTACGTGTTTTGCAAATACAGTTTTGTTGATTGATTGATTAATATAGGTAGTCAGTCAGGGTTTAAAGGTGCACCTCACCAAACCTTGAAACTTTTTCTGCTACATGCAAATACATAGACAAATTGTGGAAGAGTGTATCAGTGTCTTTGTCTCAGGAAAACATCATGGAATGAGAGGCTTTGGTGACGAGACAAATAAAACTAACTTCAAAATGTTGCAAGACAACATCTGGAGCATCTCGTGGATTACAATACTGATGAAAAGGTAGGAAGTGCTCTTTTTGTTCCAAGCAACTTTTCTTTGGTGTAGCATTCTTAAACAAATTCTGGTATTGGCTGTAGAAAAATGAAATATTTACCACCGAACAAAACTAATTTTCTCACACACCGCAAATTAGCCACAACACTCAAATAAGGATGACTGCCTCCAAATGAGCTTTATTTATGTTGTGGGAAAAAATAACTCACCTTTATGTTTATATTGCAGTGCCTCTATTAAGTTTGTCAGTTTGCAGTATGCTTGCTTGTTTGCATAATGTCACTATCAGCTATTTGTGTTCTATTTGCTTTCTGCCAGAGAGGGTACTACGTGATTGGAAGTTAACATTGTGACAGCTAACACAAAGGCTAATACAGAAAAAATACTTACACTGCATGAGTCACTTGGTGTCCAAAGTCACCCGTTTTCCATCTTGTAGCATTGCAGAACAACTGTACAATTAGATAAGTTGCTCTGGGCAGATCTAATGCAAATGGATACTGTCTTGTTGGAGTGTGAGTGTAACTGGTTGTGAATGTGCAAGTGCTACAAGTTTACTTGGCATTTGAAGCTATATGAGATCATATTGAGACGTCCTAATGGACCGCATCTATCCAGACGGCTGTCAACTATTTTCTCCCTAATAGATCCATGAGGGACTAAGAGTGAACAGGGCACTCTTTGTTTTGCATTGTGGGTGTTTGACATTAATTGTCCATGCATTCATGTGCTGATATGCTTATACTATTAGCTTCAACATCACTGTCATTTCATTTCTGTGTTAGCTATAGAATACCATGCTTATGAGATGTTATCTAGACTAACGAATTAGTTCTAACCTACACCATAATAAGAAGGAACAGCTTGTATGTGGAGTTTCTGCAATACTTTTTAATAATATAGGTTGCCTCAGCAGGCAACCGGCGCTGGCTTCCACATCATCCATTAGTCCACTAGACACTTCATCAGGTATTATCCTGTCAATACCATGAGCACTTGACAAATAAATTAAATTAATAAGAGCGTTAATTTATAATTTTAGTTTCATTTTGCAATCACAATGTCATGTTTTTCAAAAGCCTTATATCTGTTTCCCTGGCAAATCCTGAGGGTCTGACTACGACCTGGAACGTTTGATAAAATCCTTAAACAATGGAAATGTTACTCCAGTAAATAGCTGGACGAACCTTTGGCGTGACTTATCAAAGGGAGAAAACTAGTCTAAACTAAACTAGTCCATTCAGCTCATCGAAGCAATTTGGCTCAGATATTAGCCCGACAGCTAATGATATGCCAGCAAGATTCAGCATCATTACCTTTGTGTTTAGTGGAATAACAGTAAAGGTAATATGATGAGATGTTTGACAACAACACTGGCTAGCTCATTGTCCCCAAATCAATATCAAGATTTCCACGTACAAGAACAAGAACCTAAACGGATAGCGAACTGGTGTAAGATGATTGCCTGATATCACTAAGATCAGAGGGACTGCTACTTCCTGCAGCTTGTGTGTTATCGGCACCATGTAATGCTGTGGATGTTATGATGGAGGATTACACTCAGTGTTGTAAATAAAGTCTTCAGATTAGAAACAGGCTGTCCACCTTATACCAAGCCTCCATGAACCCTTGCACGAATAGAGTGTGCATACGATTAATTCACAAAGATCTGAGTTAGTCACTTTATCCAGTGAAACTATTAACTCTATTATTATTACAGCTTAGCTTGCTTTGTAATGCTTCTAAATCCTTGAAAGTGCTGCCGTTTGTACTTAAGCTACTTCTGTTGAGCATTTGCGAGTACTTTCTTAGTTCTACCCTGGGTGTCCATTTATCAGGAGTTAAGTGACACCCTGCAGCCAATCAGAATCGAGTATTCAACCAGACCGTGTTGTCAGAACATCTTGATGCATACTGTAGCAGCCGGTTTGTACCACAGCCACGTGTTCCTGCAGGACTTTATTGTATGGTCTTTCTGTCTATTTGCACTCATCAATGTGGTCTGACGAATGAAATGCATTGCGCTGGTGGCTCAGGCAGTAGTATCTCACTTCCAATGTGGATCAATGGCCATCGCCTTGAGACACAGACACCATTCTATTTGGGATGATAGCTTTGGGAAAAACAAGATGGGGAAGGTAATACAAAATAGAAAAACCCTGGACAGTCATGCCCGGGCGCTGTCGTGGGAATAACATCTAAATTGATTTCTGCACCATGCTCATGTTAACATTACATTCTAGCAGCAGGCTTCGCCATCCCGGCCACTTAGATGAAGGAAGGTCTTCTGCCCCTTTTTGTGTGCCTTTTTTGCGAGGTTGCGGCGACTTGCTAAACAGAGTAGGTTGTTCTGAGTTATATGCATTTACAGCGTGGATAGCACATTATGGTAATGCATTCGAAATTCTGGGTTGATAGCCTCTACAAGACTTGGAAAAGGAAAACAGGTCACACACAATTTTCTCTGTAGCTTATTCAAGAGATGCCTGCTTGTGTTCTTGGCACTGTATGGAGCGCGAGCATCGCACTTAGATTTCACCTGCCTAAGTGAAATGATAGTGTAGAATCTAAATGAGGCATGCTTGGCCCTCCAGGGTGGCTCTGTCTCCTCCTGGTCCAAAGAATGTGTCCTTCACAATCCCTGCTTGCCCTTGTGCCTCTCATTTGCATACCAGAGAACGGAGCAGCTCATTGGCTGAGGGAGGAATTGGGAGAAGCGGTTCCATCCTGCACCCATTAGACAATCACCTTTACCATAAACCCAGACAAAAGACTCTGCTGAGAGCTGTTACTGACTCTACTGCATCAGTGTTAATACGCTATGAGTGAATTCATACAGAAGAAACAGAGAAAAGGGTATTGCAATGTTAGTGAATCTTGACTAACTTCTTTCTTTTTGTTTGTTATTCTCTCATTATACATGACCACTTTTAATGAATGAACAATTGGTATTTGACATGAGAGAAAAAGATGTTTATCATACCCATTTATGAAATGTCACCTTATCTTGATTTAAAACTGTATCATCTGGAAACAATGTCTCTTTCTGTTCTCTCATTTTTCTGTGAGATTGTGGTGTTTTTAATGATGGAAATGGCGATGCAAAGGTTTTTCCTTATTATCAAACGTGGTTACGTGGACTCCTGCTGGCTGTTTCGTGATGTGTTTTAATGACAAAGGACAGTGATTCAGTTTCAAGGCGACAGAATGTAAAGGACTTTTCCTCGAGGAGTCCTTGAAGAGTGAGCGGTATGAAGACGAGACAGAGCAGCGTAATGAGTTAACACAGGCACGGTTAGGATGAATGTCTGATGTCTTCACAGCAAAAGGTGAGAGTTTAAAATGATAAAGCATTCTTTTTGTAGAATTTTTCGATGGTGTTTTTTTTTTTTTTCATCTTTTCGTTTTCAAGTATATCAAAAAGCCTTGACAACTCCTGCATCAAATAAAATAAAATGTGAACTGCTGGTAGGCTGTACTGTGGCTTTATAATATGAAGATTTATATTCATAGTCATAGTCAACGTGTTGTATATGGGAATATTGTACTCCATATAATTACATTTAAGAATAAAAGCCATCAAACTCAGGTAGTTTAATGAAGAGGCAAAGAGGAATATGGAATGAACCCAGTGGCATGGAAAAAGTTTTCTGTCAGTGTGTAGTAAAGTCAAGCGCCCTAGTTTCTTCTGTCTATTGTCCGAACTTTAAGTTTGCTGCAGCGTACTGTGTGTGTGGGCAGCCTGAAGTCTGAAGGCCAAGCTGCTGTTGTGAACTCTCCATACAAACTTGGACAGACAACAAGAAATTGAATAACATAAAATCAACTGACCTCCACTAAAAGAAGTAAAAAAAAAAAAGCTCTTTTTTTTTCTCAACATACTGCTGCACACAAAAAGTTTCAGATATAAATAGCAGATATGTTTTCCTGTTCCAATTATTTATGCAAGAAGGTGATATTCTAAACGAAAGAATATTATCTAACTGATAAATAGTTGGATAAAACAATATATAAATAAAAATATGCCATGTGACCAGATTAGTAAAATGAAATTGATGATTCAATGCTATGCAACACTAGAGTACCTAGGTGTATTTTATTTCACTGCACCTGTGTTTTTCTTTTCTGGTCAGTCATGAAAAAGCAGGTGGACTTTGTATTTTTCACTCGCGAGATGGAAAAGGTAAGTGCTTTTTAAGCCTGCCAGGTGCTCTGTGTGTCCTGATCCAACAGCAGCAGTGCTGACCAGAGAGGCTTCTCCGTCCCTTGTGTTAAACCATGCAAAGATCATGAAAACAAATGCCAGAATTTGTTTCTGCACAATTTTGTATTGTTTTGAAGAGTCAAGCCAAATCTATGTTCTAGCCTCTGTCTCTACCTGGTCCCCCCTCTTTTCCAAATCCAGCTCTCGGTCATTTAGTCTCAGGTGGCCAACTCTTGGAGCCTGAGCGTTGACGTCTGTGAAGCTGTGTGGCGACACTGCTATGATAAAATGCTCCCAGTTTAATGGGCAAGCTGAAACCTCCCGGGGATGCCGGTCTGTGACGACACTGGCGCTCCCGTTGTGGGGGCCAAGTCGTTGCTACGTTTTAGTGTCGAAGCATGAGGGGAAATAAGGTGAGGAGAACGCCAAAGCAGCAGATAAATAAATTGTCATTATGGCAGGTGCTGACAATCAGAGACCGGCAAGTCATTTTGCTGACAAGTGTATTGGTGGTTTGCGGGCAAGGCGCGGTGTCATGGGACTATGACAGTGATGTATTGTGCACCCATCGGAGTGTGTGTTCATTTGTTACAAACAATGGTGTTGCAGCAGGGCACTGGTGTGTTCAGTTTATCTTATTTGCTGCTCGCGGACTTTAGAAAAAAAAGTATGGTGGCTTTGTATTTAGTTTTCTGATGTTTGTAAAAGACAAGATCACACCCTCATCATCATTTGCTGTGCATAATGGTATGTAATTTTCCCATTTGTCATGTCCAGTGTAAGAGATGATTATTCAACAATCTACTCTAATGCACCACTGTCTGATATCATGCTTTTATTAGAAAATAGGCCTCAGGCAACAATGCTGAGCAGCTATCACTTTTAGTTTTAGAGTCATTAATGATTTCGAGATGCTCTTAGTTGTCCAGCTCCAGTGGATGTTAATTGTAAAGGCCACATTTACAGTGACTCATGCCGCTAATAACTATAATTATGGTTCGCAAAGCCCCCACAGGTAAGGAGTTTGCCCTTTCCACAAATGATAGGTTGCTATGCAATGTTATTAAAGAATATGAATGTGATAAAGTGCAAAGACAGGAAGTGCTGTCAATGGGGAGTGGAGGCTCTTACTATGCCAAAAGCTACCACGTGTTTAGCTTGCACACAGGGCCAAAGTTTGTGTTTTACTTGAGATACCCTTGGAAGTTACTAATGCAAGTTTTTATAAACAACACTGCCGGGCATCCTCTGCTCACACACACGCGTCTCAGCTGTATGAAAAAGGTTGTCCTTGCTGTCAGGCGTTGATTAGCCGTCCGCCGTGATGTGGACACGGCTGTCTCTGTGTCTCCGTGGGAGGTCGGCAGGACATGATGGATGTCTCTCTTTTGAGATTGCACAGCACCGCGGAGAGGGAAGAGGACCTGCTATCTATTCACGCTGTGTTCCTTTCAGCTCGTCCTAAAATGGAGCAGGACCTCCCTCCACAGCATGACTCCATCATCTCTGGATAGAGCTAAAAAGTGCATAAAGGAGCATAAGAAAAAGTACCTCTTCCATTTCTGATCCCTGAGCACCTTTTAAGCAAAAATCCACTTAGAACTTGCATAAGTAGGGAGGGAGAAATCCCTTGATTTTCCACACAAGCACTGAATTTGAGGATAATCTTCACAGTGTGTCGTAGCGGGATGCCTGTCTCGCAGACTCTCGCCACCCTCTCTAAAAATACACACACAGGCGCGTGGCAAAACAGACAAATGCACACATAAACTCAGACGTGTTCATTTACAGCGCGAGAAAAGCACCCAGAGACACTTTCGTACACAAACTCATTTTCTTTTTTTACGCACAGGCTCAATAAGACTGCAGGACAGTGAATCCTATTAGATACGAGAAAACAAAGATGAGAACGGCTCATTGAGGAGGAAAAAACACGCTCCCTCTCCTTTTGCATATTCCTTCTTGATTCTGGCAAGACCGCTGGGAGATTGATGTGTCTGTCTTTTTCGTACCTTCTGTGACTGCTCAGCGAGGCGCCGGGCTCCACGAAACTAGCCAAATTCCTAAATGATGAATGTACACTAGTGCGTCCACTGGGAGAAGAGACGAATCTCATATCAGCCGAGAGAGGAGCTTGATATTGAAAATCATCTGGAATTTTGCCTGGCACAATATTGGAAATATTTATTCTAATTGCATGAATGAATTGAATGTGCTGTTCTGATAAATCCTCTGTGCCACGAGGGAATAGTGTAAATGAAGTATCACAGATTTGTTTGTGTGTTTCCCACATGCTCGTCTGTGTGTGTGTGTGTGTGTGTGTGTGTGTGTGTGTGTGTCTGTGCCCGTAAGTCATTCTCACAATGCCTTATGCTGTTGCTGATTGCTTGTTTACTCAAGCAGAGACTTCACAATGTTAACACATCATATAAATGAAACTCTGACAAGATCTTCCACCCACATATTACAACATATCAAATTGTCATAAGAGGAACATTTTTCAAAAAGTATCGGTTACAATACCAAGGAATGAGAGACAGTGTATCAGTATAGAAAACCATTTTTATTTCTCATAAGGCTGTCCTGTAATGTACTTTTATCTACTGGGGGATAACTGTATGTTTCTCCGTGGTGACTAATACGTTCTCACTGTCATTCTGAATAAATCATCTCTCTCTGGTGTGTTGGAGGGAGGTCTACACAAGAAACACAGTCAAAGCAGTCGCCCGTGACTAACTGTCCGATTATGGTCCGAGTGTCTGCTGCTGCTGCTGCTCCGTGTCCCGACTGTAACCGAGTGGAAAGCTCAGGGGTCGTTGTTAGTGCGGCTTTCTTTTGTGAGGCAGTTCTATACAGTGTTTTCCTCATCTTTACAGAAACTACAAGCATCCTCTGGCTTAACCAAGGACACTGCTGAATGACAAAAGTGACCAATACTTATATTTTATGACTGTCTCGTAGCAGTCCTACGCACATCATATACCGGGGTACAGCAGCCTCTGGATAAGTTATACTCAGTGGCTGATCAATATTCCGCCGTGGGGCTCAAGCGCCTAATAGATTCTTAAATATATTTTTCAGCGTCTCGGATCTGTCATCTTATATGTAATGTATTTATATATGTATATATACACAAATTATCTTACATACAAAGAAAAGGAGTGCTCATGAATTTACATCGGGCATGCCCTCGAAATGAAAGTCAGAGTGTCCACGAGGACAGACCCTAAAGCCCCTCGAAGGTCCTCCATGAACTCATTACAGGCTGCCCGTGGTCTCCGTCACTGCAGATCCAGTGTTTGTCAACCGAATCTCCTCCGTGTCCTCTGAGCAGGCCGAGTCAAATACGAACGCCTTCCACACGGAAAGAAAAGGACATCAGGGTAATTTTCCCCCGTCCACCTCCATGTTAAAGTTCAGGTCCGTGTAAGCCCCTCTCAACCGGTTTACCTTCAGGCGGGGCCGAATGTCTATCGAATAATGTTTTAACAACCTCTAAATAACCCCCGCTAAGCTGTTTCAGGTTCTGAGGGGTTTTGGGTGGGAGGGAGGGGTAGGACCAGTGAGAGAGAGAGAGAGAGAGAGAGAGAGAGAGAGATAGAGAGATAGAGAGAGAGAGAAAGAGCAGGTCGGAAACTGGCCGCAGCTGTGTGGAAGAGGAGAGTCACCAACATGGGGCTCATTGATCAAACAGGGGATTAGTCTGGTTTCAAATCCTTGGCACCACACGAGCAAAGCTGTTTTTATCTGGGTGGATATCCTTTCTGTGGTCCCAGGTAATCCAGTCAGTAGCCGCAGATGTAATAGTTTTAGTCCGGTTCGGTGGGAGGAGAAAAGTGGGTAGATGAGGAGAGGGGAAGAGCCTGGCACGCAGCCCTGCGATGGGAGCTCTCTGTTAGGTCCTGGGATGAATCTGCAACACAGAGGAGGAAGAGGAGAGGAGAGAAAACACACATACACTTAGATAGAACAAAGGCATACAAGTGTGCGAGGATTAGACCCAGAGGAGTTGCTCCGTTCGCGTGTTTCAGAAACAAAGGGGAGTCTTTTTGAACTGTGGAGGCTTTGTACAGCCCTGTCTCACCTCCCAGTTCCCGCTGCTTCTAAAAACAGACAGCTCATATGAGTGGAAACGGCCCTAAATGGAGGCGTTTTAGGCATATATAGGTATACCGGGATATATCAGGAAAACTCTTTGTGCCGAAAAAAAACCCTGGTGTGTTTTCATGCTGTGTACGTCTGCTTCACAAACTGACACCCGGGCATATTTTTGACTTCATCACGGGCCCTTTTAGCCACATCCCCTCCCCCACCCTCAAACGTTTTTGCACCTTCTCTCTGAGGCCAGCCAATCACAGCTGAGGATTTTTCCTCCAACCCGATAAAATGACTTTGGCATTGCTAAATGGGATCACGGCACCCGCTGCAGAGTCTGAGCTGTCTCTCCGTGACTCTGGTTCAGGGACTCTTATTCAGCCTCGGTTGCAAACCTGGACACATTTCAATGGTACATTGTGCAACCTTGAGACTGCTATTGAATGTCCTGCTTTTCAGCATCCCGCTCAACCTGAAGCTCAATAAAAGCTGTGCGCACGTTGTCTGCCGCAGTTAAAGTAGTCGAGTTCCTTGCCCTCGTATGACTGTCTGTGCTGCAAATTGCTTGTTTTCCAGAATATATATTTATATATTTTTTTTAGACCTTACTTTCATCACATTTTCCAGTTATTTCACTGCCTTCAGATTTTACGATGAGGAGATTTTAAGTCCCCTGCACACTGTGAGGCCAATTAGAAATCCCATAATCCTGTTCAACTAAGAAATACAGCCATGACATTTCCAGCAGGCTTGGCAGGTGGTGGCCAGGTGTGCGGATTTGATTGCGGAGGGTGCTGTTCGGGAGCTGTAGCACATGGAGCGTCTCAGAGCTCCAATGTGTCGGACATGCTAGCCAAATGTTTTTATTAGCCATTTTTCCCGGGGTATATTGTGTGCACCTGTATTCACCTGCTGTGCTGTGTGTTGGTTTGAGATTAGGCTCCAGAGAACAATCAGAGGAAGAGACTCTCAAGCGTTTCAGTTATATTGTTGGTACACAGTGTTTGATTGAACAAAGTATTTTGATACACTATAAAAGAAATCTTTTCTTTTAGAAGTCTTAATTTTAGCATGTCATTAGGGCTGTTGTGGATTTATAATCTCATTTGTTTGCAAAACTCTGCCAGCTGGTTGAAAATTGTTTCACCATTTTTTAAAGTGAAAATCAACTTAAAGGGCAACTCCACCAATTTTGAACATTGAAGTGTGTTTACAGGTGTTGAGGAGTACTATCGCATGTGTGATAAAGTACATACAGGGAAAGCTACATGTAATCTGATAAATTGCCATGATGATGTCACTCAGTGTTAAAGTTGCATTGTGGGTAATGCAGGCGCCAGGTCTTGAAAAGCAGTCCACTGGTCTATCATTGCACTCTATGTGTTCTTCCTCTCCAAACCCTGGAACCTAGATTACCCACAATGCCACTGAAGGACATCAATGGAGGCAATTTATCAGTTTACATGCAGCTTTCCCTGTAGCCACGAAAGGGTTTGTACAACATTTCACATATGCAGTAGTCATCCCCATGACCTGTGAACACACTTTACCTTAAGTTACCCTATAAAGAATGTTCTGGAATAAATTGTTATTTACAGCTCTGCCATTTTTCCCTTCATCAGGTGGGTATGTTTTCAGTTCTGTTAGTGTAAGTCAGTGGGATGCCCTTAGCATCTAAAAAATCTAGTAAAAGAATTTAAAGTTTGAAGAATTAAACCAACAAGGAACAGGTATTATTTCTAAATGCAGACCTGAGTATTTTCACATAAACTTATGCACTTACCTGTATATCAATAAAGAAAACAGTCTGAGTTATGCATCTCCTCATTCTCCGATATCATTTTATTCAAATACAGATCCAGATGCAAAGTAATGATTTATATACATTTCCAGTCTCTAAAATAAATTCACAGGATTGCACAGCCTTGGCAACATGCCGACTACTTTTTCTTTACATTAGATATTATAGCGGACACAGGGGACATGTCCCTATCACTTTTTTAAATGTCTGATTTTGTCCCCATCACTTTTTTTAAAAGCATAGGTTGTAGTGAATGTGTTCACAAATAGCTTACAGGAAGGAAAGTCAACAAATGTTCTTTTATTCCTGCATAATGAAGCCTCATGACCCTCCCATTACATTGCCTAAAATCATCATGTTGAAGTTCTTTTTAAAAAAAGTGTGTCTGTGTACATACATGCATACATATACATACATACATACATACATACATACATACATACATACATATATATACATATATATATATATATATATATATATATATATATATATATATATATACAAACACACAGACACACACACACTTGTTTAAGGATAATGATGCTAGAAACTGTCTGAAACAAGACAAGTCTCAGCAGAAACAGGTGGAGCTCCATTCGCAGTTTTTTTAAAAGCCCGAATGACAAAACAGATGTCAAATAAATCCCTGTCAAAGAAACACTATTCTCCCTGGGTAAATACATCATGCCTATTTAGGTCTGTGTCAGTGTGCCTTAAATAGCTTCAAAGCCACACATTGTCTCTCTCTGCACAGTTTTGGTCCATTTCCCCTCAATGATCCTTAAACACAGTAATCCTCTGGGCTCATGTGTCCAACATTTGCATCCGTATCATCTACTGTGCGGCGACATATCGGAATGTTGGAGCAGAGAATGACCTCTGCCAGAACAAGAGCAGTAACAGGTTACACATTACAGCTCACTCTCCATCTCAGACACAATCCACCAGAGGTTTGTTAGCGGGAGAACAGGGGTTGTATGCAAATGCTGTCATTTCAACCCACATGCATGCATCTGTGTGGGACTAAAACTGTCCTCTATTCTTTTCCGTCCTCTCCGTCTCTTCAAATGAACAGTGCAGCAGGTAGCAGCGGATTGCTCAAGGATTTCCTGCCTATCCCATCTTTGCTGGCAACTAAGCCGTCTGCATTCTAATTTGCTGGCTGCATTAAACTGCAATTTACTCAGACTCCAGTTAGTAAAAAGAGCCAAGGACAATTGCCTTAGCAAAAGAATTTAGTGCAAACACAGCCTACCCTTTCCCCCTTTCTCGTTTAGTGCTGAACAAATCAATCATGCCAGCTGAGAAACCTCTTCAAACAGCACTAAAGAGCACCCTCTAAAAAAACAGAAGACTCCAGACAGCAAAATACATCAAGATCCATTTAATGTGACATTGACAATGGAGAAAAGCAAAGAAAACGGGTATAAATTAATCAGTAGCACTTGGAATGAACTCCTCCATCCTCCACCTGTATAAACATGTCATAAGGATGACATTCTGGCCATTCTTGGCAGTCTGGGCTGCAGCTGTCAGCCTACAGAGTTGTACTTTTCAAAAAAAGCATTTCATTATGCATTCGCTTGTATATGTCTGCATGTTTGTCTTCATGATGACATCATACAGTACGGAAGGAGGAAGAGAAATGTTGGCAAGCACAGCGATGGAACAGAGGATTTCTCAGTGAAGTTGAACTGTATGTGTGGCATGGCTGCCCGGAGTTCATTTTGATCAACTGCAGACTGAGATCTCCCGATTTTGACAAATTAGACGGCGATGCATCTGCTGGCAGGTCACTTTTGCTCTGAAACTGTCTCACAGATGGGCTACGTCCTGTCACGGTGTGTTATGTTGCTAGAAAAAGTACCCTCTGCTGCTTTTAATAAGGGAGGTGTGAGTCTCTGAACAGCAAGTAAATCATGTTGGACTAGTTGGAGGGGACACACTCTGTAAAGTGTGAGAAATGGCGGCGCATCCAGTTGAGTGCAATGCTTAGCACTCACTAATCTGATACGTAGTCCATAGAGTAAATGCCGTGGTCTTATACATTAAAACAGCTGCTGTACACGAGTGGTTATGTTGTGACTAAAAAAAGTCATTAAAATTCACTGACTGTCTGATGAGCTTTGTATTATGTATGCATGACATTCCTGCCTTGATACCGATGACAGATTCATAGTCAGTCTGGCACACTAACAGTGAGGTTATCAGATGAACATAATTCCTTTCACTATTTTCAAAAAGCATGAGAGAAGTGGCAGAAACGATGTTTTCATCACAGCCCCTCTCCCTCTGCCTATCTCTCTTAAGGTGTAAAGTTGTTCGGAGGGAGCAGAAATGGATTGTTCTATTTAGCGAGTGGAGCGGGTAATGCAGATCTATGGCGGCTGAGTGTTTTGGAAGGTGCTCCCCCAGCCTCGCTCTCACTGTGACTTCCACAAACAAAAGGGCCTGCCTTGTCTGCTGCTACAGAACAGGCAATGAAGGGCTCCCTCTCTGAAAGACATAAAGAAAGAAAAGAAGAAACATGGGTGTCAGGCACTGGCTTTCTGCGTGGCATCTTTACCTTTCATGCCAATTTTTGATAAAAGATAGCGACGAAGTCTACGTGCGAGTGAACAACATATGTGCGTTTTGGCCTCATTGTGTTCCCCTGACACTTTTCAGAGCAAAAGGAAAAACCTGCAGATGAAATAAAATGGCTGAGAATTTAAAAGGAAAGGAAACAAAAAAAAAACAATGGTGTGGTATGGGCTTGCTGAGCTTGTTACAGAACAAATACAAATGAGGCAATTTGGCCTAAGAGGCAGGTGAATGAGGAATGTTGATTAAAAAAGAGAGCAGAGTGCAGGATAAAAGGCCTTTCATGTAGCCTGTGGGCTATGCTGTGTGCTGATAGCTGCTTCAACAAGACCCTCGGAGGGGGATCAGGGTATCAAGTGGCCTCTGATAAGAAGCCACATGACGGAAAAAGGGAAGAGGCTTTGCCGGGGGGGGCCTCGTGCACACGTGTGAGCGCGCACACACACACACACACACACACACACACACACACACACAAAAACAGACGTATCACACACATCAAACATGTGCGTTCGTACACAACTAGGAGCACAGACACAGAGAGAGGAGCAAGTAGCATGTCACAGATTAGTGACTAATGGGATTGGCAGACCAGAGCAAGTCACTGTAATCAAACCTACACAGTGGCTGATAGCGAAAACAGGACATGGAACAAAGGAGGCAATGAAAGGGAGAGGCACTGATCCTGCCATTACACACTGTTCACAGGCAGCAGGACTCTGCTCAGGGGTGGACCTGCCTCTGTGTGTGTGTGTGTTTCTAAGTACTCCACCATGAGCGCACTGCCGCATGTTTACCCATCTTTGTACTGACTGATGTATTTTAGCGATACAAGTGCCACCGTTTATATGAAAATTCAGCAACTTACTTTGTATTTATGCGCGCGCTGCCGGGTGATAAATATTTACAGTGGGTGGCGGTGCGTTCAGTATTTGTGTCACGCCTGCCTAATCATGCACAGCATGTAAACACACACTTGATTATTTCGCACTGAGTATTTGGGTTAATGAGAAGTCATTGAACATGAGTTGGTCCCACTCCTACCGCCCGACACTCAAGTGCATTACAGTGATGTGTGCAAGAGAGAGACAGAGAGAGAGAGAGAGACGGAAAAATAAACAAAAAAACAAAACTAAAACAAACAACAGCTTGAGAAAAAGACTAACCTTTACAGAAGCAAGAATGCAGCTCAATTTCTGTTGACGCATCCTCTGCATTTTGCTTCCGGAAGCTAAAAAGGGGAGTATGGCTGGGTGTTCTGCAAAGAGAGGGTCAAGAGAAAAGGACACGTGTGTATTGGGTTGTAAAGCAGCTTCAGGCCTGACCTTTTGGCCCTCTTCTCTTAATGTTTTGATGATGATTAGGTCATTTTTACTCATAGATACGTCTTAATGCTCATTCTCCATTTGTGTGTAGAAATGTACAGTCTTGATTAATGTGTCTCAAGAGCATCATTAATAATTTGTCCCAAGTTACACAAAAACAATCAAGTTGACTTATTTTCAAATTGTGCAAAGGACTGAACTGAGAATTAGAGATGCATTCTTTAGAGTGAACCAAGCACTACGCCTTACCTTGACAGGATGGCAAGACCCCCGTTCGATCAACTTCTTTTCTGAGAATTTGGGGCCTGTGCGTGGCTGGCAGTGAAGGGGCCCCAGTGAAAGCTTTATGTCTATCTGCTGGCTTATAAATCTGCAGAGCAACCTTGGGAAGCCCCCGTGCAGTCTAACCTTCACTGGCTGCTCCCTCTTTTTCCCTCCGCCATCACATTAGTCTCTGCTTCTATTCAAAGTCATTGTCACCAAGCACTGAGAGGAGACGAGGGTTTGCCGATCGCGAGCAGGTGGGGAGGGCGGGAGGTGGGGGGGGAGTCAATTAAATGAATACAAATCGGGTGATCAACCTGTCACAGAGTGCTGGACTGCTGGCTTCGAGGACTTAACTCCCTTCATTATTTTTGCATGCCGCATTCTGAGTCAGTTTACACAGCCGAAAGGCAGCGGAGAAGCAGAGTGGCCGTTAACTTTATCTGTGAGAGGAGTGTGGCCTGAGGCAGAGCCCACCTGTTTGTTTACGGCCTACTTTACGTTTGTTCTTTACTACTATGGGCCCTTGGATAGTATGCTTACACCAGACAAATTCCACAGTTTTATACAGCTCACAGATGTGCTGTGTTTTCTGACTGTTTACAGTGTGCACATCTATTTCACCCACAGGTTTGACACTGTGCATGATTTATTGTTAAGAGACAGAAGATTAAAGTTAAAAATTAAGCCGGCCGTGGCGAGATTTCCTCAGTTCAGTATGAGTTCACCCAAAAATGAAAAACTCAGTCGTTTTTGACTCGCCCAAATCTTAAATGAGCATCGTATGAAGTTTCATTGGGGCTATTGACATAATAATGGTTTTTGCATAAACCTTTCTTGTGTTTTGGCCTTTTATTTCATGTGAAAACAGCATTTTGGGGGCCTGAAAACGCAAACTTTTGAAACTGCTTTTGAGAGTGTACCCGTTGTCATGTAAACTAGCATTTCTCAATTCTTAAATCTGAAAACTGTGACTACATGACTGCACGCATTCGTATTATGTTCTCAGCTTGTAATATGAATGCAGAATGTTTTTTGAAAATGCAAACTTTCCATTTTTTTTTTGTTGGCAAAGCTGTCTTGTAAAGAAATGGGGTCGTCGTCTACAAAACATTTCCAGAGCTTCGCAGCAGAAGAGCTTGGCGGCATTCTCCGAAACAACTGAAGCCGTTGGGGGCCTTATTTTTGCAAACAAAAACAAGACAAAACCAAAAACACAAAAATGGCTCCCTGCAGCTCATCAGCGTAATCTCCAGAAACACAGAGATCCCAACTTGACTTTAGCCTAGCAGCGACAGTGAGGATGAATGTCATATTTTTTCAGTTTTTTTCTTTATTGTTTTAAAACAAGTCCACAACTGCAGTTGTTTGCGAGAATACTAGAATGCTGTTTTGCTGTGAAGCGCCTGAAATATTTTGAGGATTATGAAGCTTCACCTGTCTTTCCACCAACATGGGGATGAGAAGATAATGACTTCATTTTTATTTTTGGGTGAGCTTACAGCATCCTTTAAATCAAAGAAAAGAGTAAACCTCTTCTCTTGGACTTAAAGAAGAAATTCATAGGCGAGTGAAACCTGTGTGGCAGTTTGGCACGTACTGTTTGGAAATGGTGTGAGTGTGTGTGTATGCCTGGGTTACATGTGCGTATGCATGTATTGTACGTGTGCGTGTGCATCTGGTCATTGCGAGAGCCGCTCTGTAGATGCACACACGCACAGGTGTGCTCAAGTGTGTGTGAGTGTGTGGGAGGTCTCACTCTTGTGGTCTTGATTTTGTTCCCAGAAGAGCACATCCATCCAGAGTTGTCAGGCAGAGTCTTACACTCCTCTCCCTCCAGACATGGTTCCATCTCACACCACCATTTCCCAATTACAATGGACGCTGGGGGAGGGGAGCAAAGAGACATAACACCGGCCGTTAGTTTCATGTAGACACAAGTGATGATAGAAGCACTGGTAGTAGTATACATACATATGATAAAGCCAAGGGGCATAATTAAATATGAAATGAACCTTGAATACACATTAAAAGTAAATTAATAATAGAAACATAGAATAATCAACATTGGGAGTAGCCAAAGTTTAAAATGGAGGTAGAAAGATCACCAAAAGTTCATAGTCAGAAACCTCCCACACAAACATATTGTGTGTCCACATTATACACAGGCACACTTGTATGTGTGTAGATGCGGCATACAAAAGCACCCACACACTTTATTATGAGCTGCTGCAGAGGAACATCCAGCCGAGTCCCTAAATGAATGTTTTTCCTCCTCTCCGGCCTCAGAGCAATTGTATCGTTGCTGCATGGGTACTTTTGCTGTTGACAATAATGTCTTCTACCAACAGAAATTAATCATTATTTTGTTTTGATACAGCTACATTGCATGTAGGGGAGCAATCTCGTTTTTTAATCAAAACTAATTGCCTCTCATTAACATCGACTGAAATTCTTCCTCCAGCTAGCTGACAAAAACAAATATGTTCTCATCTTCTCATCAAGGTCCCCCTCCCTCCTTTGCTCCTTCTCTACGCATGTCTCTGGGTGAGCTGTATGTGTGTGTGGGTGTGTGTGTGTGTTCTTGTTTGACTTGAAGACATCATGTAGAAGGTGTAAATGTATAAATAAAGTTTGGTTACTCTAATTAACGTGGTCCAAATGTTGAATTAATCCCATGAGAAACTGTGCATCCACACTCTTCCGCACCTGTATATTTGCAGCTTATTTGAGATGAACAGTAACAGTTTTCATGTCAGTAACACGTGATGGGGTGTGCAGAAGACTGACACATTCCTGTCATACTAATCCTGACATGACACTGCCAACACGAGGCTGTGAAAAAGAGGGAAATGTTCTGAGGTGTTGGCAAACAACCTTCTCTCAACCACCCCCGATACATAGAATCAGTATAAGTAAGGATATAAGAGTAAAATAACTTTCTATTCATCTTGAATTCATAGCTCATGGTATGGTATGGACATACAAAATAAAAAATGTACAAAAAGGGAACAAAAGTCAACAACTAAAATTATCATGACATTGTGAGAGTGAGGAGTCATCAGTGCCAGGTAGACCTTGTTCAAAAAGAACAAGGGAGGATAAAATGACGCAGGACTACAGTCTGCAGCGTGGAGGTAAAAGGACGAGCAAGTGGGGCAGGAGGCAAAGGTCAACGAAGGGGAAAGTCTCGCTCCAGGCGGAGGGGAAATTTGGAAGCGTATTTCTTCTTCTTGGCAACTCTCTCGTCCATTTTCCGCGGCAAACTGAGCGCGGCTGAAGGGTCGGTCACAAGCGTCGGCAGGGTCGTTCGTGCGCGCTCACCTCTGCCTCGTAACTGCCAGATGCCACGGCTCGAATCCAACACAGAAACTGAGAAACACCTATTGGGTTTGTATCAGCATGAAAATGGGAGATTTAAAGGGGAACTTACTAATGGGCGGCACAGCGGGAGAAAGGGTTGAAAATAGTGAGACTGCAGCAAAAACAGGGCGTGTTGGCGTCTTAAAAAAATCCTAAGCATCATCATAATCAGAGCAATGGATAGTGAAACTTGTTCTCTAACGTAAAGTGGCTTTGTATGGCGTTTTGGAGAAGAAAGTCAAACTCTTTTAATATTTACAATATCAATGAAGTAATGACACAAACTCGTAGATATTTATTTTTCCCATAAATGAGTAATCAAGCTGGTTTCAGAGGAAAATAAGGTCCCTAAAACACTGTTTGAAGCTAGAAAAGGTAAAATATAAATATAAAGATATATGCAAAGAAAAACAGTGTGAAATTGTGTTGTCAAAAGTGCATTTTATAAAGTGTTACATGTTGCATCCCGTTTTGCAGCGGGAACTCTCTCCTTTGAATTAAATCATACTGACACATCTAAACCAGTCTTTCAAAGTCAGCTCCTGGTTCATTTATAAACCATGATGTGTGAAGAACTTTTTTTGTTTTTCACACTCCTCCGTTTACTGACAGCGAGCGTGACGCGGCAAAAGTTCTAAGCCGCTATCAGATGATCGTTCCTCCCACAGAAATCCTTTCAGCGTGTAGGATGTAGTAGAATCTCTAAATAGCTTCCCTCCTTTTATCACGGAGACGTAAGAGTGAAATGTGAAGGTCAAACAGCTGGGAGAGAGCAATGAGTTAAACTGGAGCCGTTTTCATTTTCCAAACCCATTTTTTGAACCTTTCGGAAAAAAAATGCTTTCTTTTTTTCCCCCTCCAGCCTGCTGTTGCCAAGGTTACAGGCCAACCACCAATCAATTGTGAGTATGAGCAACATGCCGTCTCCAACTGATGGAGGAAGACGGTTTAAGTGCCGTCCCTCACAGCACAAAGCGTGCTCCGGTTCTGTGCGTACGCGGACACACACGCAC
>CAEMYA010001114.1:117292-138886 GCA_903131615.1 Diplodus sargus
CACACACACACACACACACACACACACACACACACACACACACACACACACACACAAATTTATGCCTGAGAGCAGACTGGACGCAGAGTAACACCCCACTGTTGCTCAGTGAACTTGCCGCATTTCTTCCTGACTTCCTTCTTTGCTATTCTCTGCGTGAACCCCGAAGAAATCCACCGCCAGAATGAGAACATCCACTAACAGGCGGTGAACCTGCCCTTTGGCTCCCCCCATGGCTGTTTACCTTATCCACTAATTACCACATGTTGGTCCATTATCCAGCGAGCTCCATCTATCTTCCCTTCTCTCCCTCCGTCTTCATCCATGGGCTAAATATGCATTACACATCATTAATCATGTTTACATTCGGATGTGTTTTAGGTGCAACATCCACAACCGCGCTGGAAGTCCTCGTTAGGTGGCAAATTATGATGAGGCTCGAGGAGATGTGTTTAATCAATTCTACCGAGGGATGATGATGATGCGCCGCCACTCTGTTTAGCCCCCTTCTTCTCGCTATACGGAGCGAGGGGGGAGGACTGGAGCTGTTTTTCATTATGCCACCGACCGAGAAGGATTTATATTCCGCAATGTAAATGCAGAATCCAACCCGCAATTGAAAATGGTGGAGTAATACCTGCGGAGCAAAAATCAGCTCCTTCAAATGGAACCAGAGAGAAAAGCCGGGAGAGGAGAGGGAGAAAAAAGGGGGAAGCGGAAAATGAGGCAGGAGATTAAAAACGCTGCCTCACGAGAGCCGCTTTGCATGAAAGTTGAATGATATTTACTGTACTTCACAGAGCTGAATTCACCTCGCTCTCCGTGGCCTGAAATGTGCGCACACGGAGCATAGATAATTTATACACGGGGAGTCTACAAAACGGCTGCATTACATGGGCCTGTGAAGTTCTCTCACAGTGCTCTTTGTTGCCTTTATCATTTATTTACCTCCGTGATGTCTAATATTAAATTCCTGTACAATGTTTCTGAACAGGGGGGACGAGTCAGAATGCCAACTGATTGTTCAATAGTTCACCGCTTGACCTGGATTATTGATTTCCGCTGTTTGTCTTGACAGCGAACATTGTTTCGCGGTTTGCTTTGTCCATTAAAATATGTCGGTGCTTTTTCTGTGCTGTTAGTCGTGTCTTTGTTGCGTATGAGTTTTATTTAAGCCCGCAGATCAAGACAGCAGCACGGCTGCGGAGTAGTCGGTGCTAATAACGATGTGTTGTGGAGTCAAAACGGATGACAAATCGTCACGATCTGAACAAAGGATCTCAGTGTTTCTCATCATATGTGAACTTTGTGCCCTTTTTTTTCTTCGTTAGAAGGTCTTTGGCTACGAAGGGTTCCTCTGAGATTCATCTTTTTGATGCTCAAATTAGTTTTTTTCCCACTCAAGTGCTCTGCTGCCCCTGAAATGTTTGGAAAGCCTGTGTGAAAGGGCCCTCCTGCATTGATTAATTTTTGAGCATGCACATCAAAGATTGTGGATTTTAGGATTGGACCTGAGAGTTACACCGTTATGCTTAGATGAATGAATTATGTCTTTTCTAAAAGCTGCACTATGTTGTTTTCATGCTTAAGCAAACTAAACAAACAAAATGACCTTTAAAGCACAACATCATTTTATACAGTTTTACTTTGTCTATATGTAGCGGACCCTGCCACCTTTTTAGATTTAAACAATGTTCTGGGACCATATTTTCCTCTGACGAAGACTCATTTATTTGATTAAAATAAAAATAAATACTCCTGAGTTTGTATTGTTACTGTCTGTATATTGTACATATTGTGTATAAGTACTGTGTATTACCTTTCTGAGTTTTTATATGTATTTTTTCCAAACAACATAGTGCATCTTACATGCAACCAAGTTGTTTCCTGAAGAAAAGAGTTTTACGTATGAAACTGATTTCATATTGTTACATCTTAGACAAATGTGAGGTGGAAAGTTATATCTTCCAGCACACATTGCAATGAGAATACATTTTTAAGTGAAGCAGAAGGTACCTTGCGTAGATTATGTCAATATTCAGACTGCCCACCCAAATCTGTTTTTTGGCACACCAAGGCCATATCCAGATTGATTCTAGAAAGTCTGGACAACAAAAAACCACATGAAATGCAATCTTTGCAAATCAGATCCAAACTGCATTTGGAAGCTGTTTGAAAAGTGATCAGATTTCTACAGATGTGCCGCAGTCAGTCTGGATGCTCTTGCTGCTAATATCGGATTTTAAGATGTCTTTTGTGTCGCGCGGCACACGACGGCATCATCCAATCCAGACTGACTGGATCAGTGCGGCAGAGCGGAATCCACGCTGCTACCAGCAAAGCCGAGGACGACACACAGAACAACAGTCTGTGGACATTCACTCTGAAATAAACCAACATTTTTCATGCTCCCCTGTTGGAAAGTAATGTCGCCAGTGTACGTGGTGACTGACGCCTGTTACCACAGCAACCCATGCAGATCGGTTGGTGACGTCTGGACACAAAAATCCAATCTGAGATCACTAAATAACAGCATGGACACTCACTTGAGAGACAAATCTGATTTTCCTGCAGTGTGAACAAAGCCTTAGTGGTTGTCTTGTAGTTGCACTTGTGAAACATATTTGATAAAAAAAAGAAGTTATAAAAATACAAAAATACGTTATTTGCATAGATTCAGGGAGAAGAAGTAGATGTTATTACGGTAACAAGGTATTTTAACGTATTTGTCCTAAAGAAACAAATAATGCGTCAAAGCATTGTATTTTTACATGTCTTAAATATGTCTGCAATGCAAAAACAATGAAGTTGCCTCATTACAGCTTTTTAAAAGCTGTGGACACTGCGGCACATGAGTCTGAAAACATTCACCATGCAGACAATATAAACTGGAGCAGGGCTTCAGGTCTGTGTTCAAAAGGAAAGACAGAAAAAAAACCCACCATAATGTTAATAAAGCTCAGACAAGATGATCCGCCAATTTAAAAAAAAAAAAAAAAGCACTTATGCACAACCCTAATTAACATCTTGACAGCTCCTCGTCTTGCACTAAAAGGAGAGTAAAACTTTAATGAGCAGCGACTATGAAAAACATCTTATAAATATTCATGTTCAAATTTGATCTTTGCCTCAAAAATCTATTTCAGTCAGCACATGTGGAAGACGAGCAAAACCTGGCAGCGCACTGTAAACGACATGTCTGGTCCGAATGCCTCGAGGATAAAACACAGACAGACAGAGTCGGGCCTAATGCGAAAACACACACACACACACTTCATGTCTGTGGCTGCACTCGGGCCAGGGCGGCTGGCTCTGACCTTCACCACTGGAGAAGAGCCATCTCTGGGCCGGGATCCATGCATCACTCTCTGGTGACCGCTGACCTCCAACAGTCGTTTTACTTTAACTACTCCCAGTGCAGCCGTCAGCATGGAGGGTATAACCTTTGTTCCAACATCAGCAAACTTTAGCCATCCTCTGTGTCTGCTGCAGGGAGCGAGAGGAGGAGGGAGGAGGGCTGTAAACTGACCACTGTCCCAACCACCCCTTCTGGGCTGACTATTAATTTCCAGATCCATCTGTTTACAAGCTGAAAGCCTTCAACATGATTTAAGGCATCAACGCCAATTAACACAATCCTCAAGTGTTAACGTAAAGTAGCTGCTGCACACTGTCAAATATGACAGATGGGCTCGGAATAATCAGCAAACAAGGACTGGAAGCGTTTGATTCAAGATGTTGGCCATGCAGCCGGCTGGAGTTTGGCGCTTTTGATGGACAAACAACCTAGATTGGGACTTGAATGGATTGAAAAACATGAAGCGATGGACCTTTTACAAGTGCATCTGTCAGACCTCTGGTGAGCAGCCCCGTGTGATGGATTGAACCCGCTGACACGTCCCTGCCAGGTAGCAGAATGTTTGAACACCTTGACGGATGAGGCAGAGAAATGATTTCCGTCGGTGTCAAAAAGTGAATGCGTGTCTGTGGGCTCGATGAATAGTTAATGTTTCTTAACTTGAAGTGGCCTGCGTGACACTCGGCGGACTTGAATTAATCATAGCGAAACGGTGGCTTTCTGATGATGTCACTGAAATTAGTCGCCTTCAGTCGAGTTCTGGAGCAGAAAGCAATTAAGCTTTGAATTCTCATTCCACTCTGTTGGATTGGCGGGAGGGATTGATGCTTCCCTGAAACAACCAGCTTCACCTCTTTTCTTTCACCGACTCGTTCAGGCACCCGGCCCCCTTAGGTGCCCCAATGTCTGAAAAGACACAGCGGATTCACCCTGTTGGATCCCCCTGTGGTGGACAAAACATGATAACGTAGGATCCAGTGGAGGAAACGTGAGGAAGTGCCCTCCAGGGTGGAATGTATCACCACTTTCTGCGTGCCCCACTGGATTCAGCTGGTGCCCTTTGTATTTTTTCTACCGAGTCCATCACTGCATTCATCTTTTTCTACGACCAGAATGTCTTCTGTCTCCCCCGTCTTACCTGATCAGTTTACGTCACTGCTCTGCAAGTGCACTGATGACTCAGTTATTAAGCAAACAAAACGGCCACTCAATCAGTCCTTCATTCGCATAATCACGCGCGGAAGCAGAGAGAGCTACAGTGAACTGCCTGATTAAAAAAACAAAACATTTCCATCTTAATGAGACAAAGGTGCTGGGTACTGCAACAGCAGTGAAGTACTGAAAGGGTCACAGGAGCATGAAGCAAATGAAGCAAGTGTATAATTACAGCGGGACCGAGACTTGGACCCCTGAACTGGAGGTCGGCTTCACAGAGTTATTATTCTGCATTAGTCTTTGCCCCCCTCTGAAAAGAGAGAGCCGAGGTTTGATTAGCTATTCAGAAAATATCGTTTGGCTTTCTAATCACACAGCTTTTCGGAAATTTCTGAATTTGAAATGGACACCCCGGCACCCGCAAGACCTGAAGAAGAATTTGCCATATTTTTTCATTTGATTACTTTGACTTTGGCTTTTTAAATTCAAATTAATTCTCGGAAATGCCACAGGAAGGGTCTGTTGCTATGCGCCGCCACAGATCCATCTTGGTAAAACTCGAATGTACAGTTACAATAAAAGCTCCGCAGAATCCGAACGTTTCATCTGATGCTGCTATTCCTGTGTGAGTGTGTCTGTGTGCATTCGGAGCATCAATAAGTGAGTGGAACTTTGCGCCTCAGGAGTAGGTGTGTGTGTGTGTGTGTGTGTGTGCGTGTGTTCGTTCGTGTTGCCTATTAATGGATGAACAATGCCTCCTTTTGTTGTGTGGATATTTCCTTCGCTTTATGTGGGTACAAAAAGGATTTACGAAAGCTGACAGCTGACATAGATCTGCCTTATGCGTCTTTACTTCTCTCTCAGCACAACAGCAGACTTGTTACTCCACTAGTGAGAGCAGAGCAGGAGATATGTTACTTTTAAAAGAGAAAGGGGGGATACTAAGGAGACATTTCAACTCCAGCTTAGGATCAGATGCTCCCCTGGCAGGTTAAAGGTTTCGAGTCTAATCACATCGTCACCGCGGTGAGAGCTCAGTGGGATGTGACAAAGATGGAGGAGAAAACCCAGCTTCACAGTCATTATCTTCAACTTCTACGAAGACACGAACATGTTTTTTTGACCCGGGAGGATTTTTGCTGTTTGTTAGACCCTCCTTACGTCTGCCTCGATGTGCGTTTGTCAGCAAGAGAAACGAGTAATCGCACAGTGTGATGTGCTCCCTCTGTCCGTCCCCTCAGGCATTATCCACCTGCCTGTTATGTGCCAACCACACACAGTAGCAGAGAGCTATGGAACAATACGAGAGCGGAGAGAGGACTGGAGGAGGCTTTATAACAGGAGGGTGAGATGCTCGCCTCGCTGTTCCTGGGTGTCATCCGTTTGGACTTCTTGCTATCCATGCAAGCAATTAAGCTAATGAGGAAGCTCTTACAAAACACCTTCAAGGACAGGGTTGGCCAATAAGGAGGCACTTTGTTTGATAAACTACATCCCCGCTAATGTAATGGGACCATTAGATTTTAACGACTGTCAAACTCCATCTTGTTTATGACATTCTGCGCTGTTTGACCAGCAACTTGTGTGGCGGAGCCGCCGCGCTTCTTGTCCCTCCCCCCTCAAGTGGCGTCCATGTGTCTCCCCCCTGGATGTATCTCAAATGTACCATGACAACCTGTCATGCTCAGCTATACGCGCCTGCAGCCAAACAGAAGGGTTCATTCCCCATCAGTGATCAGCGACGGGCGGGCATCTGCATGCATCTCTTGTCGAAGGAGTTTACTGCTACAGCGGCTACATGACGACACAAAGTGGTAGCATGTGTGCATGTTCGGGCATCTGCGTGCATGTGCGGAGTAAATGAGCGCATATGTACAGTGTGTGTGTGTGTGTGTGTGTGTGTGTGTGTGCGCTGTGGATGAGGGCTTACATGTCTCGCACACTGGGATGAAGGCAGTGGTGCAGTGATGAGCGCCTAATCTGAGCGCATGTGATCGGCCCGGCGAGGCTGGAGAGATACGAGCGTTTGACTTGTTAAAAGGGATGTTCCTCACTAAGAGCCTCGTTGGCCCTGACATAACTGGGACATAGTTCTCCTTGTCAAAGCTAATAATCAATTCCCACTACAGGGATAATCTGACAGCAGACCCCCAACTGAGCGTGACACCTCCCTACACAAGCTGTCGTCACATCCCCATATATTAATAACAACCGCCGAACAGTCGTCGATAGCAGCTGAAACGAGGCCCGCACGTGCCGCCGTATTCATGAGGCGGTAAACACTGGACAATGGGAGTGATCTTCACTGTGCGCTTTGATGTCGGAGTTTGAAGCTAATGACCGTTAATGCACCACATCAGGGAGACTGCCTGCTTCTGCAAATTTGGCCAAAGATAAAGGAGCGTTCCCTTCCTCCGGGCTCCGCATGCGTGTCCAAACCAAACGACCTCGGAAGATGTATTTTTGATTTGTTCTATCAGAGCGCTGGCTGTTCTTTATGAATTTCTTTTCTCTATTATTATTATTTTTTTGGTGGGAACATAACCTGTGTATGGTACAGCGGCGGCAGGTGTCCCCCCAGGGGGGGCGGCGAGATGAGCAGGGCTGCGGCATCGTTTCTCATCTGGACGGAACATTAATAACGCCGGGACCTGGGGAGAAAGCTCCATCTGGGCCAGGCCGCTGTGCTGCTGAGGGGACAGGCCACTGACTCCACCAGTCTATAATCCCTCACACAGTGCTACGGCAGCCTGTAGGGCCCGGTTGACAAACACTCGCAACTTTAGCCCTCCTAAATAACCCAAGCGCTCAGATGGGGTGCTCCAACCCCTCCAGTGTCCACTTATTTTCCACACTTAACAAAAAAAAGATCCTTTAATTAAATGCCGTGTTTGCAATGCGTGGCACTTCCGACTACAAATGAGCTCTTATGAATAATCACATAATCATTTCGCCTGCCCTTCAGCCCTCATCCCGTGGTGGTTTCAGTGTTAAATAAATAACACAGCCTGATTCGCTTTCAAGCAGGTGAAAATTATCCAAGAGAGGAGGCGAAGGCCCCAAATAAAGGGAATGAGATTACTGAGAGAACAGTTTACCTGAAAGGGAACGAAACAAAAAGCAGATTTTCAACCTGATTTGAATCATTACACTGTGGGTAGTGGATGCAGCTGAACAATGTGAGCTGTCCTCCATGTTGCCCACATCCAGAGCCTCCCCCCGCAAAGTTCACCAGTTTGGCAATTTTGCATCATCCGGCCATAAGGCTGTGGTTTAAACTCAGATTGTACTGATGCATTTTTGTATTCACACGACCACGGACAGCAAACAAGCAGCATGGATAGAAGTAGAAGCAGAGACAGAGAGAGAGAGAGAGAGACATCTCTCCTTCTCTCTCATACTCAAACCAAACTGTAAAATGAGGCAGTGGTGATCAAATAAAAAACGTGTTTCTTTGACTGCATAGCCTATTTCTCCCCTGAATTGTTTCAGAAACAGCACGAGACATTACAGGTTAGTGTGACGTTGAGCTGTAATATGAGATTGTTTGCCACCAGCCAGCCGTCATATTGTTTTCCCGCTTCAAAACGGATGAGCAAAACCAATTTTATTGGTCTGGTGAACTATAAAAATGTCTCTGCTTGCCAGGATGTAAAATCTTAGATTTAAGATACTCATCTTGTTATTTACAAGTTTATGTGTCTTTTATGCCTCAATTAATGAAGAGATCTTCTGAGATTGAGAAACTTACTGGTAAAACAGCTGCATTAAATAGAGTGCAGCTACCATTCTTTTTATACAGAATCCAGTATAATCAGGAGCATTTTCCAACTAAATTTGTGGGGTTTTTTTTCTTGCTCCTTGGTGATAAATCTTTTTTACAGTTTGCTGGAATTAAATAAAAACATGTAACACACTTTGTTTGCTGATTTACAGTCATTTCAGCAAACTAAAAATAAAAGGCCATGGAACGAGAACAAACCAGCAATTTTTAAGTGGAAAATTACTCAGTGCGAATGATTATGATGCTACTTGAAAGTGGTACACGATGTATTTCACTTATTACTGTGTAGCAGCGATGATCTAAAGTAATTTGATCTCATAGAAAAAGCAAATAGCCTTTTTCCACTTATCTGTAAGCTTTGTAACACTTTCAGAGCCCACTGGACCACCTGATCTAAGACCTCCTGTCAAGTAAAATCATCCTGCAGCAAGGACAGATGATTTCCCAGCACTGAGTACATTTTCTCCACAAATTCAGTGTTAATTTCATTTCATTTTGTGCTGTGTGGTGTAGTGCATTCTGGTAGATGTAGATTTTCTGCCTTTTAAAAAAAACATTTGAATATCACAGCCCCCCCTGTTTCTCTGGTCAAAAAAACACTCATTTAAAAAACATTTGAGCGTTCCACTGCATAGACAGCCGTGGTTTTATGAAAAGGCAGTCTTTCGAGCATCCTTCTGTGTAGTGGTGCTCAGTGGTGTGGCTTGCTGCTCAGTGACTTGTCATTTCCATTTTTGTCACCATTGCCTTTAAAAGTGCTGTTAATCAATACACCAACAGCAAGGACTTCCTCGGTGTGGGAGCCCGAGGCATAGAGGCATGAAGTGTTAATGATGTCTCACATTTAGTTTTTGATTTGCTCATTGGTTTATCTCTGTCCAACGGCTTCCTTATCTCTTCCCTGTCTATCTTTACATGTTATTTTTTGTTATTTAAGGACTGTGCTGTCCATTTTACTTGTTGGCAAGGAAATGTCTCAGTCGGCTGTTAAGGTTTTTCAGGGACGTTATTAAGTCTGTCGACGGTGAGTTCAGTGACAGAGACACAATCTGAATGAATATAAAAATCTCCCTCTTGTCTCTTGTCTGCTGGCTGCTGCGGAGGAGTGTCTGGTCGTGCTCCTCTCCGAACAAGGACAATGCACTCTGCTAAAACAGCCGCATCTCAAGGTCAGATCGGAAAATGTTTCATTCAGGTGATGCCTCCAACCACAGGGCAAACATCCGTTTCTTGAACAAAATGTCTCAAGGGAAAAAAAATATAAAAAATCCACTGATCACTGGAAAGTTTTAAGGGTTCTGGCTAAGTTTTCACTGAACCACCAAGAAAAAGTTCTTATGTCTTATCCACGGCTCACATCGAAATCCATATTCTAGGATCTTCTTGAGTGTCAGCTATGGCTAACCAACCCTGTGAAACCCACTGGCTCGCCCTTCATGTAACATCCCTCAAAATGAAGATATGTTGGTGTCATTTCTTTGTGAGAGGGCAGTCAGAGAGATGACTTTGATCGCTGCTGAAGGTGGGGGTGCAAAGATCGAGACTGAGGAGCAGTAAATGAGCTCTGTGGAGCGAAGGGGGCATCGCAGTTCTGTCTCAGTAGACTTGTGACTTCCTGTCGGCTTTTTTTCCCCCCGTCGCTGGAGCTGCCTGTGCCTGATTGTTTTTCTCAGCTGAGGTAATTCAGGTGCACTAGCCTGGAGCTTCCCTGACTTGTGTTTATTAGTTATTCATTTCCATCAGCCTGAGCTGCCGTAGGCGATGGTATCTGCAACGTGCTCCCCACTCAGGTGTTCAACAACCCAACTGGATCATCTTCTATCTCCCATGATGCCCAGCATCATGAGACCACCGGGTTCTCAATGTTTCAATGTGTTTTTTTTTCACAAGAAACGTCCATGGTAGAGAAAGATGTATTGGAATATGATGTAAGGCTCAGTTGGAGTTGTTTATTAAAGAATATGAGGGATTAGTATTTTTCAATAAATGCACTCATAGCTGATGAGTTCAAATCACACCTTGGAACAGTGTTGGAAGTAACTGAGGACATTTACTCACAGTACTGAAGTACAATGTTGAGCTACTTGTAGTTCAAGTTTATGCTACTTTATTATTCTACTGCACTGCTATCGTGCTTTTACTCCACAACACTTATCTGACAGCTTTACTTACTTATTTATCAGATTTAGATTGAAAAATATGAGTCAATTATAGATTAATCCACACAGCAGTATATCAAGTATTTAAAATCAGTTCCACATTTATCAACTGCACTATTAAAGTGATGTACACATAATGCATCAATAATTTTAATCCTGTCATGTCATACATTTTATTCTGAGCTAAGCCATTCTGTATCATGAGTACCTCATCATGACTTGATTTCGATGCTAATACTTTTGTACTTTAATCTCGGTAAGAGTTTGACTATAAGTTTACTTGTACTTTTACCCCGTAGTACCACTTGTATAGCAAAATAAGCATAACGTTTTTCAAATGTGGGTAAACCTGTTAAAAGAAGGCGTCATGAGATGAGTTTGCCTTTCTGTTTTTCCTCAGTTGTGTGCCACGTTAGTCATCACAAACACGCCGAAAAAACAGGGAAAAGTAGAAAGCAATAGATCAGAACACGTCCAGAATACAATTTGAATTGTTTTAAAAAGTCCCAAACAATAATATTAGACACATCATTTTTTCAGGGGCCGATAATGGATGGTGCTACAGAGGGAGACATTTGCTTCTATCTCGCCTCTGTTGAGAGTTGCACATGCTCAGTGCCGATCAGGTTAGGTTAGTCCATACCACATATATCATGTGGATAGCTGCACTAAGGCAGGATGACTCTCTGAGGAAGCTCTTTTGTAATAATTCAATAATGCATGGAGGGTCAAAGTTATACTAAAAGTGACTAAACTCAGCAGAAATATGAAGTGACCTCCAGTGTGTTAATATGCACATTTTCCTCTATTTTTATCTTTTTTTCAGAACTGCATTCTGATTGAATGTAATTTAGCTTATACATTATTCTTATTTAGATGACCTTCTTTTGCAATGTCATATCCTTTTTTGTTTCATGACAGTGTGACATGAAAACTTTTTTTTTTATACTAGAAATGAACAAAAAAACATTGTTACTAAACTTAACTTAAACAACATTAATGATGACGGCTGTGCAAAACCCTGGGTTACAGGACTCAAACTTTTGTTTATTTACATCCGAGGCCAATGTAATTAAACTCTTTCTTTCTATGATATATATGCCTTGCGACTACGGTAAAGACAGGGTTGTGGAAGAGATTGCAGTAATGGCAAATAAAAGTTGTACAAGGTCTGCCACTGAATGTGGACATATTGGATGCAATCTGTTCATAATTTTCACCGCTGAGTTTCAGACAGATATGGATTTACTAGAGCCTCCAGTAATAAATACACAATGTCAAAAGACTCATGGCTGACTCACCATCCACACAGGAGGGTTTGTTGCGTGTCGTCCCGGCAACTTTCCCCGGTAAACAGGAGCACTTGACTGTCTGGGAACGCTCCTCAATGCGATTCTTGTTACAGCATCGGTGGGCGGCGATCACCTCGCACGTACCTCCCTCTGCAGACAGACACAGACACAGACGGTCAGTACATGAAACAGAGAAATTTACAGACAACCGACATGAACTGAAGCAACTACGCAGAAAGGTTTCATCGTCTGAATGCACGTGTTTTTCTTTTTTTCATCAGCATCAAAAATGCAAAAGAGCAGCCGTAATGCGATTGAAGGATAGGTTTCAGGAAGCTCGACTGCCTCAAATCACACCATGTGAGGCGTGCTGCAATACAATCAGTGGGCACTTCCTCTGTAAGTATGTGTAACAAATTGGCCCTCTAGGCATCTCAATTATGTCATCTAATTGCCTCGCACTCGGTGAAGGCTGTCCTCACTCCATACCAATCAGCCCATGATGAAGATCACATCATGCACTCGTTATGTATTAATGTGCCTGCCTTTGCATCCGCGATCACTTCCATATGTCGTCAATACGATTATAAAGGATGGATCTTTTGTCCAAGCTTCTCCAGTGAAGACAAGGCCTCACTCAAGCACTGTGATGGCTGACACTTTGGAGTCACGTGACTGAGCCCATACAGTCTAAGGCTACAGTGCACCAGAGCATTAATTCCAAAGAGTAGGTGACATCAGTCAGAGCAAACGCTGTACAATAGGTCCCGCTCTGACAAAAGAGGATGTCAAACAAATTCTGTGAAAAGAGAAGGCGATATGTGCCGGTGGCGGTACTGGGTCAAAATAACAATAGAGGAGATTGCCCAGGGGAGGGAAAGGGGGTGATGGAGCTGAGGGACATCCTGAAATGAGAGAGACGGGTAGAGAGATAGAGAGAGCTAGAGGACAAGGTGTGTCTGGCTGCCAGGGACTGACCATGCCGGTGAGTAATGAGGGAGCCACTGGAAGTGCCCCCTTCACACAATTATAAAGCGTGGGGCTAATGCAGCCAGCGGAGCTGCAGGAGAGAGGCCCTCCATCACCGCTCTCCCCTTTCCTTACGCCCCAGGAAAAACTCTTTATCTTCCCATGACAGCCAACCGCAACAGACACCAGCGTCCAACAATTAAACTGGAGCTCATCCCCGGACAGAGGAGAGGAGAGGAGAGGAGAGGAGAGGAGGAGAGGAGACGAGAGGAGAGGAGGAGAGAGGAGGAGTGGACAACTTTTTCTCTCCAATCCACAGAATGGGTAGGGTGCACAACGAAATTAAGACAACCAAATGCCACATTTCATCTTGTTTCAGCCTCATCTCACTCGGCTGAACCAGCTTCCAAAGAGAACATCCTGCTGCACTGAGAGGATGCATTTGCCTCCATTGGCATGACAACAACCGGTGTGTGTTTCTCTAGCCGGGCTGGCTGTGCAAATGTTTGAAATGGCTTGGGTCATGAATTACGGAACTGAGCTCCCAGCAGCCTCGACAAGTTTGGCAACAGTTTTCTTCTCCCATTCCCATCAATGTCTGCCGCAGCCAGACCAAAGGCCGTCGAGTCCTGGATTAAAAGGCAAACATTTGCAGTCCTGCTGGACCGTGCTGTCGTGCAGTATTAATGTCACTCTCTCAACGCTTGTTGTTGGATATTTCTGGGCACGAGGAGGCTGAACACAGACCATAAAAGTGAGGAGAAAAATCCCTTGAGTGTTCTAAAACCCCAAACCCCACAATGTGTTGGCTTGTTGAATATTTTACTGACAGCTTCCTGACCTGCAGACTTGCTTTCAAGTCAAAGCAGATCTCTGAATAAGTGAGGAGTTTACGTTGCATCGCAGAATACTGAATCGGGTTCAATCCCCTCGGCTAGATTCAGTGTCCGATTTACAGGTTAGCACTACCGAGGGGCGACCAGCAAACATGTGACAAGGGACAATAAAAGACAACCCCTGTCATGTTCACGTCACTGGCTTTGAATGCAATGTGACTTGTCCTGATCTGTGACTTTGGATTAATTTCCTCAGTGGGATTTACAGAGGCAAGTTTATGCATCAAATATTTAAAAAATTGCGAGCTTTAGTCAGAGACACTCAAGTCCCAAACGGACAATATTTTGTGAATGCTCATACAGTTGTAAAAGTATTCACAAAGTTATTGATTTCTCCAAGAGTTACTGCAGTGGCCACAGTGAATCAATGGTATAAAAAGTGATTCTGGAATAACTGTGTGTTAAAGTTGTGCTACTTTTAACCAGCTGTAATATTATTTTTCTTGTACATCTTTTATCTGATATTGAAAATGAATCTCTACAAAGGGTATATTCTGCCTATTGGGTCATATTTTAGATAAAATCTTAAGTGTATCTTAATATGGCTTTTTAATAAGACTATTCAAGAACAAATGACATCATAATCATAAATAAAACGTGTAAAATATGTCAGAACACAGCCTTTGGTGCATAACGTATACTGAGCTGGACAGATGTATTCTTATTCACGTAAAACATGTACCAGAAGATGCAGTACCTCAAAGAGACACAAAGGTATCAGCAAATGGAATTGTGGACAAGGACTCAGGGATGTGCCACCTGCCACCTTGACAGCTTTTTCAAGATGAGGTCCAAACAGAACTATGAACACATTCAATTACTTTCCATTTGCGCTGAAAATGTAAGATTTCTTCTCAATTATAGTAAGTCTAGTAATGACAACGGACAGTAAATGAGGCCAGTATTGAGTCGCTGTCAGCTGAGCGAGATGAAAAGGATTGTTGCCCGTCAGGCACATTCAGTGATTTACTGTACAAAAATATGGCACCATTTTCTAAAAAATAATCAGCAAATTTAAAGGATACATGGTTTATCTAGCGAAGCTTTAAAAAAAAAAAGCGGATATGGAGGACAAGTGATCCTTTTGTACAACGCTGCTGTGTTTTACTTTTAGACTTCAGATCGAACGCGAAAAATGTGGACAGCTCATCGTGATAATCATTGCCATCAGAATTCAGGAATATCCCTAACACAAACACACACACACACGTGCATAAGCACATGATGGTGTCTGTGTATCAGCCATGGGGTGAAGTCTAGCCATCAGCCAGGTGGACATTAGCGTGATCACGATGAACCATCTGGTCTGTGGAGGAGGGAGCAGAGTTAATGGCTTCACGATGACTCTACTGGGTCGGTCACAGGAGCCACTTAGACGACAAATGGTCACTTGGACTAGATGTAATCCCATTCAGGTAGTTGGCCGGGTAAATGACCATCCATTATCTGCGTCGGAGTTGGTGTGTGTGCATCTGTGCCTCTATCAGATTGTTTGTGCATTAATGCATACCGTACTCTGTGGTATTCCAGTCTGTATGCTTTCTGCCAACTGCACAACAGTAGCTGTGTGCATTAAGCTGCATTGTGGGATTACAACAACTTGAGACGTGACTGCAGGTTGTGATGGATGTAGTGCTTGGAGCCTGTCAGGCGGCTAAAGGGGTTAAACCAACCTGCTAAGATGGAGTGGGTGGCGGTGCACTCTAGCCTTTGGTGAGGGGAGGTGAAGGGCATCGATGGGACCACTGACTGGCCATTTTTCTCTCGGCGGCCCACAGTGACAGCAGCCATTAAATGACTGGACGAGGTGATTATGTTTAAGGAAATCAATGCTTCATTGTTTTCGGCTTAGCCCAACGGCCAATTAGGAGCTGTTAATGAGGTGAGGCTGTAAAATGTGGAGATAGATAGGGGGAGAACGGACGGAAGCCCGAGACATACTTCATGTTAGAGTCTGTTCCACGGAGAGCTGAGAGTTTGAGATTTACACACGGGAAGGAAAGATGTCAAAAAACCCTTTTACACTTGCATATTAAAGTATTTTCTTGAGATTACATTTGAAAAAGTGAGGGTTGTGTTTTACGTGTTGCTCTTGTGTGATCCATATGTATAACGGGTTCTTTGTAGCTTTAATATTGCATGATTTGCGCATTTAAGGCTGTTTAAAGTGTGACTTTTAGAGTTAGCCTGTATGTTGTCCTGTCGTTTGCGTTCTTTTTTTAAACCAATGCTGGATGGACGCTACAATTACAAAACGGGAAGTGTCGGCTCCATACCAAAGCAGCAGCAATAAGAGAGCAGCTGAGTCACATTTCACTTCTCACGTGACGAGAGTAAAGGCTCAGAGAAACCAAACTGACAAGGAAAAACTAGCGACAAGAAAGGCCGAAGATTTGCGTCACGTCGTGTCTCCTGTGTCCAAAAAGCTGCTTCTAAACACACCAGACTTTAGACTGTGGACAACAAGCTTGTACATTCTGAGTCTGCCTGAAAGGAAATACCTTTCTGCAATACATTGCAAATGTTTATCTTATTTATTTTTTAATATAGCTGCTTCTAATCGAGAATATGTCTGACGAAAGTTGCAAATGGCACTTGTTAAGAGGCAGAAAGGAAAAATTAGGAGTGGCCTTGCTAAATGGGTGAAATCATGGATACTACAGCAACATTTTTTGATTTATCTCACCAATGAGCTTCTGCCTATTCTGCATGCATATTAGGCCAAAAGCCCCTGACCGGTGCCAACACACAACACCGACTAGCGCCATGGACGCTAACCGACTGTCCCGACAAGGGCCAGCGTGGTGAGTCAGGTACTTAACGGTAGCTGACAGATAAGACGACGTCAGAGGACTTTGTGTCAAAGAGGAAAGCAGAAGCAGATTATTTGGCAATATTTCAAGATGAAATGCAGTGGCAACAAGGAGTTGGTTACATCACTGAGAAGTTGAAGGTGTACATCCTCTCAGCTGCAGCTGTCTGTGGCTGCTCCTTCTTGTTCAGTGACTCCAATAAACTTTACAAAACCGATATTTGCAATATTTCAAACTCATCCGCTGTCAAATAATGGCAAAAAAACGGCATTTGTGATGAAAATAGTAATAAATGCTAGACTCACTGTTAACCACATGCCCTTCCTGTGACTAATTCATAACAGAACTCAGCTTGTTTTTCGCCGGTTTAATGCTTTTAACGCGACAGCAGCAGAAAATGTTCTGACTGCATTAGCAGTAAATTAAAGCACCGGCGGTGTCAGGATTTAATTAACCCTCAACAGTGTTTCGTTAGCTCAAGTTAACTTACTGGAGGCTTGTGTTTTGCTGCTGTGGAGGGATGGGTCACCAAGAGCAACAACACGCAGACCATGACGGGCTGCATTATTTCTGTACATAAACTCAAGGTCAGAGTAACAAACCCGTGACAGTTTGTTCAACCAAAGACTCCCAGCTCCGAGGAGTGAAAGCGACAGTTTCTTTTTATCTTCTTTGTGACAAGGAACGTACTTCACTGCCAGCCAATTTCTTTCTGATCTTGCTGTGCCTGGCAATTTTTTGATACGGAGATAAATGCAGGTGCTCATGACATGTCAACACAAAGACACAAACAAACACAGAGCACCCTCTGACTACACCTTGGCTCCGCTTCAGCGACAACAGCTATAATCTATGCAGAGTGGCCAAGAGCTGTAATCACTGGCTCGCCATCAGCAAGCTTTTCTGTCACCTCCTCCTTCTCTCTAACACTGCTTCTCTCGCTGCTGCAGTTATTAAGTAATGACATATGGCCGAGGGAAGGAACACAGCACCCGGGAAAACTTAAGCCTCTCAAGGACTCGTCATAACAACTTAATCAGTACACACTCGGGTGAAAATGAGACGTTTCCGCCTGCATGCTGTAGTGCCTGTTTTGTTTTGCCAGACGGGCAGCTGCTGCATCAACCACAGTCCATCTTTCTGCACAGTTCCTCCTTTTTTCAGTGGGCTCGTTGTCGTTCCCCAGCACTTCTGTGTAACTGACAGCTTTCCGCCGTCTCACTACTTCTAATTGTCAATTTACACATCTCAGGTGGCGACGGGAATAATGGCTCCCATTGTCAGTAGATAAATGTAGACATGCCGAGAGCTAAGAAATGTACATCTGACAGTCCGTTCTCATTCAAGCAGCAGAGTGAGAGCCGCATTTCAAATTATTGCTGAAAATGATGCACATTTGGAAGACAAACTGAAACTCTCACAGTAGCCAAATGTCTTTTCTTTTTTTTCTTTTCTTTTTACAAGCGAACAAAGTTACTTTGTACTGCGTGCCAGAGAAGTCAATTCCAGCCCCCACAAAGTTTTATTAAGCAGCAGATTGTTTATTGAGTTTTTTTCTCCCGTCAACTTTCCTTTTCTGTGAAATCATGCATAATGGAAAATGACCCTTTTTCATGACTTGTGATGCACAGTTTTAAACATAGTAAAATGAATCTGATTAAAAAGTTGTCAGATATGCCAAAAATGAAAAAAGCTCTATTCTGTTTGTCACGATTAGGTTTTCAGATTCGAGGAGGGGTGGGGGGATATTAATGATCTGTTTCAAGAAGCAGAGGCATCAAAGTGGCTGTGGGCCAGCTGTCCCACTGCATATATGTTTAATGATGCTCATCAGAATTTAGCTTTTCATTACTTAAACATCAAGTTGGAGCTTCATGAACACTCCCCCTGATTACTTAGGATAATGTTTAAACATGCTACAAAGCACCGCCGAGTGGATTCCAAACGGAGGCCTCAGAGGCAGTGCCAGGGAACAACTTTTCATGTCCTTCCTCTTGGCAACTGATACCGTTTCTATATTTTATCAGAAATTACACAACCCTAATTTACCGCTCAAATTCCTCTGCTGCTGTAACAGGAGCATCTTATATGAACAGTGTGCGTGAAGAGAAATCCCTGGGAGGAGCAGAATTAGACCTCACTGCCGTATTTCCACGATGCTGCTAATGCTTCCTGAATCACGCCTTGCGGACTATGAGGGAGACGTGTGAAGTTGAGAGAGGGTGCCTGCATGCATAGTGCATATTCCCGTGTATATGCCACATTAGAGATACGCTGTTATGTATGTCACTAACTGGAGGTGTTAACATGGACACTGGCTACGTATCTTGTACATGAAGAAGAGCCCTTTGTTGGTAAAAGCATAATAAGACACCATTCCTCTTGTGGTTTGAGGCTCTCCAGGCCCTGGAGAGTAAATCGTCCACTAAGGCTTGAGCCCTGGCCACTTGCTCTCACTCGGAAGCTCTTTCTCAGAGAGCTGACTCCCGCCGATGAATAATAAAAAAGTAGCCTCGAGGAGCAGAGGAGCTCGCACCATTCAAATCTAAACGCATCTAAAAAAGAAGTGGGAGGAATATGAGCTCTGGGACGTTTTATTGTGCCGGCTGCAGTCTCAAAGAACAACAAACAAATTAATCTCTGGCATCGTTAACTGTTGTTTATCCAATCCAAAAACCTTTTGACCCGTGTGTCACTGCTGCATCAGGGGCTGGAGTGGATTCACTGTTTATCAAGTGCCCATCAGCACCCTGTTGCGGTGATCCGTATGGGTTGTCTGACCTCAGCCAGTGCGAAGGCTTCAGGCTGATTTCTTCCTGACCCCCTCCGTGGCCTGGATTTCACTTTCTTCCTGAGGCAGCATCACCCACAGTAATGGGAGTAGACAAACAAGTGGACATAGCAGCTATAGTAGTGCCTGGAGCTACCACAAACCTAAGGGGGAGTAGGAGAGGGGGAGAGGGGATATGGGAGAAAGATACTCTAGAGCTCAGGCTGACTGACAGGAACCACTGACCCAGCTATACTGGAGTCACACGAATCAATGTTGTTTTTTTCCCCCTCTGCTGGTATGACTTATTTCTGAATCTAGCTGTAGTCTCACAGAATACTGAATACTGCTCAGTTACGGTGGGTCCAACTGACAGAAACCTACAATGAATGGGTTTGACTGAAGGGTAACAGTAAAACTGTGTTTACAGGTCTCTCGGACTGCAAGTGCATGTTAAAAATAGTACGATTAAGTGGCGTAAAGCCTTCAGTTTCTCCAGAGGAAGCTACATGTAATCTGATAAAGTGCCTCCAGTGATGTCACTCAGTGGTGGCGTTGCATTGTGGGTAATGTAGGTGCCAGGTTTTGAAAAGAAGAAAAAGAATGTGTGGAATAAAACAGGCGATACCCCTGGTTCTGCTGTATCGATTCTAGTCATTTGTTTTTAAACTGTCCATAATGACTACAGCAAGTGCATTCCTAGACCAACATTACCCACAATGCAACTTAAGCACTGCATGACATCACTGGAGGCAAATTCTAAGATCAAATGCAGCTTCTTGTTGAGCCACTAAAGGCTTTATACTACTTTTTTCACATATTAATACTCCTCAACACTTTTGTATGTAAATTCGGTGAAGTAACCCTTCAATGGAAAAAAAGAATCGTACAAATCTTGCTTTTAACATGTTTTCTTCATGAAAGGAGACATGGACGAAGCCTCCGGTTTACTGAATTGGGAAAACAGCGCACCGATTGCACCATCGGGGGTAACAGTCTTGACATCTTTAACAGGTAATTCCATTAGTACAAATAAGAGATGCGAGGTGCTGCTGGCCACGGCCCTGGTCGATTCTTAATCACCTGTATGGGTTTCCTCTCGTGGGCCTGTATGACTCCAATGCTCACATCTTTATGGTTATTAAAGTTAACGATTGCTGCGTGCCTCATTTACCAAGGCTCTATCAATACCAGTTCAGCACCATGAAATTACCCCAGTCCAGAGGGAGCAGCGTGACAAACCGGATTAAGAAGGGTTCTGTAATGCCCTGGCATATATAACTCTCCGTGTCATGCACTCAGCCCCGCCGCAAGAAGACCCACTGCCAAGCTCAAGCCCAGCGAGGGGAAGGGCGATACAACCATTATAGCTTAAATGTCAATTCGAGCTTTTATTACCCACATGGCTGTTCAGAAAGGCAATGAAAACTAATAGCTGTCAGGTGAAAGAAAAAAAACAGAAAAACAACGCTTTGGAGAAAACACATTAAAAGTTCTCAGAAGTTACCTTAGAGACGAATGGTGCAGGGGTGGGGGGGCGGGGTGATTATGGTAAATATATGCAGGATGTAACCTACTTCTGTGGTCTTTCAGGTGTAAGGAGAACTTTGTTGGATACTCTTTTATGCGTATGGCAGTTATATTTGTATGGAGGAGGACTTCATTGCATTTTAAATGCGGTATCAAAATAAAAACCTGCAGTAAAGGGGCGAGATGGCTCGTGTCCCTTCACTTACATCCCACTTATCTTATTTCCATGACAGGAGGGTGAAGCCAGAAATAGTGTAGAGCAGTGCCAGGAACAATATTGTACAGAATTTACTATATGCTGTCACGGCCATATAAAGAGGGGCATTAAATAAAGTCAGCAAACTTCTATTTATGACTTCTTGTTTCTTACTTTATTCTTCTCTACTGCTGCTGCTGCTGCTGTGTGTGTGTGTGTGTACTAGTGTAACCATCTAACAGTGGGCCTGGGCATCGTAACACACACACTAACAGTGGACTTGAGTGTAAACGGGGGACATTTTTCAGGTCCCCTCTTACACTTGCCTTCAATCATGCTAGAATCATGCCTAAAGCCTGCTGGTAAATTTTTTTCATATTTTCCAAGAGGGGACCTGAAGGTGTGGGAGTGTTTAAATGCATGATTAACACTCTCCTGGCAGACTGGAGCAGGAATTGTCTGGATTAACTCACACACGTCGTATTCAACACTCATGAATATGACTGGCCTGCATCGTCAGCGGGTCGTTCAGACTGCAGAGGGACACTCATGCATTTGACTGGCCTGCAGCCCCAGAGGGAAACCAGTCTCTTAAAAGATATATCTACATAGAGAAAGCAAAGCTTACATGATTCCAGCTTTACACTGTATACAATTAAAAGGGTACCCACA
>CAEMYA010001116.1:6786-25136 GCA_903131615.1 Diplodus sargus
ATTGTCTCTCTTGTCTCTGACTTTGTTAGCGTCTCCAGCTGTGCTTCTTTGTGAATTTACTTGCGAGTTAATTATTATAGTTGCGGTTGGCACCATGGGCAAACACAAAAGGGAGTTTACCGCTCGGTGAAACAGCGAGCGGAGCTGTTCAACACCAAAGTGCTGAAGTGACGCGACTCTGTGTAGCAGGGAGAGCCGAGGAAGAATGTCTGCATCCTGAGCACCTGCACACAGGTGTGGACACCTTTAGTGGGGCGAAGGCAAAACCAGACTCTGTGATGTACTACAACAACACAAAGTACGGCGAGGACGTCCAGGACCAGAAGCAAGGGCGTACACCGTCAAAGGCGGAGGAGGATGGCCGGCGGCGGTCTGCTGTAACATCCTCGACCTGACTGTGATCATGGAGGGGTTTCCCCAATAGCCTTTTTGGAATAGCAGGGTCTCTAAAAAAAAAGGGAAACCCCGCCATTACGATGAATTGAAGTCTATGTTCGGAACAGCGTTGTTTCGGAAAAGCGGGGTGTATTCAGTGAAGACAGATAAAGAGTTGTGTTTCTGTTTCTTTTACTTTCTCACAGAAGACACAAAATCAATGACAAACATTGTGTAAGTTAACCACGCCCCCCGCAGGCAATCAGTTCATTGATAACTGCTGAGACCGCTGGAGTTTTGCACCTGAATAGTTGCAACACACTCCCGGCCGATGAGAGTGTCATAGTATGTAGCCTAATTGTGAAAACATAGGCAGAAACTTATTAACCTTGATACAGTTTTATTATAATTATTATAAGTATTTATTTTTTTTATTTATTTTTTTTAGTTGTGCACGTTCCCGTGACGGGCATGCAGTTCTTAGGCAGGCACTTCTCAGCATGACACCTGTTGACCACTGAGTGACAGTCAGGCTGCCACGTCTTAATATCATGTAAGCATTTATCAAGTCTTTGTACCCAACTTCACTCTTAAATAAGCTTTTACCAGTCTATTTCATGGGTATGTTAGCTATAATGAAAAATAAATAGGATAAGATCGATAGCTGAGCAGTGGTGCAGTTGCTCTCCAGGTACTGCGCGATCCTAGACCCACCTTCATGACGTCAGGACTTTGCCCTAATTGGCTCTCATCTACGCTGACTTATGACGTGTGTTTCGATAACCAAGAAAGTGCTTGGAGACTGTAAAGGGCATTTAAAACAATATTTATTCACAGAAATTATGGGATGGGGTCTGGGGGGAAGGGGTCCGTTATTGTGGTGACTTGGTAACACCGATTCTACACGACCACCGCTGGTCTTCCACCTGCACACTGTCCTCTGCCAGGCGCAGACTCGGGAGCTGTGGGGGAAACGAGATGGCAGTCACTGCGCTTTTAAACCCAATACATGCACACCACTTCATTTACGTCCTAAGATCGTTGCTCACACGATGGGGCAGAGTATCAACTGTTCACCGTCACCTCGGGCCAACATCACTCTCGTCATTGGCATCACTGCTGTCACACCGTCCTTGGGCGCCGGCCTCTTACGCTGTCAGGCAAATACTGTAGATTTTGATCTCATTACATCCCTAGGGCAGAGTATAAACTCACTTTTCAATTAGTCCGACAGTCAATGCCCGTCTGCTGGCGGCAACTGTCGTTCTCTTTCTCCTGCTCCTTTCCCCGTGGATCTCACACTCCTCTTCCTCTGTCTGCTCGCTGCAGGTGTAACTGGGTCGGTCTGCAGGCCCCAACCACACTGCTGTGTTCGGGTGTAGAATCAGACACTGGCAACTCTTGTCAAACCCTGATTTAGCCCTGTATCAACAATACACCTGACATGAAAAAGGACAAGCTTAGTGTAGGTATATTAAATGGTAAAAACCAGACACAACGTTACAGGCAACACTTTTTTCTTTTCACCAGTGTGACATGTGTCTGAGTGGATCTATTGTTAAACTATAATGTTAAAAGTTCACAATCATGATTTATGTTCAAAGATCACATAGATACTGCTTACCTGATTCAGAAGTGATGTGCAGTCTGATAGCTAGTCTTCCCACAATGTCATGATCCCCCGGTGGGTTTAACTGGTGACTGTTATCTGGTGGCCTTCTCTCGTTGTAAGACATGTTACAAATGTGTTGGAGATTTATTCTAAGGACTGTATGGTAAACTGGACTAAATCACTTATGGCCGCTGGGTTAGAATTAGTTCCTTTTAGTCCTTTTAGTTTCTCAATTGCTGATTAGGAATGGTTGATGGTGTGAGTGTGACAGATGAGTATGTGTATGTGGAAGGTATATGAAAGTTGTGTGGTTCTGTAACAGAGAATAAAAAGCAGTTATCAGAACAGCAGGTACATGGTTAACTATACAGTACCAGGAATGGTAAACAACCAATAGAAATAAGAATGAATCATTCAGCTTAATTCACAACAGCCAATATACGACAATAATACAAGCACATGTAGGAGACTTCTTACTATTAGCAACTAATAAGCATTAACGAGCTAATTGATTAGTAGCACTAACAATATACATTTTCCACCAAATTTCTGGTGCTTAATACCTTATTATCTTGTCTAAGGCCCAGAATGAGTTTTTTACGAACCCTGTTAAAAGGTTGAGTCTTGAGTTTTTTGCCCAAAATAAACGCTAGACTTTTAAAAATGAAACCCGTCTTAATCATCACCTGGCTTCTAGTCCTGTGTGGTGGTGGCTGTGTGTGGCCCTCCCGTTAGCCCCACTAGCTGTCTCTGATGCTGCTGAGTGCTAGGCATGGATCTATTATAATAACAGTTACATCCATGGTGCTAGCACGTCTCTCTCTCTCTCTCAGCAGCAGCAGTCAGGACGGCAAAGAAAAAGAAATATAGCCTGAGTGAAGGGCTGGAGCCGCGGGCCGATTCCCGTCACTGACAACTAAAGCCTAGACTGTAGACTGTTGTGGTGGTGAGCTAACTCGATGCTAACTTTGGCTAGCAGTAGCGGTTAGCATCCGCCGCTAACACCGTCCTCCCAGCTGACCACAACGGCAACTTAACACCGGAGGCTCCCGGTGTTGGTGACGGAGGCCCCAGCGCTTCTCTCGGACTGTATTTCCTTACCTTTGTGGTCCTGGTAACGGCTGCTGTCAGTTGTTGTCAGCTATTTACAAACTGTAACAAGCAATACTCCAGACTCTACTTTTAAACTTACACAACACAAATGACCTATGTATTTATACGTAAATATTAACCATTTCCCAGTCACCTTTCTCATCCTCCGTCTTCTTCTTCTTCTTCTTCTTCTTGTTCTTTTGAATTTCCGGCAGGCAAAGTATGGCTCACTGCTGCCTACCCTGGTTGATTAAAATGAAAAGGCCAACTACGTGAGGCGTTTATATACGCGGACTGGTGTGCGCGCTGCAGATCAACTTCCGGCTGCGAAGCATCAGAATTGGCGACCGCACCTGTGTGTGAACGCCTAACAACATTTGTCAAACAGTGACAGGCAGACGTGCATAGCTGCTTCATACGTACGCAGCTTTTTGTTCCGCGTGAAATACAATCTGCACGTAGCAACGCACGCATGCACGCACGCACGCACACACTCTCTGGTTGTTTTGACATCGATTTAACGCCATAGTGTGTGTGTGAGTGTGTGCGTGTGTGAGTGTGTGTGTGTGCCAACAAAAAGCCCCCAGCCTACATGCACCAATTGTCAAGGGTCAAAAAATTTAGTTTGTGACCAGACCTCTTTTCACAGAATAGATTCTCTAGATAGCTCCTCACACTATTAGAGTCACTGAATTAGTACAGGAAACTGTGTGTGTGTGTGTGTGTGTGTGTGTGTGTGTGTGTGTGTGTCGGTGTCCTTGTAAAAACCTGTCTTGAGTTTTAGCTGGTAAAACTCAAGACAGTTTAGCTGTAGATTGTTAGGATATAACATGTGTATGCAGTCATTATTATTGTAAAAAAGTCCACCAATAGGAGTGCAGTGTTTGGATCCAAGCTTTTGCCAATCCACTGGTTTTATTCTTCATTCTATTGGCAGGACAAACATGACCAACTAGCAGTCTTACTTGGATTGCGCCTTTCATTGGCTCACCAGTGCCTTCTCTACCCCTCTCTCTCCTCTCCATCAGATTGCATGGGTTACTTTTCCATTCCTCTCATCGCCCCTTTCTTCTTCAGTCCAAAATCTTCCTCTCTGTTTCCCCCTCACACTCCTACAGTCAATAACTGGGAGGGGGCCCAGTGCAGCTTCGCAACAGCCTTGGACCGACCACATCTGGCCCCTCCTACTTTTTTGGGGGGTGGAGGGAGGATCAGGGTAAGGTTACCTGGCACACGCACACACACACACACACACACCACTCTATGTAAACAGAAATCAGACTAACAATCCCCTCCCACACTAGTCCTTGAGGGAGGTGTGTGTTTGTGTTAAAGAATGTTTCTCTTTTGCCATATTCATGTGCCAGAATCAGCAGTTTGTCTTTCACACTCACACACACACACACACACACACACACACACACACACACACACACACACACACACACACTCTCTCAAACACGGTTCTTGTTACTGCAGCACTGAGCAGCACGCTCGTGTTTCAGAACCAAAAAGGGAAGGTGTATCTCTCTCTCTCCCTCCCTCCCTCGACCCGTCTCCCCCCTCCCTTCCTTCGCGGCCTGCATAGTCTTCCCTCGCTTGTGCTCATACACACACACGAGGGGATAAGATACAACGCACGAACGTGCAGTGCAGTGCAGCGAGGGGTATGTGGGAGTGTGTGAGGAGGAGGATCGAGTGTGTATGTGTGTCAGGACAGCCAGCCAAATGCATGTCAGTCTGAAGAACGAAGTGTGAGCGAGCTGAAGGAGCGGCAGTGCAGCCTGAGGAGACAGAACAGTAAGTCATGACCGTGGCACCCGTTATGCATGGAATCAACGTGTGTGTGTGTGTGTGTGTGTGTGTGTGTGTGTGTGTCTGTATTGGGTCATAAGTCCATGTAAGTCAATCATTTAACATTAGCTTGTGTCATGGTGGATGATTTCCAGACACTTGGCTTAAACCTATTCTCTTTTATAGTCTAATTAGTTGAATTATAATGGAATTACTACATTGTAGTAGTTACCCATGTTGTAACGGTCTACATTTGGAAGTTGATTTTTCAAGTGTCCAAACTTTTGCCTATAGTAAAGACTTACCATGTTTCAGAATCTGGTTCAGAATGTAAGTTGAGGACAAACTCTTGCACTCTTTATTACTGTGAGAAAACAATTGGGTTTTGAATTAAGATAACAACGAGCTGATGTCAGAGTGATGGTTCTGTTATAAAGATACAAAGCAGTCCTACAATCTTTTCTCTGTAGTCTTTGAAGATGGGTTTGATGTTTGATGGTTTCCAGATAATTTGTTGAGATGATTGCAATGTAACTAAATCTCCTCACAATGTATGTTCAGTCCAAGCATTGTTTCATTGAACTGCATGTGGTGGGTTTGCAGCTTTAAATGTAGTTTAATATAGAGGCCCACGCAGAGCTGACTAAAACACTTCTAATAATACGTTTATAATGATTTATAAAGTCCTCATTATGAAGAGATGGCCGAGAGCTAAGACAACCATTTAGCAAACTGACTTGTCTTTTTGGCAATAAAACATATTTTAATGTTGAAGTAGTACCAACAAGGCATACATTTAACTTGGAAAATCTAATAATGTGATTGTATGAAACAATTGAGTGTCAAATGGACAGCAGTCACAATGACCTTGAGTATACTATGTGACAAAGAAACTTCTGTATCCTTGCTCACTCTAACATCAGTTAGTTGCTTCAGATCCTTGGAAGGATTAACATGGAAGATGACATCGCTGTTTGCAGAGGCGGCTCAGTCTGTATAAACAGGATCCTTCAGCTTTTGAAAAGCAGTGATATGTATCGAACAAGTCACACAGAGGCAGAGAGAAGCCTCACAGGAGCAGTTTAGAAACACTGAGATATGAATGATGATTGGACGATATATCTTAAACACTAAAAACTGTCTTCAAACCAAAAACCTTTTTTCAAGGGGCTGCCAGTTGAGGTTGAGCAACTCAATTGGCAGGTGATGATGTTCTACAGAACATTATTGCATTTTACAGGAAGTTTGGATCACAAACTAACGCAATGGTACATCTCAGACTGCGTGAATGTTTTTGACCGTGTATGGACAGATCACTTGTTCTGATCCATGTTTTTCAATGATGGAAACTCTTTGGAGAGCAGTACTAGTACTAGCTAAGGTTGAATTAATAGATACATCACTTCACTTTATTTAAATGAATACATTTTGCCATGGCAAAATCACTGCTGTACATCTTAATGTCCAGTTGATGGTAGTAAAGTTCAGTAGTGACAAAACAATAATCCTCTGGGGTAGCACACACAGGAAGTTGTTCAAATGTTGTACAGAAAGCAGAGTTATTGAGCACCTGGTGACAGTAGTTTAATGGGAGAAATGGTACAATTGTAACATTGCTTTTTCTTCTATAGATCTATATCTTCAAGTGTGCCCCTATAGTTGTTGTGTCCCAATATGGAGTGATGTGGAGAATGACTGACCCATCTTAAGTCTGTGTTCTACTACAAATTATTGCAAGTGTTCATTTTTTTGATTGGTAGCCATTTCTATTCTTCTATATAGGCTGTCCTAGTTTAACATACCCTCATGTGTGTCTGTAGCCAATAGGCTACAGCCCAAATTAATCCTGATCCACTGTCATGTATCAAGGTATTGATCTGTGGTGTCAGAGCTGGAGAGAGACAGCTAGCTGCTTATATAACTGCTCATCTACACTACGCTGATAACCTCAGGACCAGCCCTGATCAGACTGGCAGCCAGCCAACCAGCTGTCTTTCTCCATCTAGTGCCTTTTGTTGCACACTGCTCTATCCCTTAGGGTCGCTCTCGTTACTCTGTAGCGCTGCGTTTGTCTTTCAACAATGACTCAACATATTTTGTACAGTTTCTGACAATCATTGATCTCTATATCATTACCCCCCTACAAGCTTCCAAGCATCATAACTGTTCCAGTGCTTTCTGTTGCATCTTCAGCTGCTTTATAGTCATAAGGGAGCATCATAAATGTGAAATGCACAAGAGAATAAAATGACTTTAATTACTCTTATTTTTCTGTCTTTTACCAACTCAGTTCCTCCACCATCCTCTCTGTATAATCATAGGGAGGTAGTGTGTGTGTGTGTGTGTCTGCGCGCGCGTACGTGCATGCACATGTGTCCTTTACATCATTCACACACACAATGTGACATACCTGCCTCAACCTCACTCAATATTTATCACGTCAGAATGAATGACAGATACATGCACACATGCTCTCATCAGAAAACAAGCATGCATACACACACACACACACACACACACACATAGCTGAATGACACAAGCTAGTTATCAAGTCACACAGTCACGTTCATCTTTCTCAGAATGACTAAGCAGTCTGTTTATTTCTATGGCAACCACTTTTGCTGCATTGGAGGTGTCCTCCAAGTGTGATGCAGTGAGAGGCTGATAGTTATTTCCACCACTGTCTTTCAGTAGCCATGCCTGTGTGTGGTGTGTGTGTGTGTGTGTGTGTGTGTGTGTGTGTGTGTGTGTGTGTGTGTTTCATAACTCTGTTATCATCCCTGTATGTGCCATGTTGATTGTCTGACTGCAGAGATATGTGTGTGTGTGTGTGTGTGTGTGTGTGTGTGTGTGTGTGGCTGTGTGTGTGTGTGTGTGCAGTGATAGCGGCTCTGTTTGTGTGTTGCTGTAATGTGATGCAGTTGTGACACTCGCCAAATGTCTGTATGAGGGAAAGGTGAGCTCAAACAATTGAATTGAGATGGCTTATATAATGTGAAACCACTTGTAATGTAAGCAGTTGTATTTGAGGGGCTCTGGTCCCATATGGTGAATAATTCTGAAGAGTGATTGGGTATTGTTGCCTCTGCCATTACATAGCTGACAATGGTTAGACTGCTGAGCTGTTGCCAATAGGACCGACACTGTTAGGCCTGGACTAGAAAGAGGACTCAGATGCAGAGTAACTTCGAAATTCAACAGGCTTTTATTCTGAAATTCAAATGCTCCAAAACAGAGTGACAAACCAACAGGCTGAGAAAAAATTACCTGATTAATCTCAGATCAAGGTGAGGGAAAAAGAAAATAACTCCTAAAAGAAAACCACTCCAACAGAGCGAACACAACTAGAAAAGAGAAACAAAAAATACCTCCAGGAGGTAAACAAAAAGACTGCAAACTGACTACACTACAAAATCTTGACTATAAAAAGGTACAACAAAAACATCACTCCAACGGGGGAAAGAAAAGGCTATAAACATAAACTGCGAGACTGAGCTGCGCTATAAAAATTATAAACAAAAAATCACTCTCCACGAGGCAAAAAAATAAACAGAAATACCAACAATGAATTACGATACTTAGACAAGAGAGGGCTGTGGCGAAAGGCTGGGGTGCATGATGGAACAAGACACTCTGGCACAAGACAAAGGGAGACGCAGACTATAAGACACATGAGGGTAATGAGGAACAGTTGGAAACAATCAGGGATCAAGAGAGATGTCAGACTGGTGACACAGGAAGGGCCAACCTCTGACTTAGCTTAGCACTCCCCATAGACTATGGATCTCTCTCTTCTCTCTGTAATGTTAGGGCCATGAAGTAAAGTACATTTCCTCTCCAGCTCCAATCACAAGTGTTTGGTACTTGCGCATTGGCTTCATTATTCAGCCTCTGAGGTTGCCACTTGGTGGTTCACGAGGAAAAATCTGATCAGGAGCTATATTGAAATTAACCTTAAATGGTTTAATTTTTACAATTTGTTGTATTTTATGTATGTATTAAATATTAGTAAGACCTGTGAATATCTGATAACTTGAATGACTTTCCCCAGAGAAAATATTCTCAAATGAGGCTTTGAATAACAAACTAGAGAGTGATGTAGGAGGACTACTTAGTGATTACAGAGGTTAGAAAAACAAAATGCTGTGGTCTTCAGAGGTCACTGGAAAAAAAAATGTGTTGCTGATTAGAGTGGAAAGTTAGTGGTAAGAACAGAGGTATGATTTGTGCAGAGAGTGTAAGTGTAAATGAAAAAGAGAAATTAGTTTCAGGTCCTCATAATAAAATATTTGTTTATTAGTCTCTCTGGACTCCATTTCCATTCCATCACCTCCATGTGTGTACCGTTATGTAACAGTAATAAATGATGAGTTATCCCAGTGTTCCTCTCCCCATTTCAGCTACAAGGCTTGGTTTTCAGGTCCAGTTGAGAATGAGGGCTGCCTCCTTAATGGTACTTTTACTTTGTTTAATGATTAGGAAAAAATTACACCATGATCTGCTGTCCATGCAAACAAAACAAACACCCCTTCAGAGCTTCAGAGCTTTATGATGTAATATGGTATCTCCGGGGGGATTACATATCAGGTAGACCAACAGAGATGTATTTTGGGAAGTGTCAGTTTGAGCTTTTGTGAATATTTAATACATACTTCTAATGACAAAGCTTTCTTTCACTCTAATGTGCTCTGTCTAAAAGAACACCAAAACAACAAACAACAGAACTATAACTGAACAGAGCCAACTGCAACACGTAGGGTTTCTGACTGATGGTGAAGACAGCCTTTCAGATATGACTGCTGATGCTTTCATTGAATACAGTCTCACCACACTGCTTTCTATCTCTTGCTAATGGATCATATTCAAATATGATCAGCAGTTTTAAGTAGTATGAGGCTTGTTGAAATGGGTTTTCTGCATCTTGCAGTGATATGCAGCTGAGTTAGATTCTACTCAGTTTGAGGACAGCAATGTCTGGCCACCTTAGCAGCTTAATCAGGAGAAAATTACGTATGAACTTTACTTAAAACTACTAAAAGTCGTTTTATGACAGTCAGTTGAATACATTTAATTGATTTAATTACTTTATATAACCTACCCATCTATATAGTAATTGTTAATGCCTGTCACCTGATTGTGTTGAGGAGTGTCACAGTTTTATTTCACAAGAAATTAGGTCACTGATGGACACTGGCTTCAGCGTGGATACGAAGAGAAGCAGATAACTTGAGACAAACATCCATGGGATTAATGATCTTAGCCACCTCAAAAGGGCCAACAAACATACCTCCTGGCCAGGTCAACATTGGGGAGCTGAAGGTCTGCAAGGCATTGGTTGCGCTGAGAAGAGCAAGTCAGGGTGGCATTTGTGGTTCTCCAGACATGAACCTAAACAGAGGGAATGGCCACTTCCACCTCTTGAGTAGGGAATAGTGGGAAATGAAAAATGAAAAACGTTGCCGGATGTCTTACCTGTGGCTGAACTGGTGAATAAGTTATGCAAATATTCTCTCCAGGGGAGAAAGGAGCACCAGGCAGAGAGCGGCTTCCAGATCCTGATTAGCCTGTTCTATCTGCCCAGCGCTGAGCACTTTGCAGAAGGCATGAATAGGCAGTGGCCAGGATGGGGACCAGGATCTGGAGAGGAGTGCTGAGCCTCTAGAGTTTTGAAGAAGAAAATACACATTTGAAATGACGTCTGTAAAGAGCCCTTTGACCCCCAGACCTAAATGTTGATTCATGCCTACAAGCCCTTAACACCAGTTGATCAAGAGACGTCTGGACCTAATTTGATCACTATGCTAAATGGGTGCGCCCCCCCTTACCTCCACCCCCCGCTGTTCACCCTCCCCAAAGAGCAGACCTTTTCCCCTTTGCATACCTTTTGTTTACCTGTTGATTGAATCTGCCATTCTTTGTTGTGACTGTATAAAATGCTACTGTTTCATTTGCTCTGGGTCGACTCACCGGCTTGGACCCGCTCTGTGCCTGTCGGTCCACCAGTTTACCGGTATTCTTTGAATAAACACATCACCACAGCAAACTGCTCAAGAGGACTTGAATGATTTTCTTCAACAGTTTCAATCTCCCAACTAGCAGCTCCAACTAAACTGGGAGAGGGCACGTGAGGGCATGGTTTGTCATTGTGGGAACCAGGGCTGTAGGAAAGGGTGTAGTTAAACGACCCAAGAAAAGGAACCAGTGGGCCTCGCCTGGAGGAGAGCAAGTAGGAGAGGTGCTTGTCGTCGGACTAGATGAGGAAACGTTGCTGGGAGCCATCCAGCCAATGATGCCACTCATGGAGGGCCAAAACCACCGGCAACAATTCCTGGTTACCAAGATCATAGTTCTTTTCCACCCAGGAGAGACGTTTTGAGAAGTAGGCACAGGGGTGGAGCATTTGAGAGGAAACGATGTGTTAAGAGAGGAGTCAGAAGCCTCAACCTGCACCACAAACTGCAACCTTGGATCAGGATGCTTGAGAACTGGGGGGTTGGATGAGGAATGTGGCAACTCTGCTGTAGTCACAAATAAATCTCTGGTAGAAATAGGCAAACCCGAGAAAGTGTTGAAGCTGTTGCCTTGAAGTTGGTGTGGGCCACTTCTCTACAGCTCTTATTTTAGGAAGGAAATGGGACTGGGAGGAGCTCAATAGCACGGTCGTAGGGTCTATGTGAGGGAAGGGACAAGGCTAGCTCCTAGCAAAAAACCCTGGTGTGGTCGTGATACTCTGGTGGCACTTGAGATAGGTTTAGAGGAGTAGGTGGAGAAGGAGCTGGGGTCCTGGAGGTGGGTACAGCGGAATAAAGACAGTGAGAGTGGCAGAAGGCACTCCAGCTGAATATGGAGGCAGAGGGCCAGTCTATGTGGGCACTGCAGAGTTTGAGCCAAGGGAGACCAAGAACCATGGTAGGGATGAATTTGCTCTCAAGGATTATCAGAGATGATAAGTGTAACAGGGACAGTGTGATGGGAGACCTGAGCAGAACACAGGGGGGTTACTAACAGATGCAGGCGTGGAAGGGATAGATGAGCTTAATTGAGAAGAAAGCTGGCTGAGTTGCGTGCTGAGCAGGTAAGCTCAGGCTCAGGCTGGTGGCTCCGCTGGAGGTGGAGGAGGGAACTCAGTTGTGTTGGTTTTATGCTCAGGGAGTCCAAGCAGTGCAGAGTGGCAGAAGCGCCGGCGGCAGGGTGGTGTTTGGCCAAGGAGCTGATCCTGGAGTTGTCCATTCACTGGGGAAGTGGAGAAAAGGCAAAGTTAGATCACAGGTGAAACTGAAGAACTATACTGCTTTTCCACCAAAATTAGTGGGTCTACACAGGTGTTTTTAAATGGTTTCCAACCCACAAAAAAAAATTGACCACATTTCCAGGTCCTGAAGGCAAGGCCGAGCTGGTTTAATGTGATTTTTATCTGCACCACAAATGCACTGGAAACGGTTATAACAGAATAGAAAACAACAATAGACCCATGGTAAAAGGGTCAGTCTAGAAGAGCCACATGATTCAATGATTAAAACATACATTGAATTATTTGATTATTTAAACTGTTTGTATTGCACTTTGTTGTGTTGCTATACCAGGTGTTTTGGGGATATCTTTTTGGTTAAATTGTAAATATCACTGGTAAATGAAGGAGGTAAAAAGACAAATAATGTAAATGGTCTTATCTATACATTAACCGCCGGGAGATCTGAAGTCATGTCTTTGTTACAGGTCGTATTCCCTTATTTCAAATTTCCAAGTCTGCAGCACAGAGTTGGTAAAAAAATTATATATACACCCTGTAACACTTCTAAATATGTCTGACTAAAAATTATTTCAAAGCTTTCTAGGGACACTATGTGTATTTGCATTTGTTAAATCAAATGGTGTCCTTATACTACTAACTTACACATCCTTATGTGTACTCATACTGAACTGGTGGAACTGAGTATTAAAAGTTTTTTCCCCAGTGTTGAGAAAATCAGTGTTTCAAGATGGATTAAAAGACCCAGGAATTGTAAAATGAGTGTAGAGTTAATCTGGTTAATTTACTGAGCCATTTTAAGAACCGGCTGTTATTAGGCCTCCTATTGTAGTTGCTGAGTATTGCCTATTTAATCTTGTTTTCACTTGTGTCACTCTCTTCCTCTCCATGTTTTTCCTCTTCCACTCTATCCAGCTCTGGGCAGAACCTATTTGACAAGCGTGTCTTAATGCATAACAGGGTCCAACCGCTCAACAATAGTCATTAAACTTGTGAATTAGCCCTGTTATTCACTTCACACTCACGCACACACACGCTCAGTCACAGTAAGGCCCCTGAGGGTCGATGGTGAGACTAACAGGAATGGATAAAAGGTTTGGTTGGTGACGGGCAGTTTCAGGGCTCTGAGCCAGAGAAAGTCAGTTCAGCTGAAGAGGCTTCATGTCAGAGGAAGCGGGCTGCTCATTCTGCCGGACAAGAATGTAGGACAGCCTTCCACTCAGTGCCTTTCTGTCTTTTTCTTTCAATCTCTCTACAAGGTTAAAGAAATGTTGTTTGAGTGTGATTATTGAGCTGGGGTATTAGAATAATGAGTCTATACTAGAATCACGTGTATGTGAGGGACTGTACACTAAAAAATTGCCCTGAAGAAACATAAACCAAAATGTTGATGAAGGTTCTTTTTTAGGTCATGGCAATTCCAAGTGCTGTATAGTAGGCACTTTCCTGACGAAATATTTCTCAAAGATAGGACAGACCAACTCACCTGGAAATGATTAATCTCTATCGTTATGAAGTGGTAGTCCAGAGCTCCTCAGTTAATTTTCTGTTTTGCCTGTATTTTGCCAATGTCACCTGGGCGAGTCAGGCTATTTGAACATCAGTACATTGGGCTGTTTTCAGAGGACCAGATGTGAGCTCCATCCATTGATATGCAGTGTTCTCTTTAGGTCTTTGGGGTGTGAAATTTAAAAAATGGGGAATTGGGAGCTTGGTGAGCAGGAGGTAGGCAACTGTTGGGCAAAGCCAGTTTGTCTCCAGAGGATGATGTTCTGCACTTCCCCATGATTGCCTGTCAGTAAACGAGCGAGATGTCCCTGTGACAAATTAGATTTTTCTATTGGTGGTTCTGTATTAGTAGCGGCATCATTGTTCATTTCTAATAAGTACATCAATGTGAACATTTTGCCCACAGAGTGGTGTAGTAAAGAATCATTTAACATTTTTGCACTTCTGATTCACCCGTCACAAAGTCAGTGGGTTTTTTTAAGTGGTTTTTCGATTAAATGTCTGAAATAAGGTGTGTGGCTACCACAGGCTGAAGACATTTTCACATTTTGTTCTATGACATAAAATACCCAATTAATGTCCCAGTATTTAATTATAAAGCTCTTACTGTCGGGGACATTGAACATCATCACAGCGAACACGGAGTCTCATCACTAGTCCATCATAGCTTGCAAGCTATTCTAACTCTTAACTTTACAACTTGATCAGTTTATAGAAAAACCTGTATATTGGAGTGGAGTGACGGTGTTGATGTATATTTGAAGAAGCCAAGCTGACCTCATAAATCTGATACCCACCTGGTGAACTGCCAGTTTGTCTCAGGCCTGTTTGTTTCATAGAAGATATAACCTACTGACACAAACATACTATCTGCTAATGTACATAAATGAGAGAAATCCTTGTGTCGTATGTACTGCCTGTGTAAACCCTGTAAATAACTATTGAACTAGTTGAGCTCATGATGTCACTGGGTTTGTCTCTGATTTGCCCCAACCTTCCTCATACATTATGGATTGGTGCAGAGGTAGACTGTACAAATTACGTTTTAGGGGAGAGTCTGACTATTGTGTAAGACTGTAGCAGTATTATTGCCTCAATAGATAGATGGATAGATGGATGGAGTTCCAGGTAACTCTGCCCTCTAAAAACACATTTTGATATGAGAATGATCAAGATGTCTGTTTCAGTGAAGTAATAGTAGTGAAAGGCTTTTACTGAGTCGTCTCTATCTGTCTCTCAGGAAGTGAGTCAACTGTGCCCCCCCCCCATAACTAGTTGCAGTTATGCACCAGACTTCTAATTTTAAGCCTGCAGATGGCAGCATTTCTTCTCTGTGGACCATCAGTGTGCACACTGGGTTGTTTCAGTTGCAACAGACTGTCAGCTCAACAGGGAAACACTTACATACAAATAAACTACATAGAAGTAATGCATACTGAAAAATCTATGTTAAAATCATCATAGTTTTATTTAAAAAAAAAAAAGCATGATTTTACACTTGCAGCTGATATGTCTCTTAGGAGATATATTGTAGATATTGTGTAAAGGATAAAAGTGCGTACTGGAGTTGAAATGTTCCACTAAATGTCTTCATTTGACAATGTCTTTCTTCTTGCTGTTTTTCAGATGTTTTCAACAGCAGCGACCTAAAAATGTGGAATCTTGTCTTCAAGTGAAATGCATGGTTCATGGACTTGAAATGTATATTTGTCTAAATTACAGTTCTGTGCTTGACTGCTGGTAAAACTGCAGAATTTGTTTTGCAGTAATGAAAATATGTAAGTGGATGGACTGACAATCCAGAGATATTATCAAAAGATGGATGTAGACATCTAGTGAAAAACCAAAACTGCAAAGACGGCTCTATGGTGAATGTATTGAAATCTATTTCATGTGAATATAGTAAAGTAAAAACAGGATTTAAGCTATTGAAGAATACTGTTAATAGTTCTTCTTCAGAGAGTCAATGTCCAAGTAAAAGCCTGTACATCAGGTCAGAAGACAGCGAGTAACCCAGAGATGAGTCTTGAGCCCAGTGAGGGTTTCCCTGTCAGGGGGAAAAGTGGATCCACCATGAGGCTTCCTCTCCACAGTGCAGGATACCACAATGGGAATGCTTTCCCAATTTCCTCTTCCTCCTCCTCATCCTCCTCCTCCTGTCTGGGGGAGTCTTCTCCTGAGTCCCTGCGGAGTCTGAGCAGCCTCAGTGGGGGCCAGACTGACAGCCCACTGGACTATGACATGCTTGAAGTCACCCTGATGACGACGGTGATCACAAAAACGGATGAAATGACTGATGTCGTCATTTCAAAATGGGTTCCAGAGGAGGAAAGAAAACAGGATGACAATGATGATGTCTCAGTGGGAAAGATAGCTACAGAGCTAACGGCATCCAACGACAACTCTGTGTCTCTTTACCTGGACGCCAGCAGTAGTGAAAACCACCAGGACACTTGGAACGACAATGCCAACCTGACACTGGCCCTGTCCCTGACCACAAACAACAGTAGCCATGGCAATAATGACCTCAGCAGTGGAAGTGGTAATGCGAGAAGACGCGCAACCTCAACACCAGCTACAGACGCAACCGAAATCCCTGCTGATGATGACGATGATGATGAAGAGGAGGCTTTGTTCCTGTCTGTGAGCTCTGAAGTGGATGTGCTTAGGAGCAGTGTGATCCGCATAAGCTCAAACAAACATTCCAGGGACAGCCTCATGAGCCCAGGTAACCCTGCTGTGCCTGCTGAGCTCCAGGCAGAGGGGACTGTGGCTCTGAATGTAGCCGATGATGAGAAGACTGAGCTGGTGTTAGAGAGCCAGACACACGAGCCTCCTGCTACTGAGGACCTGAGTGAAAGTACCCAGATCTCATCTCCTCTTCCTACCAATCCAACTCATGATGCTACAAAAGTCATATCTCGTCCACTTGAGGAGGCTGAAAGGTGTGCAGTGGGCTCCAAACCTTTCATCAGTCAGTCAGCCAGAGCAGCAAAAAGAAAATCAGCCACTGCTGCGTCAGCTGTGTCCATAGCCATCAAGACATCCAGTCTGGAGCAAAAGAGAGTTTCCAAAGTGGACCTAAAAAATTTTAAGGCTAAGGTTGGATCACGGTCCACCCTGTCTCAACCTGAAACACCTAGTCAGGTACTGTAGAGTCACATAATACATGTACTGATTGTTGTACAACTGTCTTCTGTCTAACATTTGTTCTTCTACTCAGCAGAACAAATGTGCTCCAACCAGTGGAAAAAGAGTTGTACTCAGGAAGGAGGAAGGACAGACTGCTGGTGGGGATAAAAAACAAAGACCGCCTGCAGGTCCAGTCAAAGTGGCTGTTGTACTGAGAGCCATCAGAGGAAAGTGCAGCAACCTCAGAACCAACCACAAGACAGCAGCCAGTGACAGGTCTCAGGTGGAGAAGAAGAGTGTTGCCATGTGTCCAACACTCTCCACTTCGACCAGCTCTCTCGGATCTGACGTGCTGGATGAAGGACCCTTGGTCTCTCCGAGGAAGGCTGTCCAGGAACTGTCTGATAAAAATGAATCAAGTGCATGTGTGGAGACTTCACATCCAGGTGAAGACGCTAATGAAGCGTGTGTGGAGGACCAGAGGGAGAGTGCTGGAAAGGCTTCAATGATGGAGGCTGTGATGGAGAATCCAAGGAATCCTGGCAGGGTGAGTACTGTGAGCATCTTCAAGTGTATGGAGGACTAAACCTGACTTAAGTATAAATGAATAGATAAATGCATGAATAAATGTATAAATAAATGCAGAAATGTATAAATAAATGCAGAAACACATAAATAAATGTACAAATAAATAAATGCATAAATAAATGAATAAATAAATAAATGCTGAAATCCATCCATCCAGCCATCCATTTTCGTCCGCTTATCTGGGGCCAGGTCGTGGGGGCAGCTGCCTGAGCAGGGACACCCAGACTTCCCTCTCCCCGGTCACTTCCTCCAGCTCTTCCGGGAAGATCCCAAGGCGTTCCCAGGCCAGCTGGGTGAGATAGTCACACCAGTGTGTCCTGGGTCTTCCTCGGGGTCTCCTCCCGGCGGGACATGTCAGGAACACCTCCCGAGGGAGGCGTCCCGGGGGCATCCGAAACAGATGCCCGAGCCACCTCAGCTGGCTCCTCTCGATGTGGAGGAGCAGCGGCTCTACTCTGAGCTCCTCCCGGGTGACAGAGCTCTTCACCCTATCTCTAAGGGAGCGCCCCGCCACCCTGCGGAGGAAACTCATTTCGGCCGCTTGTATCCGGGATCTTATTCTTTCGGTCATGACCCAAAGTTCATGACCATAGGTGAGGGTAGGAACGTAGATTGACCGGTAAATCGAGAGCTTCGCCTTTCGGCTCAGCTCTCTCTTCACCACGATAGAACGTTACAAGGACCGCATTACCCAAGATACTTAAACTCCTCCACTTGAGGCAGGAACTCTCCCCCAACCTGGAGGGAGCAAGCCACCATTTTCTGGTTGAGAACAATGGCCTCGGACTTGGAGGTGCTGATTCTCATCCCAGCCGCTTCACACTCAGCTGCAAACCGCCCCAGGACTTGCTGGAGGTCCTGGCTCGAAGGAGCCAACAAGACCACATCATCCGCGAAAAGCAGAGATGAGATCCAGTGGCTCCCAAACCAGACCCCCTCCGGCCCGTGGCTGCGCCTAGAAATTCTGTCCATAAAAATAATGAACAGAACCGGTGACAA
>CAEMYA010001116.1:31273-57248 GCA_903131615.1 Diplodus sargus
AAAAACAGCTGTTCTTTGACATGGACTGTCCCCATGAATGAGGTGGTCCTTTGCTCACTGTCTTCATTTTAGAGGACATATGAGACCAGGGGGGTTAGGGTTAGAACAGGAATTAAAATAAATCACCTTAGTTCGCAAGAGAGGAGGGGGCGAGGTGTGTGAATAAGAAACAGATAATATTTTTTCTAATCAAATGTATAATAGTTGGAAAAATAATGGGGTAGGCCCCCCATCAGAGATACTGTCTAAAGCTTTATGAGAAATCAACAGCACTGAATAGTGAAAACCATTCCAACGGCTCACTGTTCAAATATTATACAAGACTGTCTCCTCTGTGATCACATTAGAGGATGGTCATTGGTGTCCATCCACAATATAATGCATCACTCACAGGGATCACACACAGGGAGAAATGACACTTAGCACCCTGTCCATCCCAGACAGCAGTCATGATGTCATTAGAAAAAAGGGATCTCCCTGTTTAGCTGGAGGTCAGGCTGCTGAATGTCATTACACAAAACCCTGTTTCTGCCAGGTTGACCAGACAGCACTGAACTCTCAGCTTAGGAAGACAAGTGTAGAAAAGTTCCTACATATACCATGAGTGAGATTAATAAAATTATGTGAAATGGTTGTCAGTGGTTTTAATACTTGCAGACAGTCACAAGGTATTTGGTGAGGTGGATATGGAGTGCAGAAAGGAGCCGTTCAGTTATTTCTTACATAAAGCAGCAATAGCACCATAGCAACATTTTGCTAGAGGTTGGTGGAGCTCCATCAAGGACACTTGAAATATTTCCCTGTGTTCTCAGACAGAGTGAAGCAGAGATCTCTTATTGTTTGTCACTTCACATTTTGTTCCTCCCTGTGTTATTTCTTTGTGTTGCAGTCTTCATGTCCCTGGTTTGGTGTGAAGAGGAGGGCATCATAGCTCTCAAGGAAGTTCAGTCTCCTTTGGTTTTAGAAAGAATGTGTGATTCAGTCCACAAAAATGAAGTGAGTTTGAGACATTGTGTTTCACATATCCGTAACTATAGAACTACAGTCAGTGCTCTCCCCCTTACATCCTCTGGATACCAGCAAAAGAGCGAGAGTGCTTGCTTTATATGAAATGGGATCCAAAAGTCTGAGACCATATTGAAAATCTCCAATATTGACACCTGAACCTAGAAATTATTGGAAAGCTTTAGGATTCATTTACATTTTACATTTACATTTAGGGTATTTAGCAGACACTTTTGTCCAAAGCAACTTAGAACAATAAGAACATTTGTCACAAGAAAAAAAACACAACATATCACCGTCGATGGAGTAAAACGAGGGAGTCATGCTATGCGGGGTCGAGGTGAAGTCTGAACAAATGAGTCTTGAGCCTTTTGCGGAAGATGGGGAGTGATTCAGCTGTCCTGACATTGGTCGGCAGTTCCTTACACCACTGAGGTGCCAAAACAGAGAAGAGTCGCAGCTTCGCCGAGCGGGCTTTGTTTGCTGTCAGCGATGGGGGTACCAGTCGGCCAGCTGATGTAGATGTGTGAAATGCTCTTGGTGGGGCATGTGGTCTAACCAGTGTTTGGAGGTAGACTAGTGCAGTTCCGTTGACTGCTTTGAAGGCCAGCACCATCGTCTTGAATAGGATGCGGGCCGCAACAGGAAGCCAGTGGAGGTCATGGAGGAGGGGGGTCACATGGGAGAATTTGGAAAGATTGTAAACGAGGCGCGCTGCAGCATTCTGGATGCGCTGCAACGGTTTAGTCACAGAGGCTGGGAGTCCAACCAAGAGGGAGTTGCAGTAGGCCAGATGGGAAATGACCAGTGCTTGGACCTGGAGTTGCGTTGCGTCTTTTGTGAGGAAAGACCAGATCCTGCAGATGTTGCAGAGGGCAAATCTGCAGGATCGGGCCACAGCAGTGATGTTGGGGGCACATGACAGTCTGTCATCGAGGATTATAAGCCCAAGTTCCTCGCCCTCTTAAGATTCAGAAAGCAAATTAAGTGTCAGCAGTCAAATTATTCTATTCAGGAAGTGAACTTTACAGAAACTGGATCAGTTGTATCCAAAGCATGATGAGTCAGAGCCAAAGTAAGCACAGCACAACATCAGGAGATCAATACATCAAGCTCAGTTCACTGAGAGACAGCAACTTCATCACAGATACAGAGTTCACTACTACCCCTTTTCCAATGGTCAAAAATCCCATTTAAACCCGCTAAGATTGGGCTTTTGTGTGAAATGGGAATGTTTAAACTCTGCTTTTTTATCCAAACGTAAGACCCGAGTGAACAGGCTAAATACTAAAGTGATGATAAGCATCCGGTGGTGGCGTGTAAATAAAGAAGGAATTTGGAATGCATCTATCTAAGGACATTTCATACTGTGTCTTGTGATGAAAGAGAGAGAGGTGCAGCCCCGTTCATTCCTGAATGATGAAATTAAATGAAAGCTGCTTAGTGGTGTTTTTTGACCCGGGTTTAAAAACCTGTGTAGACCCGCTAATTTTGGTGGAAAAGTGTTATAAATAAACAACACGAGTCCAATCAGCGGTCGTCCTGTCAGAAGAAGGCTGTCTTGTAGAATCTCACGGGAGGAGCAGAAGTTTCTAAATCAGTTCTCAGGAGGGAAACAAAGACAAACACTTGAGGTGGCCTAAGAAATACCATAGTTTCACAGTGGATGATGCAGAAAGTCACATTTACTGATGAATCACAGTGATAGATTAGTGTCAGTAAAAGGAGGGTGTATGTGAGGAGACGAACAGGAGAGAGTCGGATAATGCTGGGACAACACGAGTCAGCAGGTTTTACGCCAACTAGTGGACTCCATGCATCTCTAGTGCATACTGCCGTCAGAGCAAAAGAGGGACAAAGCAAACACTGAGATATTCTGACATTGATGGACATTTTTCAAAGATTCTACTTTTCATTCAGACTGTAAATCTGATTGTATCATTATAAAAAATATAGCAGTACATTTAAAAGAAATAAAAGACAAAAGTGTTTTGACTGGACTCTGCTGTGTATAATTTAAAATGCAGGCCAGTTTTTCTTCGTGATTTAACTAGTGCTTTTCTACATGGTGGCCAGCTGTTTATTTATATAGGTAGGAGTTTTCATCTGTAAATTGAATCAAGGTGTAGTATTGTGACTCTTGTTCTTGTAAATATTATCCCGTCTTACAAAATGAACATATTCAGAATTCACATTCAAAGTATTGTTCTTCTCCTTCTTCCTCTTTGTGTAGGAGAATGTAGATGCTGTGCTTGTGAAGTCCATGAAATCAATTTGACTTTGTATTACTGTCTCTTTATCAGCTTAGGGCGGGATGCGAAGGTCTATTTCCACTGGATACGTGTCCGCTGTGTTACGTCCGCCATGCCAGCAGAGCTGATAGGTTTCACTTTAACTTTAAAAGTCTGCGTTAACTTCCAGCAAATCCGCTGCGCTGCGTATCTGCTCTGTCCCAGCTCTGGCAGTCCGGAGCCCTCCGGAACATATCTGTCGGATGCCGGAGCACGACGCAGCAATTCAGCTGAATTTTGCACAGAGCAGACAGGAAGTCAAGCGCCGAAATAACAATATAACATCCGGTTACTTAAAAAAAACAAAAAAACATTCCGTGTTGACACCAGCACACAAAAAAAGAGACAAACACAAGCTCTTCTGCTAATCCTTCGGTCGAGAAATATGGAGCAGGAAATATGACGATGCCTACATAGCTCTTGGGTTTATCGTGAACACAGTTGGAAATGAGGAAAGACTTGTTTGTGTTTTATGCCTAAAAAGTCTGGCAGGACAGCATGAAACCATTTTGATAATCAGGTGATAGTATGCAGAATGCTGCAATACAGACAGTGGTTTATACAGATAAATAAATAAATATTATCAGGTTCTCAATTGTATTTCAATTCAGCGGGGCATGAAAAAATTTCTGTCCTCGAGGGGGGGCATGACAAAAAATAATTGAGAACCACTGCATAAGAACATCTGATTCTGGCTTTTTTTCAGGCAATGTCACTTTCGCTTGTAGTATGATTTGGTACACGTGTAGAGTTTCCCTCCATCACTGAGAGAGGCAGGAGCTGATTAGTTCTCATGCATGAAGAACTCTTGTAAGTCACACTGTCTGTTCTGGCAAGAGATGAATAGTCAGGAGAAAAGTTGATAGTCATCCTTAAGTTCCTTCATCTTGGAGTTTGTTCCACTGACAACTGGCTTGTCCTTGAAGAAAGTTACTAAATTCTTCTTGATAGGCTTGTAGAAAGGACTGTTGAGGCTCTGTAGATCTGTCATGAAAGACTTGAACTCTTCTTTGCCTTGTTGGTGATGTACTCCTGTCAACTCAGCTGAACTGGCATTAACAATATCTTTTGTGTCCAACACAAGCCGATCATCTCATTCTTCCATGAAAGGGTCACCCATTTCCCGCATACTGATGTGAGTCATTTCACGTTCTCAAAAAATCCTTTTTGAGCAGCTTCTGTTTGTTGATGGTGATGATTACCTTTCTTAACATCTTTAGCTCCTGACACAGCTTCATAGTTCGCAACTAGACGGCTCACCTCTGGACCAGCAACATCCATCTTCGCAGTGCTGGTGGGTTCTCTGTCAGCCCGACTGCTCCCCCATCACCTTTGATCACAGCATTGAGCCATTCATGAGCCTGATCAATTGCGACTGCAGAAAAAGCCCTGTCTGACTTATGTACTACAAGGTTCCCCTTGTGGAACTCTGCAGCCACTTCTGGATGTTGCTCCTCAATGCACATCATGTCTCGAAGGTGTATTGGAAGCCATCGAGCACAATTCACATTGTTGTTGGCAAAAAAGAATGGGACAAGTTCAAACAGTGACTCATGGTACAGTCTGAAGTTACCTTCTCGAAATGATCGGGTCAAAATGAGAATGGTCAGCTCCATCCTATAAATGAGAAACCAGAACTTGAACTGTGGACTCTTCTGCTCCGTGCACCACACTTCAAAAGTGGTGTTAGTGTTGTCAGGTGTCTCTTCCCTGTACGCATTGTAGGAATCTATCATGAGCTCGTACAGACTGCATACTGTTATCTGATGTGCGTACCGTGTTCTAGTTACACTTGATGCTGAAAGAAACAAATCTGCTGTACCAGGTGAGGCTACCACAGCCTCAACGAGGGCACTAGTCCATCCGCTGTCTTTGAGTAGCGTTCCAATTTAAACGCTGCCATTTCAATATGTAGCATGATCACATATTTGTTTTCTCCATATTGGTCTGGCCAGTGCCATTGGAAATGATTTGCAAGAGCATATAGGGACTGGTCAGCAGCCATGACTGGTGTTTGTCCTGTATTCAGGAATGCTACTGTATCCCTAACTTTGTCCATAACATGCTTTATTGTTGCGACAGAGTGGGCCTGGTCTCGGAGGAGGGGAAGCAGTGATGTAATGCTGACATTAAAACCCAGACTCCTCCTTTGGGATGCATTGTAGACTGACCATGTTATAGTGGAAGAAGCATCGACGTCTTGGGTTAGGCTAACCTTCACCAGCATTTCAGACTCAGGTGCAAAGTTTCTGCTGAATACAATGAGGTCTGGCAATGGTAGGTTGGCTACAGGATGGGGCTCTGGGTTTTTCTTAATGAAGAAAGCTGGTTGGAAGTTAGAGAAGCATTCAGGAATCTCAGGAACCTTGTTTGGTCTGTTATCTAATAGTTAATTATTACACTGTAAAATGTTCTGAATCAGTACGCACAGCTTAGTCAGATTACAGCCATAGTTCGACTATGCTACTCAGACCACTGCAATTGTCCGAGTATACATGCCGGTGAGAAAATTGAATTATTGGCCGAAGCATGTCATTCTCCGGTACGATAGGTGGCGCTGTACCCATTTCAACTAGTGGTAATAGAGCCACCTCCGGCTGACCTCTGTACGTCACCAGCAACAACAAACTCATCAACAAAATCATAGTCGGACTAACCCAGTAATTCGGTTTTCTTGAGTGTCATGTAAACGCACTGAATGGGTATAGTCCAGGCAAAGTAACGTTTTACGACAGACTAATTGTAAAATAATTTTTTGCAGCTTGGATCATTTCTATGAGGTGTCCAGAACATCATACTAAAAGTCCCAAGAAATCCTCGTTGAGGAAATATGTTAAATTCTCATCAATCCGGGCGCGCAGGTGGTTGAGTAGTTAGAGCGCATGCCATAAATGCAGCCGACCCCGGTTTGATTCCAGCCGGAGGTCCTTTGCTGCATGTCACGTCCCCCTCTCTCTCCCATGTTTCCTCTCTGTCTACTGCATATAAAGGTGTCTATGCCACAAAAAAAATAAATAAATCTTAAAAAAAATAAATAATAATAATTCTCATCAATCCGAAATGTGTTCCATCAAGGCCAGGCAACAATACACCCCGATGGGGCTATTTTTTTCCTTTACTCCTATCAAAATGAAACTTTACACAATGAAAGTACCTATGAAAAGTAACTTTTTTTGTATTACAAGTTTCTTTTGAAATGAATTTGAATATGCACATGAGCTCCACACTTATTGAATATGTCCTAGTTTGCGTAGGCAGAAACACCATTCATATGTATGTCAAATACATCTTCATCCAATCATCCTTCTGCCAATGGGTGATGGCAAAGCTGCTTTTAGACTGGCCTCTAACCTGAAAACTGCCTGGCTTGGTAGTACCTGCCAGGGGTATAACCCCCGCCAGTATAGTCTTCAGGGTCATGGAGGAACACAGGGGAGGTGTTTTTTTTGGGTGTTTTTTATTTTATTTTAGTTTTTTCAGTTTTTCTTTTTACAGTTTTTTTAAAAAAAAATCTCTGTGGCTCTTGGTTCTGGCACCCCCTATATCAGTTCCTGGTTTGTTCTTTCCTTAGTCCTTCCCCTCTGGGTCATATTCATCTGATAAATCAGGCAACTGTGAATTTGTGCAGCTAGTACCACGACATTCTCCGCAAATGGCAGTGCAAGGGAGTCCATGTTTTTTGCATGTGCATCTCTTTGTGTTGCAGTCTTTCTTGCAACTACAGCAGACTACATCTAGTATTTCTGGTGGTGCCGCAGGCTGATCGTCATTATTGACATAAATTTCTCATCCAAAACATGCCACCCCCAGTCTTTTGGGGCCCATACGTCCACTTCCCCCTTTCAACCCCATCATTTGGTAAATGACCTGAAGATTATGGAACTTTCAGCCGTTGACGTTGGAGGGAGAGTTTGAGGTTCCACTGGAGATGAGTTCTGAGTTACTTTATGACAGAATCGCCTGTTTCTCAGCATATCCAGTGACTCATCTTTTTCGCCCCCATACAGTGATACTAGAGCTTTTTTTTACCTACTGCAATGATGATGTCTTTTCCCACATTTTCCTGTGACTGACCTCTACTTGTTCGAGAAAGCTAGGGTCATTCTTTACTTTTTACAGTGCAATTCTGCCAAATAGTCGAGACGTAGAATCACAGCCTAAAATGGCATGGATAAAGAGGAGGAAAGAACAAACCAGGAACTGATATAGGGGGTGCCAGAACCAAGAGCCACAGAGAAGGGGTCGAGGATCCAGGCTGGATTTAAAAAAAAAAAAAAAACATTAAAAAAATAATACCGTATTGCCCCGAATATAGGACGACCCCGATTATAAGACGACCCCTCTTTTCAAGACCAATCTTCAGAAAAAAACTCTGTTAGCCAAAATTCATTTCTCAGTAACAAACTAACATACCCTCCTGTCAATCTCTTTGAAGCGGCAGCTTAGAGGACCATGATAAGCTTTTCTCTAACTGTTAGCGTTTTGGACCCGCCATCTTCGGACGTTACACTCCGTAACTCCATACTTCTTGGCTGGCTGACAGCTGTTTGGCGCCTCCGCTGCATTGACCACCATTATCTTAAAATTAGCATCATAGCTCTGCCTCAGATGTGTGTAAACTTGCCCCACTTTTGATCCACTTTGCTCTGTGCAATCACGGCGCCTCTCCATTTTCATCTCTAGTCACTTCTTCTCCGCTGTGATTGACAGATGACAACAGCCACAGTGTCAGTGACGTCTCTACAATAAGCTGGCGCCCTCTGCTGTTGCGGTCGTGTAGCAACCCAGACAAATATCAGCCTGTGTCAATGGTTAGACCCCGATTATAGGACGACCCTACTTTTTCACATAATTTTAATCGAAAAAAAACCTCATCTTATATTTGGGTCAATACGGTAATAGAAAATAAATAAATACATAAATAAAATAAAAAAACACCCAAAAAAACCCCACCTCTCCTGTTGTTGCTACCTTGTCGTGGTGGGGAGGCTTGTGTTCCTCCGTGACCCTGGAGACTATACCGGCGGGAGCTATGCCCCTGGCAGGAACTACCAAGCCAGGCAGTTTTCAGGTTAGAGGCCAGTCTAAAAGCAGCATTGCCATCACCCACTGGCAGTAGGATGATTGGATGATGATGTGTTTGTCATTCTGTGAATGGTGTTTCTGCCTATGCAAATTAGGACATATTTAATAAGTGTGGAGCTCATGTGCATATTCAAATTCACTTTCAAAGAAACTTTGTAATACAAAAAATTTTACTTTTTCATGGATACTTTCATTGTATAAACTTTTATTTTGATAGGAGTAAAGGCCTTGTCTGGCCTTACTGGCACACATCTTGGATTGATGATAATTAAGCATATTTCCTCAACTAGGATTTCTTAGGACTTTTAGTATGTTGTTCTGGACACCTCATAGAAATGATCTATGCTGAAAATTTTTTTTTACAATTAGTTCTACTTTTGGCTCCAAAATGAGTTACTTTGCCTGGTCTATTAGTGATCCAACAGTTTTAAAAATCTGGTTGCTAATAAACTGTTAATCAGTTAACAGAACCAGAGTAGTAGAGACAGATTAAACACACACACACACACACACGCGCGCGCACATGAGTATCATGCACGTATGCTACATGTAGTGCACGTAATAGAGACATGCAGGGGGACCGCGGTAGCGTTATTGTTACCAGGCATGTCACACAGCCTACGCAACATTGCTGGTTTGGTTCCAGCTGGCAACTTCCTAGACTCTAAAGTTTATCATGTATGTTCTCTCTCTCTCAGGTATCCCCAAACCACGCACCACGTCAGAGCAAGCCTCAGGTTCCCAGGTTCCTGCAACCTTCAACTCCAAACCAGTAGCCAATCAGCAGCCAGCATCATGGTTGGTTGGACGACCCGCATCCGCCTCATCAAAACTTCCTGTTAAGGGGTTACCCACAAGCCTCAGTTCCACGTCCCTGGGAAGCAATGAGAACAATGGAGCCATGAACAAAGGTGAGGAGGAGCAAAGTGTGTGTATGTTACTCACACACACACATACACACACACATACATTCTCAGATTCCCCAGGGTGAGCGACACAACAGAGAGTAAATATACAGTCTTTTCCTTTCTCTAACAGCCTTTCTTGACACTTTCAGCTGCTGATTGTATATATTGTATATGACTGTGTGTGTGTGTGTGTGTGTGTGTGTGTGTGTATGATGTAGACAGACTATGTGTGTGTGTTTGTGCATGTGTGCATGTGCATGCATAGTGGGGGAAGTTAAGTCAGCAGTGACAAGGAAACCACACCAAAGTAAACACCTCTGATGATGCAGTGTGTATGTGAGCGAGACGGTGAGTGCAGCCGAGATCTTTGTGTGATATTTTTCTAGTAAACTGTTATGTGGACATGATATGTTTATGTACTACTAGATGCTTAATTTAAAGATGTGTACATCACCCGCTTGAGTGTGTTACACATCTCCATGTATGTGTGCCTTAAAATCAGGTGCTGGCATATCATGGCTTCATCCTAATCATCTTTAATATACAGTGAACTCTGAACATTAAGGCAGCTGACAGGTTGTCAACCCATTCACCTACACTGAAGCTATTACATCTCCTTAAAGCCAGGGGATGAGGGGAGTAATAGTAAATATACTGGGGAGTAAAAGAAGGAGAAAAAGAGTGTGCAGTTGTTTAAACACAAAAATATTTATTTACAAGATCAACAAAAACACGCTACTTCGGAACAAGGAAGATGCTGTCGTCCACTCATATGCTCTGGCTCTAACAGAGCACAACAGCCACCGACCGTCATAGTATGCATAGTATGAAGCTAAAGGAGTGCGGCGTGTTTGATTGCTATAACAAAGCGAGAACAGTTAGCAGCCCGGCTAGCAGCTCAGCTAATGCTAAAGACTGCAGCGCCGTGACAGCAGCACCCGGTTTCGTTTCTGCTACATCAATTCACGGAGTTTGTTGTTAAGTTTTATGTCATTACAGTTGGGTAGACGTTCAAAAACCATCCATGTCAAAATACGGTAAAAAATAATCAAAACAAAAAAAGTAGACACATCTGGAGATTCTATATGCAAAGTTTCAGGCAGATGGCGCATAAATTGTAGGTGGAGTTCGAAAAGTAGGTTTCGCATATGTGGCGATTTAGCGAACGCAATGTGCAGCAGAAGTGGGCGTGTCCTATGTCAGAAAACCCAGCTCTATTTAGGGAACATATGGATATAAGGTTTGCGAATGTGTTATTTAAAATGTGGAAGTTACAGGCAAAAACGCGATCGCATCCATTATAGCGCCACCTAGTGGAGTACATGTGCAATTTTTGGTATGTAAGAACTGTCTCCTATTCTATATGTACCGTATAAAGAATTTTTCTCTGCGCACACTGTAAGGGCCAGATGCTCATAAAATAAAATAAAATAAAATAAAATAAAATAAAATAAGAATTGTATCCTAAGTAATATGTTGTTTTCGATATATTAAATTTCATTCCAAATTTATGTTATTTTTCAGCCTCTGTCAGTGTTAACAAACCCATACAATTTCATAATATCATTTAATATTATTATCTTCTATAATATTATTAAAGATTACGGCCAAGTGTTTAAAAAAGTCTTTTTGACAGTTTTCAAATTGATATGTGTTGAATGAAAAAATGGAAAAAATGCAATATTGCTGTTACATGACTTTGTCTGTATTTCAATTTAGAATAGTTTTTTTTATCTATAAATTACACACAAAAAAAACAACAACAAACAAAATATGTGTTTTACCTATTTTGGCCATAAACATTCATATTGACCACACATAATTTCACAGGGTTTGCTGCTTTCATGGTCTCTCTTGTCTCTAACTTTGCTAATTTACTTGTGAGTTAATTATTATATAGTTGTATTATATAGCCTGGTTGGCACCATGGGCAAACACAAACGGGAGTTCCCTCCGTGAAACAGCAAGCAGAGCTGTTCAACAAGGTGCTGAAGAGTTGGGATTCCGACTGTGTATCAGGGAAATCCGAGGAAGAATGTCTGCATCCTGAGCACCTGCACACAGGTGTGAGCACCTTTAGTGGGGCGCAGGCAAAACGAGGACGTCCTGGACTAGATGACGAGGGCGTACTCTCTCAAAGGGCGAAGACGTCCAGTGGCGGTCTTCTTTAACGTCCTCGACCTGGCTGGGATCAATGCCCGCATCTTATTCAAGGAGCATAAGCAGCAGGAGAGCCCGGAGGAAAGTCCTGCAGCAGCTGGCAGAGGAGCTGAGGGCAGAATACATGGAGGGGAAAGCAGCCGCGGCAGTCGGCACAAGGTGGCAGCAGCGGAAGCGGCCACCGCAGCCGACACGGAGACGAGGCAGTTCCGGCTGCAAACGGAGCTGAGCTGCAAACGGAACCAAACGTCGGTCACTTGAAATGGCCCAAGCCCGTGTGTAACTGTGGGAGGAGAGCGGAGGTAATCTGCAGACTGTGACCAGTGATCCCGTTTTGATGATAACCCTCTTTGTTTGTTTTAGATCAGCTCGTTTCCAGCTTTTCTCGATTATCATTATCATTTTTTATATAGGCTATATATTATTAAGTGTAAAAATAAAATGTTTCATAATCAAATAAGTTACTTTTAATTGTTAATTTTCTTGTTCTGATTTTTTTTCTATTAAAATCTTGTGTATATATATGCAATAATTACTGTTTACTATGTGCGATGATATGAATATTGATAAATGTATAATTAAACTTGTCAAAATGTACATTTTTGTGTTATTTCGTTTTTAAAAAAATATCATGACACAATGAATGCATGCATCACGTATTTACATGAGAGATTATAGCGTTTAAAATCTGAAGGTCAAAATGACCGTTTACTGGCGTTCTAGTAGTGTTGGAGTTTTGGCCCAGCTAGCTTGTGTGTGCTGTATTGATTTTGTATGGATTTGTTGGATCACAGGCTACTTTAATTTGATGGAAAGAGTAACATTTAACTGAGGCCTGTCATTTTTATTTGTCATGAGAAATGTTTGCTGATGTGCAAGGCTTGCAATTACTCTGTTATGTTGATGGTTGTTATCGAGACACCGCAGTCGTGCTCAAAGCCCAAGCAAGGACATTTTTGACATTTGAGAAAAATGAGCACGTGAAACAATAAAATATTGTAATGATCAGAGGAGTCCCGTTTGCCTGAAGGCGCAAAGACTCATGGGAGTTGTTTAGCATTTATCTGACTGTTGTTGTTGTGATGTGTTTCGATTTGATGCTTTGTGTACATGTCTGATTGTTGCTGTGTGCCCTTGTTTTGTTCTGAATATGTTTGATTGTGAATTGGCAAACACATTGAGTTTGCAGAGTGCACCATGACCGAGTATGAGAAGACGGATGATTATGTTCGTCAAATGTTTGTTTTGAAAGCATGAAGGGCACATTAAAACATCAATTGCGGTGACTCAGTGTCAGATTTACTGATCTGTTTTATGTGAAAGTATTTATGTGCTGGAGCTGGCCAGAAAATGTTCAGTGAGATTAATGAATTTAAGTATTATTCTGGGGGCTGTATGGAAATCTCTGGCAGGCTGGATTTGGCCAGTTGACGTTGACCAGTTTACATTTTTATAGCTAGCGACAGAAATGTGTTTGTTAATAATTTGCGCATTTTTTGATCGAGCAAAATTGTTGTGATAACTTTAGATCTCGTCCAGCTGAAGAGTGTACGTGCCAAGTTTCATGCAGATGGGACAAAATCCCAAGAAGGAGTTTGAAAAGGTAGGTTTCCCAGTTTTTGCGATATAGCGAAAAAACTTTCTCAGCGGAAGTGGGCGTGGAAAGTGATTCAGCTCCATTCAGGAAATCTGGGGATACAAGGTTTTTGAATGTGCGACATACGGTGTGGGAGTTACAGGCAAAAACGTGTTGTCCTAGGTTATAGCGCCCCCTGCAGGCAGATATATGTAGTTTTATGTGTCTGAGGTACGTGCAGGAGTCTGGACAACCCTCCAAATTGCACCGCCCTCCCTTGCATGGTTTAGCCTGCAGCACCACTTTTAGCGGGAGAAAAATAAAAATAAAAATCTTTACAATTACAATAGAGTTCCTAGCACTGCTGGTCCTTGGAAACGTGTCTGCTTGCATACGCGTTCCCTCGGCCCCTCGGGCTTGGCCCCCTAATAATAATAAAACAGTGCAAATCTGAAATCTTGCAATTATGCATGTAGAAGAATGTCAACAGTTGGGACAGTTATTAGTTAGATTACACTCCTATCTGTTGTTTAGGAGTCTGATGGCAGTGGGAAAGAAAGAGTTCTTTAGTCTGTTGATCTTGGACTTAACACTTCTGTACCTCCGGCCGGAGGATAGAAGTGTGAACATTCCGTGCTGGGGGTGGGTGGGGTCTTTAAGGATGGAGGCAGCTCTCCTGTGGACTCTGTGGTGGTAAATGCTCTGCAGAGAGGGCAGTGGAGTCCTGGTGGTCTTCCCAGCAGTCTTTACCACTCTCTGCAGGTGTTTGCGGTCCAAAGCAGAAGTGCTGCCGCACCAGACGGTGATACAGCCAGTCAAGATGATCTCAACAATGCAGCTGTAGAAGTTGCTGAGGATCTCAGGCAACATACCAAACTTCCTCAGCCTCCTCAGAAAATACAGCCACTGTTGGGTCCCATTTCCAATCCTGACAGACTGGGTCCTGCCAGTGAGAAAGTCTAGGAGCCAGTCAAAGATGGTGGGGTGCACACCAAGTTTAGACCGTTTGTCGGTGAGTTTGTGGAGGATGACTGTATTCAAGGCGGAGCTATAGTCCACAAAGAGTGTCCTGATGTAGGAGTCTTTTCCAGGTGGGAGAGGGAATAGTGGAGAACAGCAGCGATGGCGTCTGAAGCGGACCTGTTGGACTGGTAGGCGTATTGCAGGGGGTCCAAGGTGTCCGGTATGCTGCTCTGAATGTAGGTTAGCACCACTCTCTCAAAGGTTAAAAGGTTAAATGTAGTCAATTTGGTTTAAAGGTACACATATATAATCATTAAATGCTGATGAGCAAGTCTATCCTTTATAAACTTTAGATCACCTAGATCATTATAACTGGGTGAGAGTGTGATTTTACAATCTCAGGTCCATACATAAAGTATTTCTTATCTGTTCTGTTTTTAACTTATTTTCTACTAGAGGGGGACAAAAAGGAGGTGGAACTGCGTCAGCCACTAAAGACACCATGTTGTCAAATGAAGTTTTTTTTAACAGCTATTTATAATTTGAGTACCTTGCCTTTGTTTTTAGCAGCCCCCCCATCCTCTGTATGACAGTCTACAAACCACCCTACTATTCCACCTCTTTTAACAGTGAATTCTCAGAGCTACTGTCAATTACCCACAGCAATTATAACAGAATATTAATAACCAGTGATTTTAATTTACACATAGATAATTCCTCAGATCCTATGTCGAGAGAATTTTTAAACCTTCTACATTGCCTAGATTTTAACCAACATGTCACACAGCTGACCCACAGCAGGGGGCGCACCCTGGACCTGGTCATAACCTATGGCCTGTCCATTGGTGCGCCCTCTGTTGTGGACCTGGCTGTGTCTGACCACTTTTGTGTGTTTTTTACAATCACCAGTTTTAACCAGCGGGAGGCCCCAGTGAGAACAGTGAGGAAACGCTAACTAACTTCTGAAGTGGCTGCAAAATTAATCCAGATTTTACAGAGCACTCCTGCAGAAATTTTACTAGCACCATGTGATTTTATTGTTGACAGTTTTAACCATAAAATAAAATCAACACTGGACTCAGTGACTCCACTTTTAATAAACACGATTAAGACCTACACCCCTGTGGAGAAATACAGAAATTAAAAAACTAAAGAGAAACTGCAGGAGTGCTGAGAGGAGGTGGAGAAAAACAAAGTTAACAGTTCACTATGAAATATTACGTGGACACCTCAAAACCTACAATAACGCAGGCAAGAATCTCCCATTTCCAAAAACTCATCAACGAGCATAAAAACAACCAAAATTTCCTCTTCTCAACAATTGACCTTTTAACAAACACAAATTTTAATAGGTCCTCCAAAACACCAACTGACGCCCTTTGCGAGGACTTTGCAGACCACTTTAGAAGTAAAATCAATGACATCAGATCGAGTCTTTTACCTCAACAGATTTTAAATGTCGACACACCTAGATCATTGATTTTACCCGAGGAAACACTGGAGAGTTTTGCCCTGGTTGATGCGAGGACACTTGGTCGAATCTTCTCCCAAGTAAAGCCCACAACCTGCCTATTAGACCAAATTCCCACACTGTTTTTTAAAACACTTTGTGGATTCTTTGAGGATCAGCTGTTATACATGGTGAATTGTTCTCTTCAGACAGGTGTCTTCCCCACTTCCTTTAAAATGGCGGTGGTGAAGCCCCGTCTGAAGAAGAGAAACCTAGATCCCAACATCTTTAATAATTATCGGCCTGTATCCAACTTACCGTTTTTAAGTCAAATTTTGGAAAAACTTGTTTTTTAATCAAGTAAATGACTTTTTAATCACAAACAACATTTTAGAGAAGTATCAGTCTGGTTTTAGGACTAACCATAGTACCGAGACAGCCCTTTTAAAGATTTTAAACAACGTCAGGTGCAGCTTAACCATAACCTCACAGTCTTGGTACTGCTGGATCTAACCGCCGCCTTCGATACAGTAGACCATCACATTTTATTAAATAGACTGAAGAACCTGGTCGGCCTCTCTGGTACCGTTCTTAACTGGTTTGTCTCTTATCTCGCAGATCGACACTTGTTATTTTTGAACAATTTATTTATTGAAATTTTTCAAACAAAGTACAATATTTCAGAGTCAATACGATTAACATTAGGTATTAAATCCCTACCTGAGATTAAACATGATCTTTTCTGATGGCAAGTATGACGAGAGCTCTTTAAGCCATAAAGAAACACCAGGGGGGTCCTCGCTTTTCCAGTTGATAGCTATACATTTGTTAGCTGCAATTAGGGCTAATCTGATAAAAACGAGTGTTGACTCTCATATTAATTGGTAAAACTGACAGGTCCCCCAGTAGTGTCAGCCGTGGATTGCCCATGATTTCCACCCCCACAATTCCTTTAACAATGTCCAAGATAGATCTCCAGTACTGCTCCAAACATCTACACGTCCAGAACATGTGGAAAAGGGAATTCTGTTTCAGTCTTACACCTAGGGCAGTATGCAGAGTAGTTACTACTTATCTTATGGAGACGAGGAGGAGTAAAATAAGCCCTATGTATAAGATTAAACTGTAATAGTTTGTGTCGGCTGTTATAGGAGAATGATTGAGAGCTACTACAAATCTCCTTCCATTCAAAGTCCTCGAAGGCAGAATCAGTGTCTGTTTCCCACTTAAGTTTTGCAGTAGAAGCTTTATTTTCTGCCAGGCTCATTAGTCTGTTATAAGCATAGGATAAAAAGCCTTTAGAGTTATGCTTGTCTCGCATCATACTGTCCGAAAGAGAGCCTCAGCTGCTCAAAGGATCTCAGATTATTGTGCTCATATAAGTGTCCAAAAGTGCATATACCTCTGTTATACCAGTCTCTAGTAATGCTGTCTCTCAATGCCCCAGGTAGAACCGGATAAATTAAAATGGAATGGAGTGGAACCGTACAGTTTGCGAACACTATGGCACTTTGCTCTAATTTCATCCCAGATTTTTGATGTGAATTTTATCATTGGATTTGGAGACACATATTTTCGCTTGTGATAAGAGTTAATAAATGAAATGCTAGACAACACTTCCGCTGTATATGGGACTGTTCGATCTGTTTCCAAGCTGGAGGGTGCTCTAAGTCTTTAATCCAAATCCAGATAGCTCTGGATTGAGCAGCCAAATAGTATAACTGAAAATCTGGCAAATTTAGCCCTCCCTGTTCAGTGGGCCGACAGAGGGTTTTGAGCTTGACTCTGGGAGTTTTACCATTCCACAGAAATCTAGATATCAGTCTGTCCAGGTTTTTAAAGAAAGTTTTCGGAATTGGTGTTGGCAGTGCTTGAAACAAATAAAGAAATTTGGGTAAAATATTCATTTTAATACAATTTATTCTACCAATTAGGGATATAGGAAGAGACTTCCATCTGTCCAGATCTGCTTCAACTTTTTAAAACAGAGATTCATTGTTGAGAGAGAAAATCTGATGTAACTGGTTGGATATTTGCAGACCAAGATAACAGAGCTTACAGGGGTCCCAATGAAAGGGAATGTCTCCCCTTGATAATCCTTGAGCAGCTGGGTTAAGAGGCATCATCACACTTTTCTGTTTATTTATCTTGTAACCAGAGATGCAGCTATATCCCTCTAACAGGGTGCAGAGGGCGGGGAGCAACATCTCCATATTAGTCAGATACAGCATAATGTCTTCAGCATAAAGCGAAATTATGTGCTTCTTGTCTTTGACCATAACGCCCTCTATTACTGGATGTGCTCTAATAGCAATTGCAAGGGGCTCAACCGCCAATGAGAAGAGGAGCGGAGACAGGGGACAGCCCTGGCGAGTGCCGCGTGACAAGTGAAAAAGCGATGAGATGTCAGCATTTGTTCGAATCATTGCTGATGGATTGAGATAGAGCATTTTTATTATTTGTATCAAATTTGGACCAAAATTCATTTTTTCTAAAACTGCAAAGAGATAGGGCCATTCTAAACAATCAAATGCCTTTTCAGCATCTAATGAAAGGGCAATGGCCGGCATATTGATGTTTTTGGCGCAGCAAATTACATTGAGGAACCTACGAATATTATCAGAGGAAAAGCGATTCTGACTTCTCACTTTCTCCAGCCTGGTAGCTATGACCTTGGTGAATACCTTATATTCTGATGAGAGAAGAGCTATAGGCCTATAGGAACCACAGAGTTTTGGGTCCTTGCCAGGTTTTAGCAGGACAGTAATCAGAGCCTGTTCTAAAGTTTTATGTAGTTGATGTATTTCAAGTGAGAGTTTGAACATATCCATTAGCGGTGTTATTAGATTAGATGCAAATGCTTTATAAAAGTCCATAGAGAACCCATCTGGCCCTGGCGATTTTCCTGCTGAAAGCTTACCAGTTGCATTCAAAACCTCCTGTTTTGTAATATCTGCCCCCCGGAACGTCCAGCCCCTCTAAGAAGTTAATCAGTTTATGAGTATCGACCCCCTGAGAGGAATACAAGTCAATATAGAAATCCTTAAAAATGTCATTAATACGTTTGGGGTCATGGACTATTGTGACATCATCCCTGGTCTTAACTGAGGGGATGCATCTAGAGTTTTCTTCTTTTCGGATCGGCCAGGTTAATATGGTAGTTTACCACTTTTATCCCCATGTTCGTAGTACTGTTGTTTCGTTCTAGCCATGGCATTCTCAATCACCCTAGTGGTTAGCAGATTATATTCAGTCCTTTTGATGATTAGAAGATCTAAAGTCGTTTCACTATGAGTTTGAGAATGTTCATTTTCGAGATTCCTAATCTCTGATTCAAGTGTTTTGGTCTTCAGCATGTATTGTTTTTTTTTCCCATGATGTATAGCTTATAGTCTCACCTCTCACGTAGGCTTTTAAGGATTCCCACACAGCCGTTGGCGAGGCAGTCCCTCTGTTAATGCTAATAAAACTGTCCATTTTGTTACTAATAAGTTTAACATAATCTACGTCGTTAAGTAGGTGTGTGGGGAATCGCCAAAGTCTGTAACTACTGGTAGTGTTCTTTTGAGCCATCTGGAGCATGAGAGGAGCATGGTCTGAGTGAGTCATAGCGAGATATTCGCATGAGAATATAAGGTGGAATCTGTCAGCATGAGTGAAAAAAATATCAATTCTGGAGTAGCTTTTATAAGCGCATGAGTAGAAGGAATACTCACGTACTGACTTGTGTTTTTCTCTCCAGACATCTACAAGTTTGAAATCTGCTATTTCTTTTTTGAGAGTCTTAGCTGCAGGGGACAGAGTTTTGGGGTTAGAGGATGACTGATCTTTGGATGGATCCAGAACTAAATTCATATCACCACCTATGAAAAGTTCACTGGCATGACAAGTTAGTGTGGAAAACAAACTTTGGAAAAATTAAGGGCAGTCGTAGTTTCAGCCATAAATATTAACTAGTGTGATAGATTCACCTGATAGGGAGCCTTTAAGTATCAAGTATCTGCCCTGTTTGTCTTTCTCAATATTATCTACTTGTAGGGGGACATTTTTGCCTATCAATGTGGCGACACCTCGAGATTGGGATATGAAGGAGGAGTAAAAGGTCTGCCCTTGCCATTGGCGTACTAGTCTAGCATGCAGCATCGGTTAGATGAGTCTCCTGTATTAGAGCTATATCTATTTTATGATTCCTAAGGAAGGTAAGTACCTTTCTTCGTTTTGACAAATCATTGATGCCATTAGTATTCCATGTCAAATATTTAAAAGCTACCGCTGTCATTCTTTAAAATCTATTTCTTCTATAAGGCAACATAAGATCTGGAAACAGTTAGGGCAATAAATCCAGGCTATTGTCTTATCTAAGAGATTCATTTCTATGTCCTGTACGCAGATTAAGAGTGTAAAAGGGAAAAACAAAAAGAGACTAAATGGGGAAAAAAAACCTACAAACCCCCACTCCCTCCCCAACTGAGGAAGTGCTGAACCCCTAGTCTTCCTGACGTTTTTTTAATGCAGCTGTAACCTATATTGCTGCATCATTAAATGATGCCTAATCTCCTTAAAAATTAAGTAATCTATTAGCCATTAAGTCAAGTTCACAACAGAAAATTACAACCATTTAAGGTGAGTGAACTATGTAAGCATATTATACTATGGAACAATTCCCCATAATAGTACCGTGGAGGGCCCTCCAGGATTGGGGGACAAACTACACATACACACGTAAAACCACAGAGCCAAAAGCTTGTAGTTAACAGACCCTTTAGTTATTAAACTATTATTGGTAACTGAACAAACCGCCCTCTGGTCCATAAGAACCTGTGTAATGAAAACAACGAGTGATGCTTATAATACCGAGTCATCCTATAGTTGCATTATAAATAATAACCATCGCCTCTGTAATCAGATGAGAGGAGAAAAAGGAAAGCGCTACGTGTACCTGATAGACTGCTCGTTAATTTGTCGTTGTTACGTCTGAATATTGCTCTACTTCAACCCGGTGAACAGATTACTATAAACACGCCCTGTACGTAAAGATGGGCTACAGCTGAGTTAACGGAGTCAGTCCATCTCAAATGAGTGATATTTAAAGATGGTTGAAAATCATGTCAATGTAAGGAAAAAGTGAAAAATAAAAATTAGAGCAAAATGATAGAGTGAGGTAATAAGGGCAGTGGTCTATTTGGTTTATCAGAGGAGGATCACGTTAACTGGCAGTTATAATAGCATAGAGCATGTCCGTCTTAACTATTGTGATTTTGAACATTTTATAAACATAATTTAAAGCACAACTGCACTCCCCCAGTTACCTACTTACATCTGGGGTCCGTGATAGAGATGAACAAGTTCGAACAGGGTCCAAAAAAGGAGAGTGACAGCTAGGCTACATGCCCAAAACGATGCCGGGAAACGGCAGTCAGTTACTCCAAAAAAACAAAAACAAAACAGCGATCCCGTGTCGGAGCGAGCACAAGAGTCCTCTGGCCAAACAGGTCCAAGTTACTCAAGCAGTGTTGAGCGGTAAAATTGCACCAGTAGGAAAAAGAAGTTCCTTCGGCCATCAGAAATCAGTCCTGTCCATCCGTCGCTGTTCTAAGTCCCTTCAAATCACGGAACAGGGTCGAGGTGTGTAATCCAGTTTACTGTGTAGTAAATTAGTCTTGAGGCAGCAGATCTGGGTGATATTTCTTCAGATAATTTTCAGCAGTCTGTGGCGTTGTGAAGGTGCGCCGTCCCCCCTCCAGATCCATTGAGAAAATGGTCGGATGCAGTAGTCTGAAGGTGATGTTCTTTTCTTTGAGTTTCCTTTTCAGTGGTGCAAAAGCTTTCCTCTTCTTGTACAGGGCTGTCGACATAGCTCTGAATATCATTATGGTTGAGTTGCCATATTGTAGTGAACTTTTGTTCGGGGGCCGCCTCGATGATCTTGACCGTGTCAGAGAAGCGGAGCAGCCGGATCACAATGGCGCGGGGTCTGGCGCCGTCTGCTGGACGTTTTTGCAGAGACCTGTGAGCACGCTCGACTTCAAAGATTTCCCCTTCTAAGTCAAGCATCTTGGGTAGCCATCCATGTATAAATGCCACTGTGTCCTGTCCTTCCCCTCCACTCCTTCTGGAAAGCCGACCAGCCTCAGGTTCTTCCTACGGGCTAGGTTCTCTTGGTCGTCCAGTTGCTCCCTCAGGTCACTCAGTTCACCGTCCGTAGATTTTTTGTAGTCATCTAGCTCATGCTGCATGGCGGCTAGCGAGTCATCAAACTCACATTGCTTCCCCTCGATTCTCTTTACTCGGTGTCCAATAGCTTCGTTGTCTCTGGCAATCTTTTCCATCGTTTCAGAAAGCCTATTTAAACGTCCTTCAATCATGGACTCAATCCTCTTTATTCCTTTCTCCATCTAAGAAATGAACCACTGAGGCGCGTGCTGTGGAGGCTGGTTAGCTAGCTCGCCGCCTTCACTGCTAGCACTCGGTGATGGCACTTGCTTGCTCTTCTCATCTTCATTTCCGTCGTTCTTTTTCAGTGGCCTGGTCCTGTTTTCAGTGTTTCCACTTATTGAAGCACGGTTGGCGTCGAGTTGACATGGTGAAAAATCGGCAGAAGGCTAATTTCAGTGAGCTAGTAAGCGGAGTACGGCACCATGCATCTGTTCCCTATGCTTCCATAACCGGCCAGATCGACACTTCTTTGTAAGTATGGATACATGTTCCTCAGAAACCCACAAAATAAAGTGTGGGGTTCCCCAAGGGTCAATTTTAGGTCCAACTCTTTTTAATCTTTACATACTTCCACTTGGGGACGTCATCAGGAGGCATGGCATCAGCTTTCATAGTTATGCTGACGATACGCAACTGTACATTGCCGCGTCTCCTGATGATACAGGGCCTATTGATGTCCTTTTTAACTGCATTTTAGATATCAACACATGGATGGTAGCAAAATTCCTACACCTCAACCAGGACAAAACAGGGGTTTTAGTCATTAGTCCTGAAGGCCAGAAAGAGAAACTTTTACCAAAGTTAAAGGATTTTAAACCATCACAATATGTAAAACATCTGGGTGTCATTTTTGACTCTGAGCTGAGTTTTATTCCTCACATCAAAAATATAACAAAGATAGGTTTTTACCATCTTAAGAATATAGCCAGAGTCCGCCCAATTCTCTCTCACGGAGGTGCTGATGCATGCTTTTATCTCATGTCGTTTAGACTATTGTAATGCCCTGCTCTCTGGCCTTCCCAAAAAGAGCATCTCAAATTTACAATTATTACAAAACTCAGCTGACAAGGACCAGAGGGCGGGAGCCTGACCTGCTTTTACCTTATCAGCCCCCATAGGCCCTGAGGTCCTCTGGCACCGGCCTTTTAACAATACCACAGGTTAGTTAGAAAAAGCACGGGGAGGTGGCTTTCAGTTATTATGGGCCCCGACTGTGGAACAGCCTGCCGGAGAACCTCAGTGTCGCGGAGACTGTTGAGGTTTTTAAAAAGAGGCTCAAGACCCACCTTTTTAACCAGGCTTATAATTAGGGGGCCAAGCCCGAGGGGCCGAGGGATTCCTGGGACCAGCGTTGCTAGGAACCCTATTGTAATTGTAAAGATTTTTATTTTTATTTTTCTCCGGCTAAAAGTGGTGCTGCAGCCTAAACCGTGCAAGGGAGGGCGGTGCAATTTGGAGGGTTGGTCCAGACTCCTGGGAATATCTCAGACACAAAAAACTACATATATCCACCTGCAGGGGGCGCTATAACAGAGGAAAATACGTTTTTGCCTATAACTCCCACACCGTATGTCTTACATTCAAAAACCTTGTATCCCCAGATCCCTTGAATGGAGCTGAATCACTTTGCAATTGGCCACGCCCACTTCAGCGTAGAAAGTTTTTTCACAAAATCGCAAAAACTGGAAAACCTACTTTTTCGAACTCCTGCTTGGGATTTTGTCCGATCTGCGTGAAACTTGGCACATACGCTCTTCAGCTGGACCTGATCTAAAGTTATCAAAATAATTTTTTTCAGTCAAAAAATGTGCAAATTGTTAACAAACACATTTCTGTAGCTTGCTATAAAAATGGAAACTGTTTGATATCTTGGTCAAACTAAATGCTATTAACACCAAATTTGAGTTCCTTGGTTACGATGACACTGGGAAGGGATGAGCCGAATTTGGCAAATTTTGGCCACTAGGGTGCGCTAAAAATATGGGAAGTGGGAATCTCCTGAACGGCTGCACCAATTCTTACGCAGTTTGGTCAGTATTATGTAGGGCCAATCTTGAGGCCATATCTTGAAGGTGGTCATTACTGGTCAATGTGGGCGTGGCTTAGTACAACAAATCCAAATCGGCACACATTCAGCCTTTTGCACTTCCAGTGCACTTTCCATTACAGCAAATACCACTGATCAGACGTTGGCCTGTGTCCTCACTTTTGCCCCGAGCCCGTCATCTTTTGCGCTACCTTCCGTGATGCAATCGGGTTTTGGCCTGTAACATCCACATTTTCAATAACATATTCGCAAACCTTATATCCATATGTTCCCCGAATAGAGCTGGGTTTTCTGACATAGGACACATCCACTTCTGCCGCACATTTCGTTCGCTAAACTGCCGCATATGAAAAACCTACTTTTTCGAACTCCTACAATTTAACTGCCATCTGCCTGAAACTTTGCACATACAATCTCCAGAAGTATCTGATGAAAAGTTATCAAAGAATTTTGGCAAAATCTGCTAGTTATAACCAAAGAATCTTTTTTGCTAGCTAAAAAACACATATTGTTTCATATTTCGGTCAAACTAAATGCTTTCAACATCAAACGTATGTCAATTATTCCTGAAGTCATCCAGAGGCTCTGTGCCAAATTTGGTGCAAATTGGAATATAGGTGGCGCTATAATGGATGCAATCGTGTTTTTGCCTGTAACTTCCACAGTTTAAATAACACGTTCGCAAACCTAATATCCATATGTTCCATCAATAGACCTGGGTTTTCTGACATAGGACACGTCCACTTCTGCTGCACATTTCGCTTGTTGAATAGCCAAATATGCAAAACCTACTTTTTCAAACTCCTCCTTGGGATTTTGTCCGATCTGCACGAAACTTGGCACATACACTCTTCAGCTGGACCTCATCAACAATTATCAAAAGAATTTTGCTTGGTCAAAAAATGCGCAAATTATTAAAGAACAAATTTCTGTTGCGAGCTATAAAAATGTAAACGGTTTGATATCTCAGTCAAACTAAATGCTATTAACACCAATTTTAAGATCCTTGGTTGGCATGGGACTGGGGAGGGATAAGCTGAATTTGGCTAATTTTGGCCACTAGGGGGCGCTAAAAAGATGAGAAGTTTATACAGTGGCGGCTGGTGCTTTTTTTTCCAGGGGGGGCTATATTAAAATCACAAATATATGTCCAATACAAGATTTCATGAAAACGTGCTGCCTTACAACCTTTCTGGACTCAAGTACAGGCTACAACAAAGAGGATTTAAGGTTTTAACATTGACTTTACTTTCATCTTACTTGGGGAATACGTCAAAGGATCTGCATAACAGGGACATATTTATTTAAGATCCTCACGGCAGCAAGTAAAAAAGCAGTAACTACATGCTGGCTTCTTAGAGAACCTCCCACCCTGAACCAATGGAAAAATATACTACATAACATATACAGTATGGAACGTATAACTGTCATTATGACATTGCATAAAGAAAAGGTGAAAGACTACTGGGCTAAATGGGTTACATACTTAGCTGATGCAGACTGCAGATGAAATTGTAAACACAGCTGTGAATTAAAGTTTATCATTCTGTGGCAAGCACTTAAGTGCATCACTTAAAGGGATAGTACGGGTTTTTTGAAGTGGGGTCATATTTAGTACATATCTGTAGCCGGTCTGTTTCCTACCGTAATCACTGATCAGTGCAGCCTCAGTTTGGAGGAGTAGAGAGTCGCTCCAGCCCACACACTCAGCTTTGTACTGCAGTGAACGGGTCCAGAGAAAAAGCTAAATAAACCACCTAAAACAAGGCTCACCTAAAAAAATCTATAACAGTTCAAGTGTGCGTTGTAAAGTGAAAATTCACACCGCCTTGTTTTAGGTGGTTTATTAACTTTTTCTCTGGACCCCGTTCACTGCAGTACAAAGCTGAGCGTCTGGGCTGGAGCGGCTCTCTGCTCCTTCAAACTGAGGCTGCGCTGATCGGTGATTACGGCAGGAAACAGACCGGCTATAGATATGTACTTTATATGACCCCACTTCAAAAAACCTGTACTATCACTTTAATGTGACTGAATGTATGTACATGAGTATAAAGTATAACAAAAAAAAAAGATTTCATGAAATGGAAAAGGACAGAGGACAAATGGAGGCTTGTTGTGCCTTACGAGCACAACAATGTTGACAATGTTTACATTCTATACATCAATTTTGCCCTTCTCTCCTTGAGAGATGCAAATTTCTCAGTGACTCTGTGGTTAAAGTCATGGATGTCTTTGATCAGTTTCTTCTCCATAGAGAGCATGGCCAGTGCATTA
>CAEMYA010001116.1:59469-72495 GCA_903131615.1 Diplodus sargus
CTAATCTGTAGCCTTCATTAAGCTGCTCACCAATGTTGACTCGACCAAACATGGCTAGTTTCAAAGCATTTTCCATGTGGACCCTAGTTTGTTCATGCTTTTTTCCTTTCTCAGAGAAGTGCTTTATATCAGACACACCTGTCTGAATCCATGCTGGGTCTGATCCTGACGTCTGAAAAAGGAGGCAGGGAAAGCAAAATAAAGCATTAGCTTCAGGGCATGCTGTTAGCCAAGCCTTCTTGCTGAACCAACTCCTTGAAAATGAGCGGGTGTAATCTCGTCCTCTGTCCTTTGATTGTTGCTGGATTTTAATGTCCGGCTGGTCAGGTCCAAGCTCTATGACTCTGAGCTTCTCTTCTGGCGATTTCCTGCTAAATGGTGTTGTTTTCAGTGACTTAACGGAATTTTCCTTCTCCATAACTCCTGCCGCTGACATCATGGGTCGTCTTGCGCGATGCACGCTGGTGTCACGACCCGAGTGAGTGCACGGCGCGCTGCTGCCTGTCAATTGATGGGCGTGTCACTCCACTGCCCCCTATCGCGTGGTGGTCGGTAATGCTTTGGGGCGCATTTAATTGCGCCCGAACATGCTCTTATCTGTTGTATTGAGGAGGAGTGAATGCGCATGTGTAACTTACAACGAGAGTCAATGGGCAAACGGAGCGCAAATCTTTGCGCCCCAAACCGGAAATACGTCACCAGTCAGTAACTTCAGACAACGTAGAACATTTTTTATCTAATATTTTATTGCAGATTATACATTTTACTCAATAACTATATAATATTTCCGTGCTCATTAATATATTTTTTATACTTTTCATATTTTTTTCAAAGATCATTTATGTGATTCTTCTCATGGGGGAGGGGTGGGGCGGCGCCCGAGCGCCCTCTATAGACCAGCCGCCACTGAGTTTATATCTCCTGAACGGCTACACCGATTTTTACGAAATATGGTCGGTATGATGTAGGGCCAATTCTGAGGCCATATCTTGAAGGTGGTCATCATGACTGGTCAATGTGGGCGTGGCTTATTACAACATGTCCAAATAGACACACATTTAGCCTTTTGCGCTTCCAGCGCACTTCCCATTACAGCGAATACCACGGCTCAGACGTTGGCCTGTGTCCTCACTTTTCCCCCGAGCCCGGCATCCTTTGGGGCCATCTTCGGTGGGCTCTGCGGTGCGTGGGGTCCAAGTTGCGTGGGGGGGCTTGGTCCCCGTTCATAACTGCTTGCAGTTCTAGTTATTTTTATTTTTCTCCGGCTAAAAGTGGTGCTGCAGCCTAAACCGTGCAAGGGAGGGCGGTGCAATATGGAGGGTCGGTCCAGACTCCTGCAAATATCGGGGGCGCTATAACAGAGGAAAATACGTTTTTGCCTATAACTCCCACACCGTATGTCGTACATTCAAAAACCTTGTATCCCCAGATTCCCTGAATGAGCTGAATCACTTTGCGATTGACCACGAAAGTTTTTTCCCCAAATCGCAAAAACTGGAAAACTTTTTTTCGAACTCCTCCTTGGGATTTTGTCCGATCTGCGTGAAACTTGGCACGAACACTCTTCAGCTGGACCTGATCTAAAGTTATCAAAAGAATTTTGCTCAGTCAAAAAATGCGCAAAATTATTAACCAACACATTTCTGTAGCTAGCTATAAAAATGTAAACTGTTTGATATCTTGGTCAAACTAAATGCTATTAACACCAAATTTGAGATCCTTGGTTGCCATGACACTGGGAAGGGATGAGCCGAAGTTGGCAAACTTTGACCAGTAGGGGGCGCTAAAAATATGGGAAGTTGATATCTCTTGAACGGCTACACCAATTCTTACGGTGTGGTCAGTATGATGTAGAGCCAATCCTGAGGCCATATCTTGAAGGTGGTCATGACTGCTCAATGTGGGCGTGACTTATTACAAGATAAACAACAAACATTCATTTCAGCCAAAGTATTATTCTGAGAGCTTTGAAATGTATATGGTACATAAAGAATAGGACACTGTTTTTCCAAAACAAAAATTGTACTTGTTCTCCACTAGGTGGCGCTATAATGGATGCAATCGCGTTTTTGCCTGTAACTTCCACATTTTAAATAACACAATCGCAAACCTTATATTCAAATGTTCCCTGAATACAGCTGGGTTTTTTTTACATAGGACACGCCCACTTCTGCTGCACATTTTGTTGGCTAAATAACCACATATGCAAAACCTACTTTTTCGAACTCCTCCTTGGGATTTTGTCCGATCTGCATGAAACTTGGCACGTACACTCTTCAGCTGGACCTGGTCTAAAGATATCAAAAGAATTTTGCTCGGTCAAAAAATGCGCAAATTATTAACAAACAAATTTCTGTAGCTAGCTATACAAATGTCAACTCTTTGATATCTCGGTCAAACTAAATGCTATTAACACCAAATTTGAGATCCTTGGTTGCCATGACACTGGGAAGGGATGAACCGAATTTGGCGAATTTTGGCCACTAAGAGGCGCTAAAAAGATGGGAAGTTTATATCTCTTGAACGGCTACACCGATTTTTATGAAATTTGGTTGTATGATGTAGGGCCAATCCTGAGGCCAGTTATGAACGGGGACCACTTGTATTCTCTATCCTTTTTTTACTGTTTTAGTCTCTTGTGTTTTTAGCCTTTATGCTTTTATGTTTTAGTCTCGTGTTTTTAGCCTTTATGCTTTTATGTTTTAGTCCCTCATGTTTTTAGCCTCTATGCTTTTTTTTGCCTTATCTTAGTGTTTTAGTCTATCAGTTTTTAATCTCAGGTGTTTCCTCATGTGGGCCTGCCAGGCTGGGAGTTGTCTCTGGTCTGGCCGCTGGGGGTGCTGTCCCATGGACGGTTTCGTCCCGGGTGGCTCTGCTCCCTGCGGCTTTGGACCGGGATCTCTCTCAGTGTGGTTGGCCCCCCTAAAGGTAGCTTGCGTATGTGTGAGTGTGTGTATGAGTGTGTAAGTATTTGTGTATGTCTCTGTGCATGTCTGTGGTAGGGATGTGCATCTTCAACACTGAGGCGATACGATACGCATCTCGATATAATGCTAACGATACGATACATTAAAGATTGATATAAAGCAACCACCGATAAGATACGATACGATTCTCCCACCTACTGCGATACAGTGCGATACAGTACAATTTGGTTTAACACAATGCGATACAGTGCAATAGGATGCGATGCAGAAGAATATTGTACAATGGAATACAAAGTGGTGCAGATAGTTCATGTTCATTCTTTATTTCTACAGTGTGCTTCACACTTTCAACAGGGACAATGGAAAACTAAACTCTAAGCAGTGGTGCCTTTTGGCAGTTATAAACTGCTGAATGAATGCAAAAGTTGTACAGATTTACACACATGTTGTCACTGCCCATGACTTGTTTGAAATGGGTCCATATCTCCAACTTTCCTCCAAACTAGCTCAAAGTTAATTCTCCTGTTTTTATTTTTTTCTTTACATCTTTAAACTCCATGTTGTACTTAAGCTACACAATCAGTGATGCCGGTAACGTGTTACTTTAATCTGACCACTACGAGTAATCTAACACGTTAATATCCCAAACCAGTCATCGGATTAAAGTACTTCAAGTCACTGTGTGTTACTATTATTTTTGTCACTGTCCTTCATAAAAATATATATTTTTGCTTTCTTCTTGCCTCTCGGTGAGTGACGTCATGTATGCGAAAAGTCACGTTTTCAGCACGAGGACAACTCACGTGTAACCACGCAGCGACACCAACACAAACATTGTGTTAGCAGCAGCACCTCCGCTGGTGCTAACCACTGGAGCCGAAGGGGACCTCTCTGTCACATTAACGACATGTCGCCGCTTCAGGTGAGAGATTAGATTGGTTGTGCTCCCTGTGTGTTTAATCGCGGCACGGCACATTTTACAGATGGCATTTCTCAAGCTGACCATCTCTTTTATAAAAGCCGAAGTGTCCACAAGCACCAGACTTGTAGGTGACCGGCGAGTGTATCTCTTCTTCATCCATACTTACTTTCTCTCTGACCGGCTCTGATTTCCAGCCTGCTGTTTGGTGCTCTGCTCACCCCGCCTCCAACTCGCGTGAGACGAGACTCTGGCTGAAATGAGTCTGTTCTCAGTCAGCTGACTCATCCTGTTTCCAGTTTGGTGGCAGCAATTGAACCGAATGCAGCTATAAGACAATTTGTGTTAGACTCTACATGTACACATAAAGACCAGCTTGATGCAGGAAAGCTCACTGGGAAAATCTACAAACTTGGCAATGTAACGAAGAAAAGAAGTAGGCTGACAAAACTGAGCAAACCAAAAATGTAAAAGAATGTTTCTAAAGAGGAATTGAGATTTATTTTACCATCTCACGTCTCTCTGTTGTTTTAAAATATTTGGATTGGGTCTTTTTTGTTAACATTTATTTCCCCTCTACTCTGTAATTTACGGTAAATGAGTTCACCCTCCTTTAACCCTGAAGGCATGCACTGTGTTCTTTTTTCTGGGCGCTCATGCGGGAATGGCAGTTGCTGTGTTCAATAGTTGTGAGCAGAAAAAAGCTGTTAAAAAGACCGTGGCTCAGGTGGTAGAGCGGGTCGGCCTATGTTCGGAGGGTCGGCAGTTCAATCCCCCCCCTGCCAATTGTGTCATGGTCGTTGTGTCCTTGGGCAGGTTGGCGCTGAATGGCAGCCACGCTTCTGTCAGTCTGCCCCAGGGCAGCTGTAGCCACTATTGTAGTTTACCACCACCAGTATGACTGTGTGTGAATGAATGGAACCTTGTCAGGCACTTTGAGTATCTAGAAAAGCGCCATACAAATCCAACCCATTAATGTTATATAAATGATGTGCTTATTATATCGAACATTTTTCAGTTCTGTATAATTTTTTCCCTTCTCAAAGGAAGTGCAGTCACACTGTTGGAGCCAGTCCTGGGTACTCATTTGTCACTCAAAGTGTCAGTATGAGTGCATTCTCATCTATGCATTTTCATCATGTGGTCAGAAAAAAAGTGTACTTGGAGTCTCACAGAATTATTGACATTGCCATGCAATTTAGTCATGACTCATTAAGTATCACCTGGTATGTGTGTATGTGATCTGTCAATTGAAAGTGAAGGTTGAGACTCAAACCCTGAGGGCATTACAGAAGACTGTACGCATGGAAATCAGGAATCCACCAGTGTTAGTCTTTCAGTCAAACTCAGATCTGGTCCACTGTCATCTGAAAATACAGCTTCTATGTTCTATATTGACCTACAGATACATCTGGTGGCACTCACTCAATACCTGTTTTATTTTATAGTATGTACAAATAAGACACAACTGATCGACTCAGGTAATAACTGAATCACTGATTCCCTCTTGTAGTGAAAAGGCAAAAAAAAGATTAAGCACAGCTCTCCCTGTGCTGTCCTTGACCTTTATTTCATTTTTAATTATGGAAATGGTTAAAACAAATAAAATCAAAACAGAACACACTGACATAGTAGAATTTCCCTGCAGATGTGCAAGTGAAACACACTGCCTGTGCTGTCGGTTCAACTCCACAAACTTCATGTGTCCTCATCACACACTGCCACAGGGTTGTTTTTCTGCAAGTCTGGTTTCTGTTTTTAATTGCTAAGAATATATGAAGATGATACTGCAGCGCAGCCCAGATCATGACAAAAATGACTGTTACTCATTTCTGCTGGTTTTTGGTAACTGAGTTAAACTTTATTTTCTCACTCTAACCCTAACCCAGTCTGTCAGATAGTAATCATTATTCAACAATGCCTTGCATTCAGAAATAATTGACACTATGAAATCTTACTCAAAGCTCTGTCCTTCTTCTATGGCATGGTCTGTATTTTGATAACTTCCTGTATCTCCTTTCGTCCAGCATCTCTAGGAGCTCCAGCACCAGGAGGGAACAAGGCAGATGAGCGACCCAGTAGAAGCACACTTCCTGCGGGCGGCCCAAGCTCAGCAAAGCCCGTCATCTCCAGCACTGTAGCTCCTACAAGTCATACTGTCACCAGTACTAACAGTGGTGTCACTGCTGCTCCAAAGCATCCTGCAATGAGGAGCAGAGCTATGTCACTGCAGGCCAGAACCACTGCTACAGGTGTGTTTTGAGTGCGAGTCTGTGTGGGAGTGAGTGACCCAAAACCGTCACAGCAAATTTATAGATAACACATTTTTAAGTTATCCATTTACTTACTGTTTTCAAGAAGTGGTAAGATTCAAATTTCTATGTTTGGAGGCTAGTTCCAGTGTTTATCTATCGACTTTTTAATCAAACCACAAGGGCAAATGTCTTTGGTCATGATTATCACCTGAGTGGTCTGACTTTTAGTCTAATTAGCAGCTCATTCATCAGCATTGAAAGCTGTGAGTGTGTTCAGTGAGAATCAGATGGTTTTTCAGGGCATGGCAGACATTTCCTCCGAAATCACCGCAAGAAAGAGCGCCATTGTGCACCTAGTCTGTGTAATTATTATGTACACCATATACGAAGTGTAAAAAGACGTAGCTTCGTCCTGCTCTTCGTACACCATCTTCCTTGAATGCCGAGGCAGCTGGTGACGTAAAGAGGTCAGCCGGAGGTGTCTCTGTTACCACTAGTTGAAATGGGCACAGCGCCGCCTAGCGTACCGGGGTATGACATGCTCCGGCCCAATAATCCGATGTTCTCACCGGCATGTATACTCGGATAATTGCAGTTGTCCGACTGAGTAGCAGAGTCAAACTATGGCTGTAATCCGACTAAGCTGTGCATGTAAACGCACTGATTGTCTTGTGTTACAGTGTGTCTGTAATGATATGGGACTGACTGGGTCACTACAGTTTTTACTCTTCATTACAGAACCCCATGACTGAAAAAAAGTCCTCTTTTTTTCCACATGAATGTGTCAAAAGAATTTACTGTCTGTCATGTTGGTCGGGCTTGTTGATGCCACAAGATTATAGTTTCTTGATCTTGAAAAGGTTCATTCAAAACCCAAACAGCAGTAGAAACATGGGGAAAGGCAAATCTCTGTTTTGGCAGAATCAAATTCCATTTTACCAGCTGTCCCCTCCAAGAATAAACAACTCAGCCAAAACTGTTCTAAGGAAATGCAATATTAAACTCCTTTTCAACGTATTTCATGGTATTTCTAAAGGTGCGGTGAACATTCACAGAAAAAATATACATTTAAACTGAGGATGGATGTTTTTGTCTGTGCTTTTTACTGCATTCAACAGAGCTGTAGGTAATTTGCATACACACCTCGGTAATCAATAGTTTTGATGCCGTGTAATTTTTGTGGTAACTGTGTAGGAGGGCTGGTAAAATACTGAATGAGGAACAACGAATAAGGGAAGGACAATCAAATAATAAAAACTAGAAACTGAAACTCAGCATCTCTCAGGAGAGAGTGGAAACCGAGCACAGCATCAATTTATTTGAACAGTTTTAGCTTAGCTGCAACAGGAAAGGACGCCCTCTAGAGAAGATCTGCGATGGGCTCTGATTTCTTCTGTGTTCTCTCCACAGGTCTGAAGACACCCATAGTCACCAACCACAGCACAGCCAAGACAGCAGCAGCCAATCAAATGGCAGCAAAGACAGCTAATCATCTGGCCAAGCAGGCATCCCAGTATCCCTTGCAAAGGAGCGGTTCAGCAAGACTCAGTCGACTGAACAGCACAGGTGAGTGTGTGTGAGAGGCTGTGGGTGTGGGTGTGTACGTGTGTGTGACCATTACCTGCTTGTGTACTTATGTTGGCAGGCAGAGACGTTTGTGTGTAAACGGCTGCAGGTGTGTCAGCATCTTGAAACCACATTAATCCCAGAATTCTTGGCAGAGGCTCTGGTGGCAAACATCCAGCAGTATCAGGGTTACTGTGTGTGTGTGTTTTGACATGTGTGGCTGCATCTTAAATTATATTGAAACTAAAGCACTTGAAGCTGTTGACCTGTTTCATTTGGCATTCTGAGGGTTTGTAGCCGAGCATCACAATGTGCCAAACAAGGATGGTTTGACTTCAAAATGTCAACTGTGTTCTGTGCATGTGGTATTAGCAGTGATTGTATACATGGGTTCAGATGATGCAGCTCTTATAAGCCAGTGTGAGGAGTATTTAGATTCCCATAGCCTGGATTTTGTGCTGCTAAATAAACTTTAATCACAACTGAATGTTTCTATGAGGAGTAAAAACTTCTGAAATGCTTGTGTTGAAACTGATCTGTGCCTCATTTGAAACCGTTCAGGTGAAGTATTTTTCATAGATGAATTTGTGGAACAGTTATGAAATAAATATGCAATCAACCTGCCTGATAGAAGCGATCAATAATGCAGACTTGATTAGAGCAAAATACTTTGCATAATGACTGAGTTATTTGCTCAAACACTTGAATGCCTGTTCCCTTGTGGACTTCCTTCAGTCCAGACTCAGTGTGGGACTAAAGCCCTGCTTGCATTAGACTGGTATAACCGGAGGACCTCGAGTAGTTTGGGCTGACTGTGATTTTAACTCAGTTAGTGCAGTGCAGTGCAGTCTGCAGCTGCGCACGCACGCACACATTTGGGCTGACTGACTACAGCCTCTGGAAGCTTAAGCATCCTAATTATCGTCTGTCTGCAGTCTCTCTGTAATTCTAGCACACACAGACACACACACATCCTGTTCTCTGAGTTTAGGGTGGAAGCGGATTTGCATCGCTGCAGTGCTGTTGAGTGTGCTGAAACCCTCATGTTCAGTGGTCAGTGATGTGCAGTAAACAACCAATGTTTCACACTTTTGATGTCACATCATACAAAAGCTCTCTGTAAAGCAGCTTTAGACATGACAATAATGGTGCTCAGATGGTGTGTTCACACTGGTGCTATTACTTTACTACCTTCCTCCGTTTAGTGCTGCTGGTTTCGTCCATGCAGGCCTGTGACGCCAGCCTCCCCCTTTGTGGTGACTCTGGTCTGGGCCCGGGCGCCTGGCTGCCTCCCCTCTGTGGCCGGTCCTTGAAGTCTTGTAGGTCCTTTGGGGAGCCGCTACTCACAGACATGCTGTCACCCCGGTAATGGCAGGCAGCCTCTGCTTCATGAGCCCCACACATTTGATTCCTACACCTCTCTCCCTCTAATTCACACACACCACAGCAGCCCTCAGGCGACAGTGGTTAGCAGTTTGGGCTTTTAAAACACCCAGAGGCTTTCTTTAGCTCTTAATGCTTCTATTGAACATGGACTTTATTGGTTCTGACAGACACATACATACACACACATGGCTCTGGTTATTTTGACCAACTGGCTTGTGCTTTACGGGGACTATTTATGTGTCATGGCTCAGTCTTAATTTTTGAAGGCATCAGTCAGATTTGTATTTTCTTATGTGTATTGCATGTGTTGCAAGATTTTTATGTAAAAATGTGTTGGCCTCCATTTTAATGTCTTGTAGGAGGAAGCAGAGGAAGCTCTCGCCAAGTGTTCTTGTGCTGTTCATACTGGATCAAGTGTCCACTTTGACTATCTTAAGAGAACTCTTGCACAATGTTTCGTCTCTAAAATATTATTTCAGGCTGTCTTTGATATCAACTTCAGTATAGACAGTTCAGGTCCAGATAGCTACAACCAACAAAATAACAGCTTTTCAATAAGTCTGACCTTATTGAATATTGTAATGATCAGTTTTTGTTGAAACTGCCTCTCAAGGCTATGTTTATTTAAGTAGCTGAATCGTATCATTGTGTTGAAATGTGTTGCGCTATTCTGATATTTAGTTTATCCTTGTTGATATTAATGAGGTGAACATTATTACTGTTACATGACCCTGATTCCAAAAATAACAAAAACAAATAACAAAACAGAGTGTGACAATTTGCTAGTACTTACACTCGACTGTTAAAGGACAATATATATATATTATTTAATATTTGACCTCAACATCTTCATAGATTTGTGTAAATATATTCTTATTATGACTTTGATGGCAGCAACACGTTTCAAAGAAGGTCGGACAAGAGCAACAACAGACTGTGAAAGTTTGGAACATTCTACAGGTAAACAGGTTCATTAGTGACAGGCGATAGTATCATGTTTGGGTATGAATGGAGCATCCTCAAAAGGCTCAGTCATGTGAAAACAAGGATAGGAAGAGGTTCAACACTTTGTCTTTGTATAACGGAAATTACTACCTGGGCACAGGAACACTTTGTAACACTGTAGTCAGTCAACACAGTGGTCGAGTGGTTAGAGCACATGCCATATACACAGCCGACTAACTTCTCTGCAATCAAGGTTGTACACACTGTGAATATTTGGTAAAAGATCTAAAAAATTATCTGTTAATTACAGCCAATATGTGGAGATGAACAGCAGACAAGAAAATGAAACATACATGTGCTCAGTATGTTAGAGGACTTACAGCGCACACATTCAGCACTGTCCCTCTGCAGCAGGCTCTGATAAACTTCAGTCACAACCTGAACTTTTTGAACTCACCTAATTTGTTTAAAGATGAGCAGCTAAGCTGCCTGCTGTATTGTGTGTGTGTGGGTGTGTGTGTTGGTGGGTGTGTGGGTGTGTGTGTTGGTGGGTGGGTGGGTGTGTGTGTTGATGGGTGTGTGTGGGTCTGTGTGTTGGTGAGTGGGCGGGTGGGTGTTAAACAAAGACATGTCTTCTCTCGAGGTGTCAGTGTGGCTGAATGGCTTTAATGTTGCACCTGCCACTGAGAGATGGTGTGTGTGAGGCTCCTCCCACTCTATGCTCTCTGTTTCTTGTTCATGGTGGTGCTTTGATCACATGTAACCTTGACAGGATTCATCTTTGACACTCTCTCTCATTCAAAGGAGACGGAGGACGAGAGACTTCAGAAAATAATAAGGGAGGGAGAGAGCGAGCGCAGATAATTCAAATCCCACCCACTCCCCTCACCCTCCTCCCCTGCAGCATCTCTCCCTCTGTGCAAGTGTGTGTGTGTGTGTGTGTGTGTGTATACAGGGTTCAAGGAGCTTTGGAAACGGCAGTGAAGTAGAGGGAGTGTGTAGATGCCTGCCTTTGTCCCTGTGTGCGTGTGTTTGTGTGTAAATGAGAGCTGCAATTCTGTGACACACCTCTGTGTGTGCATCAGTGGGACAGATCGCTGTGTGTTTGTGTGTAGAGCAGAGACGGACTACTAATCATCGGCACTGTGGAGGATTTTCTCCCCTCCCTCACACACACACACATACGGTACTACGAGTACTACCTCGGTCGTCTCCCTCCTCGCTCTCCATCTTTAATGTTGGATGATTCACTACCACCTGGATGATGGTGGAGCATGCAGCTATTTTTGGCGCCATTTTCTTCACTTCTGTTTGCTGGGTGACAGAATTCCGTTCTCCTTCAAGCATTGTTTTGTGTTGCAGTGGACACTGTGGCTTTGAATCGATGAAGGGCAGCTGAAGGCTGAATGGACTCCCTTTTCTCATATTTGTTTCTTTAAAGCTTCTACTTCCCACTGTGCCAAATCAAAGGTTTGCCTTTTAAATTCCAAATCCTGTTTTTGTCTTTTTTCGTATCTCCATGTGGTTTTCATGAGATGCGAGGAAGAAATTCCAGCAGCACCATCCTCTAAATCTCTTTTCTTTTTCCTGTGGAATCATTTTCACTTCTGGGATCAAAGAATAATAAAGGATCATTTTCACTCACTAGACAGTTAAGACTTTAGTTTGAAGAAACTACTGTGTTTGTCAAATCATTCTCCTAAAAATACTGTGGGATCGTCATCAATACAAGGAAATAATCTTCTGAAATAGATGACAACAGTGAACTGATCACACAGGGAGTACTGTGGAATTGGATTGCAAGAAGAAAAAAACTGGGTCAGCCCAGGAGTCTTTGAGAGCCTGAAGGATCTGAGAGAGTGCTAAGAGTCAAAGTCCTTACAAAAAGACAATTTTTCAGGGTAACACCAAGTCTTGAAGAGTATTTGATTACCAGCAGAGACAATGTTATGGTCTCCCAGACTGTCACTGTCCAACTTCCACGTGAAACTGACAGCCAAAGGACTTTTCCGAAACCTTCAGCTGCTGTCGGGATGCAGGAAGAACACTGTGGTCTTCCACGCAGGTCTGCATATGATACTGTCCTCTGTGTCCTCCTATCATCCAACCATCAATCATTTCATTGTTTTAACACCACCATCTTTCAACTCATCAGTCAACACACATTTCAGGCCAACAGGTCAATCACTGCAGTGTGTCAGATATTTAAACCATCTGTGACCCATCCTCAATAGCTGCTAGATATATCGTGATTTTTCAGTTTCACCCAAACCCGCTTGTTTGTCTGTCCTTCCATCAGTCAATCCTCCTATCCATCCATCCATCCATCCATCCATCCATCCATCCATCCATCCATCCAGTGCTGTTAGAGTGCTGGCAAATCCTCCATGCAGGCCTTAAGCTGATATCCAGCCCCTTTCTTCATCCACCATAGTTACATGTGGCTGGGTGGGGTTTAAGTGGGATGCTACCACACCCTAGTGAAGGAGCGAATTGTGTTCAAGACTACTCAGAAATCCCTGAGAGCACAGTGTTTTTTATTTGAGCTTTACTAGTTGTCCCTTTGTGATTAGAAAGTATCAGTGATTTTCAACAAGTGTAGCGTCACAAGCAGGTGTGCCCAAAAACACCTGGTTGAGCCCTGTGGATCTATTCACTAAACCACAATATAAATGGATTTTATGTTTATTGTCCACCAATTAGCTTTTTCCATTTTCCCTCTTCTGTCCTTACAATCTCTCTCCTCCTTCATCTGATGGGTAGGGTTACCTTTGAATAAAGAGTAAGGTTCTGCTTCTTGGCCATTTTTTTTTTTTTTTGATTAGTCTTTAGTCCAGAGATGGCAAGTCTGACTCTAGATCAGCTTTAAAGGCCACCTCACCCGCTCACACCTCCTCCTCCCTTGGCTCCTCTCGTTTTCCTGCATGGCATTGCCAACCATTGTTGCCTCTGTCTCTTCTCCACTTTGGTATTATACATGCCAGTTAGCACAGCGGATGTATAGGCTTACAATAGGGCCATCAGTTGT
>CAEMYA010001116.1:72519-93532 GCA_903131615.1 Diplodus sargus
TGTGTGTGTGTGTGTGTGTGTGTGTGTGTGTGTGTGTGTGTGTGTGTGTGTGTGTGTGTGTGCGCGCCTGCGTGCGCTTTCTACTCAAGTGCCTGAGCGAATGAATAGCCATGGCTGCGGGTATATTTTACCGTGATGTCCACGCCAATTCCGGCGTTCACTTCTTCAACCATCCAAAGTCTGCTCTGTATTTGTGGAGGGCTTGTGTGAGGTGGAGAGTCCGTCCTCACTGTTCATGCTGTTTATTTGTTTTCTAAAGGCAGTACAGCATTAAGCATGATACTAGTGTGTTCCACTGTACATCTGTTGTTTTACAGTGACAAAGGAAAAAAAATAGACAGATGTCATTGTGAATAACTCTGTTTGAGGTCAGCCTGCCATGCTAACAGGACACAAACTTCCATGCTTAATGCTGCTGGGTTGGATCTGTAGTCTGAGCTGAACGCAAAATAAGTCAGTGAGATACAACAATATGTGATGACATCAATAAAGCTGCTTTAGTTCACTCACATTAATTAATCTGTTTTGCCACAGACTAAAGAAAATGACAGCCTTAGCTTATAGATATCAAAGATCCTAGGAAAGCAGCACAGAACATTAAATCAGCACAGCAGAAACATAGGATAGGTCGTACCACCAAGGTCAAATCTATATTTTATATTAAAGGAGCATTCTGTAGTTTTGTTGAAGAAATGTTAGAAAGATCTTCATTGGCTGATTTTTATTTCACCTAAACAAACTAAATAATCAAACTCTTTGTTTTCATGACTGAATAAATGGAATAAACAAACTGAACTTAAAGGACAACACAATTCATACTGTTACAACAGTGTTCTGGGACCTTATTTTCCTCAGATTACAGCTTGTTTATTCACTTATGGATGAAGTATATTTCTGAGTTTGTATTATTACCTCATTCAACTAGTATTAAAATTCTGAGTTTTAATTTCTTCATAAAAAACTACTTCTGTGTAGTAGATTGAAACTGGAGCCGCTGTGTAAAATAGAAGCCTTGAGGTCAGAGCTGAGATAATCCACTGAACACCAGAGAATTAAACTTTTTATGCCTTTGACTTGTTTAGAAAGAAGCTACTGGCAGATTCCTCCAGTCTGACTTGAGCAGCTTCACATTAGTTTTCTTGCGTGTTTGCCAGGATCATGAGGCCATTGGGCTTACTCTGAACCATTCATTTCTTTCATATGTCTTGGCTAAATGACTCACTTATTCCTTCATCGTCTTTGACAAATCATTTTGATCCATTTAAATCAATGGTCTGCATGCTTTTTCATGTTCAGCAGCAAATTATCTACAAATCAGCTCATGTTCTGTGGACAGTATGTTTCCAATTTTACTCATAAGAATACTTGCTGTTCTTTAGTAAATTCTCCAGCTCGGCCACATAGGCAGCATGATGTTCCTCTGTCTGCTGTTCTGTGTGTATCTCTGCTGGCCCATCTGAGCTGAGCAGCACGTGTTTGGCTGCAGTGTGTTTCCTCAGTCTGAGCTCCACAGACCCATTTCCCTGCTGCTGCCTGCCATCATCCTGAAATGTAGGTTAGAGCAGGCTTTAGTCATGTGTGCGTGTCTACACACACTCAGCACAGACGGTCGTGCATGCTGCACAGTGGTTCAGCTGAGGCTGGCCAATCGTGCAAGCTTTAATCTAATGTGGAGTTTTTTTCCTTAATGCGGTCGCAGGTGAGGGCATTAGGGGATGTGTCTGCTCAGCTCAGCAGAGATGAACAGTCGATTTAGGCTAATATCTGTAAAATCAAGTAGAGTTATCTCTGTGGAGATTAAGGACGGTCATATACATTTTATCTTTTGTCCACATGTCTGGAGTCTGATCTAGTTTTTTTCAGTAACTTTCAGTGGGATGTTTTGCCACCAAAGGGGTTTGGCTCACCTAAATGATGACAATCATCCACAGATCTGTCCTGTGTTGTGGTAGAGCTGTAGACTCTCTTCACTGCAGTGTTACCCATTCATAAGGTCACTCAGAGCCACTGGCTGCACTTGTATCCAGCTGTCAAGTCAATTTGAAGCCAATCTCTAAAGTGTGGCCAAAAATAAAATGCATATTAGTGTGTCACCAAAGAGAGTGATAAAAATGAAAAGAAATTAAGACAAAGAAAACAGATAACTTTTTGCTGACGTATTTCAGGATGCACAAAAATCTAAATGAGGAGCGACAAAATGTTTTACAAATACATTTGCTACTCAAGAAGCAATGTCCAAACTTTTAGAGTAAGACATTAAAAATATGCACTCACATTATCAACAGTGGGACGAAACAACATCTTTGCACTGTGTTTCAGAGATGTCTAGAGAAGTTAGCGTACTAACCAGCTATCCTGGGCCCATCCTGTTTACTAATAACAAGTACCTCAAGAGATGACAGTCTGACAGCCTGCAGTAGTTTCAGTTGATAAGCTCTCAAAATGTCAAGTCAAAAAATACCCTGACTGCTGCATCAATAGTTTGTGGTCTCCCAAAAATGTCATGTTTTCATGCAGTGCAGGCACTGAGTAATTTGGTGCCCTAGGCAAGATCTTAGCCGGCGCCCTCTTGCATCGCAGTCAATTTCACAATCAGTGTTCATACACTCACACAGAAAACTGCATGTATGTATTCAAGATTTTATTTCTTTTAAGTCAAAAACATCACACCAAATAAACTGTATATAAACTGAAGAAAGAAACAAGTGATAAAAATACAATATTAATAAGGCATTGCGCAAACATATTATCTCCCAGCCTCAGAGTGCCATCTCTGGCTTATCTATTGTCAGCTGCTTTGCAAAATGACCTCCAACTCCTTCCATGTTGGAAGTTCGTAGCTCATCATTCTCGTTCAGTCAGTCACCCTTGGCTTACCTTCAATACATGTCAATTTAATGTCAAGGTGAATATACACATTATCCACGGTTGTGTTGTCTTAAAGTACACATAATCATGAAGATGCAGCTATGTATTTGCCTTGCACTACAGTGTTATGTTGACTGTTAGCATAATTGTTTGAGAACGAGGTGCTGAGAACTATGTATTACATGAGTCGATAAACGATATTGTACCTGATATGCGACTGAACGAACTAACGATATGAACGGTTCTTCCTGCCGAACTGACCGTCGGGAACTGAATCTCGACATCGAACGTTGAAATACACCTTTGGTGGAAAGTAAGTAACACATCAGTAAGTACAGTAAGTAACACTACATCCTGTAGTGTGTACCAATTTATGTCTGTCAGCTTGACCACGGTCTCCGCCTCTCATGAGCTTTTCCTATTTCTGCTGTATTCTCTCACAGTTGAGCTGATCTGACACATGTGGGCCTAGCATAAAAACATCCAGCTGTCTTCAGGCTGGATAGCATGACTGTTTGATAAAAATAGCTGTTGCCATCTGGTTGATGGTCTAGTTTTCATGTAAACAGGTCATATTGTGGACATTGCGAGCATGCTCTACACACTTGTTTCCATGGCAACAGGCACGTGGGAGCTGAACCTCCAGTGTACGGACTATATGAATCAATGATCATATCTGATGATTGATCATCAGTTGTATGTTCTTTAAGCTGTGCCCGTTAGTGGATACATGATTAGTACACTAAAAGATTCTCTTGTCAACCTCCTAAATCGATCAGCCTGTGTGTTGACAGTTGTTAGACATCAGTTACGCTGTATTGCTGCAGAACACTGTTGAAGCCTCCCTCTGTCACAGCCTCTCGGCCTCTATGTGCACTTCCAAACATAAATGCTAAATGATGTGAGAGGTGTCTATGTTGTTGGTGGTCAGTTTAATCTTTATTTGTGCATCTAATCTCAAAATTGATGAGATTACTGTCCTTGTGTTGGAGTGAATGTGTCATCATTTTTTAACCAGACCACCAGAGGGCACAGACGCACATACACTGTCCTTCAAAACATCTGCATGCTACACGTGCTGAGTATTTCATCTGTTTAGTTTGAAGTATTCCAGTTGGTTCCTACACTTTATAATGGGATGACAATTTAAACTCTAGAATAGAACCTCTGTTGGAATGTCCCTCTTCAAAAACAGGGATTAGATTCTGTTCTGTTTGGAAAATCTGAGTTCAGCAGATTAAGAAGATTAGGACTGCTCAAACCTGTAGTGTATGTGTGCTGATCTGTCCCTGTTTTTTCTGCTTTGCTGGCACGCTTTTTTTGTCCTGCCAACACATAGACACAGTAATCCAGTGCTAATCCATCTCTGAGGAGGTGGAGTTTAATTTGACCAGCATGACGTAGCCATGCTGTCCTACGTCACTGTTTCTGTATTTGTCTGATGCACTATTGCACCTCATATAAATAATAATAATCATACACTCACTTTATTTTTGCACTAAATTTAGCAGTTTCATGTAGTATTTTGGTATTGTTGTTGTTGTTGTTCTATGTTGTTGGTGTTTGTTTGCACTGAAGCTTCTTGGGAAACATTATTTCATTACACTGTGTACTGTGTATATGGCTGGAATGACAATAAACCCTCTTAAATCTTGAATCTTGAATACAGTAAGCTCACAGTTTTCTCTGTTTGTGGAGGTATGAGTCTGTGTAAATGAGGGGTCTTATTAAAGATGGGCCCAGGACATTTCTTAATCTAATTAAGCCATGATGTTACCTGTAGCTGGCTCGACTATCATGAGGTGTTTTGCTCTGATCTGTTGATAATAGGATCTGAATTGTCCTCCTCATTACTGAACATTTCAGTCAGGCAGATGAACACCTCACCATGAAGAAGCTCACTCAGAAAGCTCCGTCAGCTTTTTTCAGTGCCAAAGTCACATCATTTGGCACCTGTTTGAATATAGTTCAACTACTTTAGAAAGAAGACACAACACATTGTTTTATAATGAGTCGACACAAAGCCCCCACTCCTCCTACACCTGACCTTTATCATTCCTCCTCTCCCTGACTCAAGTCCCTTACTGGTTTGCCCTTAATGGTCACTGATGTTCTGATAAAATGCACATCAGACAGTCCTGCTGAGTGTTCATGAGAAATGTACAAATAAGATGGCTGACATGATAGTGATACATATTGATATATAGAACAACTCCAGCACACTGCACAACAAACATAGAGTATGAGACTATGAAAATATACCAGCCTTTTCATTATAACTCAATATCACAATCACTGAAACGGATGAAACGTAGCTGCTTTGAAGGAGTCAAGTGCTGAATATACAGCCAGGGTTTATCATGCAGCCTTCTTACAAATGATATATATTATCATATGTTATGACTGTCATTTTACTGTGTACTGAAGGAGCTTCTCATGACACAGCAGGGGTTGTCTCTTGCTTAACGTGACGTGCATGCTAACAGTGTTGTTTCTCTCTCAGTCTGGGCTCAGCAGCTCTGCATGACTGCCTGGCAGACTTCAGGTACAAACCATCATCACCAGCACTCACACAGCCCATCACACACATCAACCAGAGACAAACACAAGAAATGAGATGTGTAGTCTCAGAAGCAGCTCTCCTGTAGCTAATTAATGCATTTTAAGCAATGTTTTGAAATGGAATAAAATGAAATGGAAATGGTATTCGATCGCTTTTACTGAATGTCAGTCATGCTTTTGATTTTTAACAGCCAGTATTCATGCTTTCAGTTGAATTTGCATTGTTTGACATTAGGGCTGCAGCTATTGAATATTTTTAGAATTGAGTATTCTACTGATTATCCTGTCAATGAATCAAGTAATCTAATAAAACAATTATTTTTCATTATTCAACAACAATACCAAATAATGCATAACGAAAATGACAGGCCTGTTAAATAGACCAGGCAATTGTTTTTTATTCCTGAAAAAAACATACAGGTATTTATTCCAACTATTCCTAACACCACTAGGAAGGGTGTGTGTGTGTGCACGGATGCGTGATGGAGTGTGAGAGAGAAGAGATGAGTGTGTGTGTGTGTGTGGAAAGGAGTTATTTGGTGTAGTCTGTTACTCTCTTGCAATTTAACACAAATTAGTTTCCACATCTTAACATCTAGGGCTACAGCCTCTACAAATACCATACGTTCTAACTTGCGATGGTATACTACGTTAAATTAGCTAACATCAATGTTTGTGTTAGCTTGTGTTGGTGAGGCTTGGTGAGCTGGTGCTAACAACTGAATGCTTTCGGTTCAGATGTTGAATCATTGTTGACGTGCTGTTGTGGTACGCCAGTTCTGCTCTGCAGTAGACACATTGCACTTTATTATCTTCTTTTTGAAGTGTGAAACTTTGGAAATTCTCAGTCTTTTATGGACAGTTTCTTGGCTCTCCGCCATCGCGCCAACTCAATTCTGAACGTAGCAGTGTGTGTCCGCAATAACAGTCCGTGCGGAAAAATGATCCCTGAGCTAAGAAGGCCACGTAACGCGGGTGATAGGAATTATACAACAAGTAGTTCCGACCAAGCAATCTGATTGGTCAACAAGAAATTTAGACCGTGCTCAAATCAGCATGACAGCACGCCTGACTCATTACTCAAAATATTACTCCGCCAAGTCTGTGGCAACATTGTATTCATCTCCATGGCAACATTGGAACTGTCAGAGCTGGAGTAGGAAACGGTGGAAAAATAGGCTACAAATGGATCGGTATGTTGCTAATTTTGATTTATTTGCTTCAGCGTCCGTCTGAGGAGGACAGCAACAGGACCAGGCTGGGAGGGAGGAACATGCAGGAATGAGTTATCAGCAAACGGGCACGCCACGAGAGAGTGTCCCGTAAAATGATCAGGGTGATGGCGAAAACAAATGTCCGCCACCGTGAGTGACAGCAGAGATGAGGAGTTTGCAGCGAGTGCTGGTTGGCTGAATCGTTTCCTCCACCGCAACAACTTCACTTGCAGAAGACAACTATTGCCCAGAAGGGTGACAGAGAATTCACAGAGAAGCTGGCGAAGTTGTGACATTTTCATCACGGATTTTTGTCGGGAAGGAATTAAACGCCTGTACCAAATTGCCGCAGGGTCCCAAATAAACGCCCGGTCTGTTAGGTGATTGAAACAATAAACGCCCCCGCTATTATTTATTTTCCCTTTGGTGTGAGAGACCCTATTGTGACCGCAGTGAAAACGTTTTATAAAAAATATAAAAGAAAAAAAATCAACATCTTTGTTATAACTTGGGCAATAAAAATAAGCTTTTTCTCTTTATCTGTGCAGTATTGATTTAGTTCGGGAAATTCCAAGACCAGCTCAGAGTTCACTCATCTGGGACTAGAAAATCCTTGCTGTTGCTAGGTCATTACTAAGGGTTGGATTATTTGCTGTAGTGGTAAAATATGTTCCATTACACATATGAGTCTACTGACTTGACTGATTTTGTTTCAGTTATTAGTCAGACCCCATGTGTTTCCATGGAAACGCAACACACTCGCAAAAACCTTTAAAATTGGAGAGCAAATTGTCCATCAACATATTTGGATTATACATTTTATTTTTGTTGGTATTAGTTGTATAATCGCAATATTACCCTCGAGGGTGTGCTTTAACGTCATTTGAGTGCATGAGCACTGAAGTAGACGTTAAAGCACACCCTCTCGGGTAATAATGCTTCATTAAACGAAGCCTGGAGGCAGAGATTTTGCTTCAACCATTTTTTGTAATCGAATTATTCGAGTTACAACTCTAGTTGACATTCATGTTTGATTACCGTCGCTCAACTGTAATTCACTTTTCAAGTGTAGTTTATTCATTATGTAGCATCTCTCTATATAAGCAAGGAATCTCTGTCTGTGTGTGTGTGTGTGTGTGTGTGTGTGTGTGTGTGTGAGTGTGTTCCTCAAATATCTCTGTGGATCAGGATCATACTGACCTGAGAGTTTCAACATAGCTGCTGCTTGGTTCAATGGTGTGCCATGCGGATTTGTTTGGACTACAATGATACCGTTAATGAATTATTTCATAAATGCTTTAAACATTCCTCAAGCATTGTCCTCTGGAGCCACCACAGTCATGTGCACACCACAGCCAATCACTGCAGAGCTCAAGCCACGACATACCTTAAGAAACAAGCAGATTTATACCTGCAGTCGCGTGAGCTGGACCGGGAGTTTGCCAGCGGTTCGGTTCGGTCCGTTCTGTTCTGTGCATCTAAACTGACTGTTGTGAATTAATGAGACTAAACGAGTCCAGACCGAGTCTGTTCGGGTCTGAGGAGATCCGGTGACGCGCGGACAACAAAGTGGAATCAGAATCTGTGGATGTTCGTGTGTAGCTACCGTTAGCTACTAGCTCACCCAGACGGCGCACCTCCCGAGTCGATGGACCGGACCCACCGGCACGTCCAAAACCGGACTGAGGGTAAATAATGTCTGCCACGCTTTTTCGTGAACATTGCTGTCACGTTTGCTTTGTGTCTGGTGCAGAAGAAACTGTAAAAACAGGCTTTTGTCATGAAAGTGTCCAAGCAGCGAGTTTGGTCGATGAGGAACAGGAAGTTGTGGGAGGGACGTCGGCGGTGATACAGACAGCGACAGAGATAACGAGTTTTGAGAGTTGAGAGATTTGTGACATATAGCGTGTTTGGAGTGTATAGTTAGTGTGTGATGAAGTGTTTGGTGTTGTGTGTTAAGTGTGTAGTGTAGTCGTTTTTATTTGTGTTGTGAGTTAACTGCTGAATTGCACAAGAGTACCCATCTGCAGTCAAGATGGCCGACAAGGGCGCCGCCATATATCCAATCCACTAGCGGAACAAATCAGAGCCGGGCCTGGGGCGGGGCAAATGACCGTGCCCTTTTAACCCAAATAATAAAGCTCATGATAACATCATTTTACAACATACACATGCCTGCAACAGCGGGGCTTACAAGCTTTGGCACCACGGAGAGCGACTGTGTCATTTGGAAGTCCATCAAGCGGACATGAAGTATAACTAACCAAGAGAACAACAAAAACATTAGGCTACATGAACACTAATGATAAATCAACACACAACACACAAAGCAGTTCAGCACCTCGGATAGTGACCGCATCATCTTGACACCCATTTGAGCTATTTCAACTCAAAGCCTGTATCAGCAGCTATAAAGTTTAGTAAGACTGACACAGCGGCCCACATGTTCACAAACACAATTTCAATATGAAGGAGCCTACTATAGGCCTACTCACCACTATATGAAGGGCATACGACGAGCCTTGCGCTCCGTGAACTCGTCCACGATGCTCTGTATGTCCATTTTCTTTGCTCTGTCACTCTCTATGGACAACATGGCAAGTCCACTCAGTCTCTCCTGTCCCACTGTGCTCCTCAAGTGGTTTTTAATTAGTTTCAACTTGGAGAATGAGCGCTCCGAGGTTACAACGGTGACGGGAAGAGTCAAAAATAAAAGGAGGGCGGTGCAAACGTCACTGAATGTAGAGGTTACTGCTGGGTGGTTGACAAGGAGCATTTTTTGCAAGATCCGCAACAGACTTTTGTTTTGTTATCTGGTCCCTGAAAGAGGTTATAAAACAAAGCAGCTGGCCAGGGAAGCTGGGGGCGATGTCCCGACTGTAGTGCTCACTAAGCCGCCGGGCAGCTTGGTGTAACTCATCATCTCCTGCTTGCAGCAGTGTGTTGGGTTGAATTGCCTCAAACATATTCACAGTTCCATTTAAGTTGGTGAATCTTTGGGGCAGTTGCTAGATGATAATATCAAGACAGGCATTGAAAACGTTCACCCTAAAGTTGCTCTCTGCGTCAGTGAGGCGGCTGTCTTCAGAAAGTTCATCAAAGTGACGCTTAAGTTTTCTGGCCTTGGTTGCTTCAAACTGCGTTTGACTTCCCCATTTTGTAGCTAGAGCAAGAGTGGCAGACTTGGCCTCATCAAATTGCTCCGTAAACTTCATCAAAACACTGATGGCGTTTTGCAGAATGGATGCTTTCAGAATATCCGCGTCCTTAGCTTGCAATAACTGTGAGGCAGCGTTTATACACTCAAGAATCTTGGTTTGCATGTTGACCAAAAATATGAAAGAAAATTTGCTTATGGCATTCTTGAGCGCACTTGCTTCACTACGCTCCTCTTTTTTGTCACTGGTCAGTGATCTTTTGACGAGGGCTTTTATAATGTCTCCGTATCTGTGCCTTAACACAAAAAGCGCATCATGTCGAGATGACCAGCGAGTGGGACAGAGGCGTTTTAATGTGACAGTTCTGCTCTCTGGCGTCATTAACTCACTGAGGAGCGCCCATCGTTTGATACTGTGACCAAAAAAGTTGTACAGGTTCTCTACAGTGTCATAGAACTGCTTCACTCCAGGGACATTTTTAACAGAGTCGTTGAGAGCAAGGTTGAGGTTATGAGCAGCGCAATGAACATGACGGGCAAGGGGCTCCCTCGCTGTTATTCTTGCCTGTACACCTGAATACGCACCTCTCATATTCGCGGCCCCATCATAGCCCTGTCCGCGGCATTTTGACAGATCTATTCCATTTTTCTCTATAGAACTCAGGATTTGGTTTTCAAGCTCTGACGCTGATGAGCCCACAGTCGCTTCAAAACCCCAAAACACTTCATTGATCTGTATATCTGTTGCAATATCCATGTCATTCTTAACAACAGCTACGTAACGGTACACCTAGCTCAGCTGGTCTATCTTTGACACATCTTGCGTTGTGTCCATGATAATGGAATAAAACGGGGCTTCGTTTATTTCATTAATTATGTCAGCTTTCACACGTTGAGACAGGATGTAAATAGTCTCATCTTGAATCTGGTGACTTAGGTATTTCACTGACCCTTCTGGTCGGTTGATGAGCTCTTTCAACAACAGGGTCGTAGCGAGCTAATAACTCGATTATTGACAAAAAGATCCCAGCATTTCTCTGACCTATAACTTCCCTGTGCCCCCTGAATGCCAGGTTGCATGAAGCCAGAGTAAGAGTGACATTTACAATGCGCTCCAGGTACCCTGTCTCCAAAACAAGGCTATATGCACATTCCTCTCCATTTCAGCGTCTATTGTGCTGTTGAGTTTCCACTGCTCGTAGACTATGCATGCACCGAGATGTATTTGCGTGGATTCATGCCTCTCAACTTTGGCACCAAGATGTTTATTCTCAGTCTCTTATTCCGTTTACCCATGCATTGCTGTAATACGGGGCATTTCAGTTGGCAAAAAGCCAGCAAGGCTCACAGTAACAGCAGTCTAATTTGGGGGAATAGCACATCCAGCTGCGGGGAAATTTCATCCCAACTTTAGTGGTAGAGGTGTAATAACTTTCCGAAAAACACCGATTGTCGCTATCAGTGGGAAATGGACCTTTGGGTCTGCATGGGCCCATCTTAAGGATATATCTTTTAATGTTGGCGTCCTGGATGTCTTCAGCAAAATTGGTCTGATCAGTCGGAAAACATCCCAGAGGAGGGTTTTCATCATCCACGGTCTGCGTGTCACATGTAGCGGGAGGAGACCTGCTGCTGCTTTCATTTCCAGTGTCCAGCGCGGGTGAGGAGGGGGGCTGCTGGTCAGGCACCAGGTCTGGCTCTACCCTGGAGCAGCTAGCAACTGCTGAGTCCCTGACATCACCGCTATACCGCCGAGAGAGACAGAGGGGGATATAAGCTAGGCGGCTGGGCTACTACAATTTACAACCACCAACAGTTTACAACAAACTCACACACTGTGTATAGTGATTGTTAGAATTGCTACCTGTGATTAGCCTGGTTCCCTGGCTGTGCTGGAAATTTCGGCGGGCCTGAATCCCTGCCAACAAAAAAGTCGGGTTCATCTTCATACAACGTTGTTCAACAAGTTGGCCGCAGCGTGAGTTGGCACAGCACAGGCTTGTCTGCTTGCTTACTCTTGTAGCTCTACAAATCATACTAAGAGTGTGATTTATTTACACATGACTTGCCGTAAGGCTTAAAATCTACTTTATTGTCCATTTACTCGGCACAACAACTGGATAATATTATTCGGCTGTACAATGGCACTGGATCAACAAAATCAGATCTCGCTACAAACTTTGTGGGATGGCATACAACAGATCAAGACAGATATGCTCACTCATATCGATTCAAAGATCGATCCTATCCAAACAAAACTGATCAGCATTCAGATGTCACTGGATACTCTTGGAGAGCATCTCTCTTCATTAGAACAACGGATCGGGGCAAACGAAGATAATCTACAAGATCTCATGACTCAGAACAAAGATCTAACTAAAGATAATGCCTACCTGATGGACAAGATTCAGGATCTGGAGAACCAAACAAGATCTTCTAATCTTCATTTTGTCAAAATTCCCGAATCCTCTGAGGGCCGCGATATTCTTGGCTTCATGTCCCAGTTAATCCCACAGCTCCTTGGGCGAGAAAACCTCTCCACTGCTCCGGTTATTGAGAGGGCTCACCGTACTCCCACATTCCTTCACAAGGATAGAGCTGGTCCAAGGCCTATCCTGATTAAACTTCTCAATTTTCAGGATAAGGTGAGAATCCTCCGTCTTGCCAGAGAGAAAAAGGAGCTGGTGTATAAAGGTACTCGCATCTACATATATCCTGACTTCAGCGCGGAGCTCACGAAGAAGCGCCGTTCCTTCGATACAGTTAAACGGAGACTCTGTAAACTAGACTTAAAGTACTCTCTCCGGTATCCGTGCACACTGAATGTCATTGTTGATGGAAAATCTCAACTGTTCACCTGTCACAAAGCCGCTGAAACTGCCTTCATGTCTCCTCTCCTTCATTAGAACAATTAATGCGGTTACGTGTCGTTTACAAGCCGGGATTTTAAAATATCTAAATTGGCTGTAACATTACCCCTGCTAAGGCTGTGTTGACACAGCCTGATTTATTGATTTAGTATATCTATATATTTTGTTTGGTGAGTAGTTTATATGCGCTGGAATGTCTTTTGGTTATCTGCCACAAATTGATTTGTTTGTTTACTTTCGGGTTTGTCGTAAATCCAGATGTACTGCTGCATTTCCAGCTGTTCTCAGTTGTTGTCGTAAAAGAGGAAGAGAGAGAGAGAGAGAGAGAGAGAGAGAGAGAGAGAGAGAGAGAGAGAGAGAAAAGGAATGTGTAGGCTATTTATGTTTTCCACTACTTTTATTTTTATTTTTTGAGCTATGTCACTATTCTAGCATGCAGACAGACCTTTGTGTCTTTTATAGTTTCTGCTACTGACTGAGTTTTGCCTTCTCACGGAGATGCCCTGGTTCTGATGGCTGGGGCTGCTGGGCCAGATATTGTGTTTTTTGTGTTTTTGTTTCTTTTGTGTCTATGTTTTTTGTGTGTTTGTTTTGTTGCTATAATATTACAACCTCTAACAATCTTAATACAATTTCTCAATTTGTCTAGCTTCCAATTATCCCTTAATAATGTTGATATCTCATTGAACTCTTATTTTCAAATGAATAATAAAAAAGGTTTAAAGATTATTCACTTGAATATGAGAAGTCTTCTGCCAAAAATGGATTTACTTCGTGCTTGGGTAACCCAATACAATCTGAATATCATTACACTGTCTGAAACATGGCTTAATAGTAAAGTCTCTGACAATGAAATTAAACTGTTAAATTATGTACTTTATCGAGCTGATAGAGGGGGGCGGCGTGGCTACATATGTCTCCTCCAACTTGGTTTCTGAGTTAATTACACCCAAAGTTAAACCTATACATTTTGAATGCCTTTTTGTTAAAATGTTTTTTCATCAGAATAAATATATAACAATTGGAAACATGTATAGACCTCCCTCTGTCCCAGTTGAGTCCTCCAACTGTTTAATTTCCACCATTGACTCTATCTCATGTAAAAATGAAATGATAATCTTGGGTGATTTCAACAGAAATTGGTTAGATAAATCTTCTGTTAAAGATGAAAATAATTTTGAAAAACTTAACCTAACACAACTAATCAAGGAACCCACTCGAATTACTCCAACAAGTCAGTCTTTACTTGACTGGATACTTGTCACTCACCCTGATAGATATATCAAAGCTGGTGTTTTGTCAGACTGCTTTAGTGATCACTCAGTTATTTACTGTGTATGGAAGATTAATATTCCAAAATTGCCACCAAAACTTATAAGAATTAGACAACACAAGAAAATGAATGTAGATTTATTTATTAATGATTTAATCTCAATTAACTGGTATAGGTTCCAATTAATACCCAATGTTCAAGATGCCTGGGATTTTTTATATTCAGAGTTCATTCAAGTAGTAGACAGACATGCTCCATGGAAAATCTCAAAGGTCAAGGGTAGACACTTACCCTGGATAAGTGCAGAACTTATAAGTCTGTTTAGGTAGAGGGATGTGACTTGGGCTAAATTTCGTCAGACAAGAGATAATGCTGATTGGGAAACATACAGGCATCTAAGAAATATCTCCAAAACCTTGACCCGCAACAATAAATCTAATTATTATAAAGAGTGTCTCTCTAATAAGTTTAAAAATCCTAAACAATTCTGGAGCAGTATAAAATCCATAATAGACACTTCAGAGAAATGTCATATTAATCAAATAAGAGATGGCAATGTAATAAATCATGACCCTGTATCTATTGCCCAGGTGTTCGGTCAGCATTTTTTCTCTGTCTGCTCTGACTTCATACCCGACTTCTTCTATACTGATAGTTTCAATAATATTTCAACCTGCCACAGTACCTTTTCCTTTGCAAAAATAACACCTACAGAAGTTTTGATTGCTATCAAACAACTGAGTTCAAGCAGTGGTGCTGGACTGGATGATATTGAATCAAGATATATTAAATTAGCCTCTCACATTCTTATGTACCCACTTGCTGACTTGTTTAACATGTCCTTATCCACCTGCGAGTTACCAACTATCTGGAAGTACTCACGTGTTACCCCACTTTATAAATGTGGCGACACTCTTGATCCAAATAATTATAGACCTATTTCAATACTCTGTACTATAGCTAAAGTATTTGAAAAACTAATCTTTAATCAGCTATCACAGTATCTTAAGAATAATAATGTCTTATCATCAGTTCAATCTGGATTTAGACCTAACCATTCAACAACTACTGCTCTCTTAAAGTTTACTAATGATGTGTTTTCAGCATCTGACAATGGTAAGCTCACAGGGGCTATTTTTATTGATCTCAAAAAGGCTTTTGACTTAGTTGGACCACTATCTACTCCTGGATAAACTTTATGCAATTGGTCTATCACAAAATGCACTTTTATGGTTTAACTCTAACTTACATAACAGAAAACATTGTGTGGTGATTCAAGGGAGTAAGTCTGACCTCTTTGTTCAACAAAGAGGTGTACCCCAAGGTTCGACTCTGGGTCCACTACTCTTTTCCATTTTTTATCAATGATCTTCCTTTAATGTGTTCTAATTCTTCTGTTCAACTATATGCAGATGATACTGCTATTTATACTTCTGAACCTCATTTATTACAAATCCAATCTGCTCTTCAATCTGATTTCAATAACTTACAAAATTGGCTCTTATCTAATAAACTACTACTCAACAAATCAAAATCTTACATTATGGTCTTTGGCACGAGACATATCTTAAATTAAAATCTAATAATCTAATAATAGCTTGTAATGATGGTACTTATCTGCATCAAGTTGATCAAATTAAATACTTGGGTTTATGTCTTGACTCTGAACTTACATTCAAACCGCACATTGATTATGTTCTCCGCAAAATTAAGTTTGGAACCAGGGTTTTATTTAGATCCAGAAGCTGTTTTACATTTAATATCCGGAAGAAACTAGCCACACAACTCATATTGCCATTTTTTGACTATGCAGATGTTGTTTATCATAATGCATCCAAAACTAACCTTCTACCCCTCAACACAGCATACAATAATCTCTGTAAATTTGTTCTTGGATGTTCTTTTAATACTCATCACTGTAAAATGTATAACTCACTCAAATGGCCTTCACTCAATATAAGAAGACACATTCATTGGCTGCAACTAATATTTAAATGTTTACATTTAAACTACCCTCATTACCTACAACAATTTTTAGTACCTTGTTCCTCAAAATATCAATTAAGACATTCAGTGCAATACTTCTTTTCCACTCCTTCTGTTAGAAAAGCAATTGGAAAAAGAGCATTTAGGTTTAAGGCTCCTTCAGACCGGAATAAATTACCTTTAAACATACGATCCTTGACATCATTTCACCTGTTTAAAAATGGCGTGTCTTCTTATTTTGAGTTAAACTGTACATGTTTCAGATGATATTATACCTATATACAATGTACAAACCACTGTATACTCCATCTTCTTTATTCTCTTTTATGTTTCTTGCTGGGCAATTATTGGTTCACGGCCTCTCTGTGGCCATCTAGTGGTTGCATCACTTATCCTTTTGATTATGTGCAGATTGTTTTGGTTGTAGTGTATCAGTTGAATAGTGTTTGTTGTTTTGTTTTGTTCTTGTGTTCTTTTTGTTGCTTTACTGTCTGTAATGTCTCTGTTTGTTTGCCTGTTTTTTTTTTTTAATCCTGTCTAGTTGTTTAGTTTAGTTGTTTCATGTCGTCTTATTATTGTATGTTAGGACCCCCTCGAAAACGAGATGGTTCATCTCAAGGGGCTTATCCTATTTAATAAACTTGTAAACAAACAACATCTCCAGGAAGACGAACAAAATATGTGTCCAGTTTTTGTAACATGGCTTTTCCTTGCTCTCTTTTTTCCTTTTCTTTTCGCTTTGCCGCTCCACTTTTATTTTTATATGAAGTACCACTCATGTTGACTTAGTCCGTAAAAATCTGTTGACAAGTGACTGATGATGACGTTGGTGGACGGTTGGTGACGAATTTTACCCAAAATACACTTGGAGACAATATCAGCGATCAACTTGTAAATGTGCGTGTCATAAAGTTAAATGTGAGAGTGAAAATAAAACCAGTCATGCAGCACAACATTTTATTCAATATTTCACACCTACTACATCACTAAAATCAGTTGGTCTTGTAAAGTTTTTAGCAACCATGACTCAAGCTGACTGGGGCAACCTATATAACCCCTGTATGAACCTTTATACAAGCTAACATAAAACAATCTGAGACCATTATCCAGGGCCCTCTGAGGACAAGTCATGTGATAGCCCGCCTTCTCCAGCTCCACTTAACTGTGGTAGAGGCCCGGTTTCCTCAAATCCCACCCCTCGTCCGGGCCCCCCCGGGGCCGGGGGCGTGCTGCCAGCAGTGGTAACGGTATAATTGATTAGTTAATTGTCTCGCCACGACTTTACTCAGAAGTTAGTTAGAAGCCTATAATAATCACTACGTTATAATGTTAACATTTCATGGATTTAGCTTCAATATCAACGTTATGAATAAAAATGTGAATATTATGTTTGTGTGGTGGTGGTAGGGGCATACACACACACACACACACACACACACACACACACACACACACACACACACACACACACACACACAATAGGACTGAAGAATAACTAAATAAATATATTCTCAAATTAAATAGAGAATTGACACTTTCTGGGTCGTTTGGTCGTTGCTACGACTCCCCCTAGCGCTTCTGGGCGGAGAAACGGAACATGCAACTTGCTGCCACCTAGAGTTCTCAACGGGTCGGGTCGGCCCGACAACCCCGACCGGACCCGCAGGTTCGGGCCGAAAAGATACGCAAATGAGCCGGGTCGGGCTGCCTTTTTTATAAAACACATTTCATAAAACACATTTCTTGCAGGTTGTAAATTATATAGGCTGTTGTTTGTTGTGAATCATCGCTGTTCACGTGTGGTGAAGAGTGAGTCTGGCTGCTGCTTCATGAGGAGGAGCAGACGCAGACCTGACGCTGCTGCGGGACGTACTCGCGCCTATAGCCTGGCTGGAGAAGATGGAATTGGCTAAAAGTAAACTTGCCACAAGCGAATTCACCCTTGCTTTTCGAGGAGTGGGGAAATCGTCCGTTTCTGTCTCTCCGAATATATTTTCCCACTGGTCGAAGCGCGGTGTCTTCTTTGCAGCGGGAGCGGGTGCTGCTGCTGACGGTGACGCAGCACCTGTCTCCTGGCTCGCGTCACCTTTCCGCCAGCTGTCTGTCGGATCATAACAAGTGTATGAGGAAAACAATGCAGGCGCGCGGAGGGTCGGGTTCGGGCCGGGTAGACAATTCATGCTGGTGTGTCGGGCTGCGTCGGGTTCGGGCTTAAAACCCGCGGGCCGGGTCGGGTTGTAATTTTCAGGCCCGTTGAGAACTCTAGTGCCACCGGTCCGAGGTCAATCCGGATGTGAGTCGGTGGAAGTATCCTGTAGCCCTCCAAAAATGTAGTCAGATTGTAGTTTCGAAACGGCTTTACGGCAAACACACTCCCAAACATGGAACCGGGTATAAACTTGCAAGGCAGTTGTTGTATTCATCATGTATCAGTCGACTAAAAAGAGACCCAGGAAGCCACAGTCGGAGGAACAGAAGAAGAAGAAAAGGGAGCTTGACAAAAAAAAGAGACCAGACACAGTAAACATAGGACGAGCTTTTGAGGAGTCCAAAACGGACGCCGTGTTGCTGTTGAAATTGTAAGTGGATGAACTTTGTCTTTGCAACGTGACTTGATAGTCTTTTGAACAATGTTATTGCTTGACTGTTTTATTGTGAGCCCTGTATGTGTTCAGCTTGGTTTCTTGATGGCTCGCTCGATAGTTAGCAGATGTTTAGCGTAGCGGTCACTTGCTACCAAACACGTTTGTTTGCGTTCTGAATCCAGGTTCTCGTTGTGTATGTAGATATCTAGTTCGGTCTTTGAATGTCGCATGATTTGTCGCCTGTATCCTGCGATATGTCCGGCTGAACATACAGCACTAAGTGCACTAATGCAGTGCCAGACATGACTCGCTGTTTAGCCGGCCGGCTTCTTTGAAAACAGATGCACATGGTAACGTAGTAGCTGCTAGGTGGGCGGGGAGACTCGTCAACAAGTCTTTTCGACAGTGTCTCTGCGCCGAAGCTGTAGGGGGAGCCCTGTAGCGAAAAACGTATGCACAAATCGGGTGCAAAGCTAGAAAACGGCGAAGGAATCTGGTCTGGAAACTGATGCTGCATAGTCCGGCTTTAATAGTTACACATAAAAATGAACACATCTCCAGACCCAGCAACTCCCCGTTCTGTTGCATCACACTTGTCTGTGGCCACTGTGTTGCTCATGATGCCCCCCTCATCCCTGAAGATCCCTGGTGGGTGAGGAAACAACAAGCTGGACTGATGTCTTTTAGCTTAGTTTCTTTATTATGCTTTTGAGCAAACAATGTGTGGGTAGTCTGTACTGTGCTTAATAGTGCAGCAGATTAGTAAAAAAAAACGTTCACTTTGGTATACAAGCATGAAATTTGGCACAGATACTCTCTAAGGGCCACTATTTTGGAAAAAGGCGTTGGCCACTCAAAAATTCAATATGGTGGCCATTTTTCAAGATGGCCGCCATTGCTATTCAATGCTTATTACATCAATTATTCAAACAGTGATCCAAGCATAAAATTTGATACAAATACTCTGGAAAAGGTGTTTGTCCCTCAAAAATTCATTTTTCAAGATGGCTGCCATTCCTGTCCTATGTTCATCGCCACTGTTTCCAAATAGTGATACAGAAAATACACCACAAATACTCTGTTAAGGCCACTTTTTGGAAAAATTGGATGGCCAATAAGAAATTCAACCTTTTCCAACATGGCCGTCATTTCAGTAGTATGTACACTGATACACACATGCATGTTAGCAAAAATACTCTAACGGCCACACTTTTAGAAAAAGGCAATCGCAAAAATTCAAGATTCATTTTTCAAGTCGGGTGTTGCTTTAATAGTGTACTCTGTTGGGACTGAGTTAAAAGACAGGATTGAAAAAAAAAACACAAGTTCTATTCACATTTTTACCAGCTCAAAAGCCTTGTGTGTGTTAGAGTGTCCAATCTGAGATTGAGAGGTTGTGCCCTGCCGAGTCATGATAAAGACTGTTAAAAATGGTAGCCAATGCCTCCCTGCTTGGCAGTCAGCAAGTGTTGTATTGGGGGCAACATATCCGGGAAGGTGTACATACACATCACGGTCCAGAATCGGTAAATGGGGGTTTCATTGTCTGAGCACCTGCACACAGGTGTGGGCACCTTCAGTGGGGCGAGGGCAACACCAGAGTCTGTGATGTACTACAACAACACGGCGTGGACGTCCCGGACCAGATGCGAGGGAGTACTCCGTCAAAGGCTGAAAGATGGCCAGTGGCGGTCTTCTATAACATCCTTGACCTGGCTGGGATCAATGCCCGCATCTTATTCAAGGAGCACCAGCAGCAGGAGAGCCCGGAGGAAAGTCCTGCAGCAGCTGGCAGAGGAGCTTAGGGCAGAATACATGGAGGGGAAAGAGGCCGCGGCAGTCGGCACAAGGTGGCAGCAGCGGAAACAACCACCGCAGCAGAGACGGAGGCAGTGCCGGTCCGAAAGAGCTGCAAACCAAACCAAACCTCGGACACTTGAAATGTCACAAGCCCTTGTGTGGTGACTGTTTGAGGAGAGCGGAGGTAATCCGTAGACTGTGACAAGTGATCAAAATGGCTCTTTCTTTGTTTGAGATTCGCTCGTTTCCATCTTTTTCGATTATTATATAGTTTATTTAACTTATATATGAATATAAAATAATTAATAATCAAATACGTTGCTTTTAATTGTTCTAAATTTTCTCTATTAAATTCTTGTGTAAATATGCAAAAATCACAGTTTAGAGTATAAAATCTAGCGGTCCAAATAACCGCTTACAGACGTTCAAGTAGTTGTGGATTTCCGGCCTTCTGAAGTCCAGCTGACACTTTGGTCAATCAGAAACATAATTTGACTGGATCTAACTCTTGGGTCGTGTAACGCACACTGTTATGCCTTAACCAAGATGTAGATCATTAAGATTAATTGGATCTTCCTACTCGCAATGCACTAGTCCCTTTAATTTGCAACTTTACAACAAGAACAAATAAGTGGAAAACCATCCATCACAAGCAGCGTTTACTTCCATCACTGGAGTTTTCATAAGGATTTTGTTTA
>CAEMYA010001118.1:0-12281 GCA_903131615.1 Diplodus sargus
AAAAAATATTCCTGGACTACTCGACACACGCTTCGAAGCCTCGGCACGGAAGACACATCACTAGCGTTTACTAACTATTGCTGCTGCAGATGTGGGAGATGCCAAAACTCTTGCAAACACTATAATCACAGAGCTGCAGAGTTGTTTTAAGTACATCTAAAATTCTGAGTCAGGTGTATGACGGAGCATCTGTCATGTCCGGGAAGCATGGTGGGGTTCAGAAGATCCTGCAGGACAGGCTCGCCAGAGAGAAACCCGACGTCCATTGTTTCAATCATCAGCTCCACCTAGTGGTGATAAATGCAATGTCGAGCGAGGGAGCAGTAGAGGACTTTTTTGGAGTTTGTGGGTTTCTCTACAAATTCTTTAAGAAACCCACTGTTGCAGTCCACTATAAAGGAGACACACTAAAACGTCTGCTCCAACAGCTGGACTGGCCGTCGAGCTACTGTCACAGTTGTGCTCAAGTCATTTGATGACATTTTCTCTCTGTAGTCAGAGATCGACAGCAATCGTGCCGTTTAACTGACTTACGAATTGAGGCAGCAGGTCTGATTCGGGCTGTTTCAGAGCCAAGCTTTGAATTCATTGGACGCTTTGTGCTGAAGATCTTGCAGCTGCTCGATGCCCCCAACAAAATGCTTCAGTCAGAACAAATGGATTTGCTCTCTGGGATGCGCTTAGTGAAAAGTGCATCTGAATGTGTTGCACAACTGCGCTCAGAAAGTGAGTTTAACAACATCATGGGACAGTGTAAAGAGACAGAAAGGCCGCAAAAGAGGAAGAGGACGGTGAACAAAAGTCTCCAAGGATATGTCGTAGAAGAGACTGTTGGCCAGCAGCAGGGTGACACTGAACTGCAGAGATTATTCTACAGCACCCTGGACGCAGCGGGGGAAGAAATAAGCAAGCGTTTCAGTGAACGCAACAGTGAGCTAATAATAGACCATATAGATTAAATACAGTATGTCTGCATATATGTATGTGCAGATCTGTGGGAAAATCAACACTGCCCCCCTCACAATATGGTTCTGGAGCCGGGCTGAGTGTTCTGTTGTATAGAAGTCCAGACACTCTGTGGTTCTTCTCTCTGTGCTGCAGGTCTGAAAGAGTTCTGATTCATCACAGCCAGTCTGGTAGCACAGGGTTGAGCACTAGGACCCAGCAGGCATCAGGGCGTGTACACAGAGTGTGAGAGCTCACCTGGGCTCCTCCTCCTGTGATGAAGCTCACCTGAGAGACCGTCAGCAGCTGAGGACGGACTGTGTTTGCTCTCACCTGCTGCTTTCAGTCCTTTAAAGGTAAGATATGATTTAACTTTACAGTAACATTCAGCTAACCAGCTAACATTCTGAGCAGAGTGAAGAACAACAGTTTAATCTGCTCGTTAACTCGTCATCAAACTGACTTCATTCAAACTGGACCTGAACTGAATCACAGTCACAAACACTAACATGTAACTTTACTGTGTTTGACGAGGTTCTAGTTAAAAAACCCATAAAGTATCTGCAGCACAGCTGAAGAATTTTATAACACAAGTTTTTACCTGAATGTTTCTTTATGACAACTTGTGAGTTGTGTGTGAGTTGTTGTGTAGTGACCTCATAGAAACTTACAGTCAGTTAAAGTGATGTTGGTCCGTAAAAGTCACTAAAGCTGCTTTGTTGAACCAAAGTAACAACAACTGAACATGTATTTGACCTTTACACTCTCGTTAAACACACAAGTCATCAGATTTCACTGATATGATTCATACGATGTGATTAATGTGTAACTCTAACAGCATCTTCGGGCGGCGCCGGTCCAAAGTCTCATTCACTGTGATGGTTGTGGTGCAGACAGTCGTGTCCGTGTGAAGCTCCAGCAGAAGGTAATGTTACACATTTAAAATGTTTGACTCATTAACACAAGCTGTCGTTAGCTTAGCAACACTAGAAACAGCAACAATCTGCGGCTCCATTGTTCATTTCTACAAACTCACAGCTGTGAGTTCAAACAGTCGCCATTACAAACATCATCCTCCATGTTGAGAGGAGAACGGTGGAAGAAGAGCAGACGTGGGGTTAGTTGGTCGTCAGTAGTTGATATGGAGACAGCAGGAAGCAGCATTCAGAGGACGGCGAGCAGATGAGCAAACGCTTCTGCCAAAAGTCTCAAATGTAGCAGTGTTGTATTAGTGGAGATCAGACAGCAGCAGACTGTTGCATCCTTGTGTTTCACACTGAGGCTTTACAAAGCTGCTGCTGAACAAAAGGAATATAGAGGTTTAGAAACAGCTGCTGGTGACGATCCAGAACCAGGAAGTGAAACACTGACGGGTTATTTCATGATTTGTTTCTGAACGGGACACAAAAACACAAAGAAGTCTGTTTTTCTTCCTTCTGATTGGACGCTCACATCACAAAGACGGAGTTACAGAACCGGGCCACGGGCTGAACCTGATGTGGACTTTGAATCTGTGTGACTGACTGTGTGTGTGTTGAGTCACACAGCAGGTGTGTGTGGATCATAAACTGCTCTGTTTGCTGCAGTTTGTCACTTTGTGTTTGTCTGTGAGCAGTGTTGGGAGTCAGGCGCTACAAAGTAACGCGTTACTGTAATCCCATTACTTTTAGCGGGAACGAGCATGTAACGAAATATTTTTTTTTTATCAAGTAACGCAATTACAATGACTGAAATGTAAATGAGTTGGTTTCTCGCGTTACTCTCTTTTGGGAGAAATGATGCTTGCAGACAAGAAGACAGTGTTCCAGTTTCCTCTTCAGCTCCCGGACCGTGGTCGGGAAGCACAGGGAGATGATTTCCTCCAGGACCGAAGTTCATGATCACCTTCGGGGTGAACCCACTATCACGTGTGAAGCTGGTCGGGAAATAATATCAGGGAGCTTTGCAGTATCTGGAGGAGGCGTCGCCTTTATTCACAGCCACACTGCAGCCTGTTGTACATGAACTGCTTGATCTGCTGCTGTTACCTGCTTCGCTTTCCTTCCTCTCCCATTCATCCACCTGCTGCACGCATCCACGCTCCCTCTCTCTCTGATCTAATGTCGCAGGACCTCATGGTGACGCAGTGATACACCAATCGAACCAATCGATCAGCATTAAACCACAGCATGGCCGACAGTGCGGATAGAATGAGCTTTCTCTCCTGGAAGTATGGACATTAACTTTTCGCTCGTCAAAAACAGACAAACATGTTGTGCTGAGCTGTCATTTATGTGCAGGTGTAAAGAACCTCTCCACAGCAAAGAGCAGCAATGTTCAATAACTGAGACGGTTGTTATAAGTGTTGTGCTGCTTGATTTGAAGGCCTGTTGCCCTGTTGATTACAATAAATAGGTCTAGGTAAGGTAGGTAACTGTAACTAATTACTAATTTTCAGTAACTTGCCCACATGAGGTTCTAGTTAAAAATCTCACAACTGAACATGTATTTGACCTTTACACTATCATTAAACACACAAGTCATCAGATTTCACTGATATGATTCATACGATGTGATTAATGTGTAACTCTAATAGCATCTTCGGGCGGCGCCGGTCCAAAGTCTCAAGTCTCAGCTTTCTCTCCTGGAAGTATGGACATTAATACTGCCGAATTTACAAGAAGGCCCGTATCATTAAGAATTTGTCATTCACAGCTTTTCAGACAGTTTATAAAGGTTCTCTTAACTCAACAACTCACTAAATTGAGCGGTGAATTCCTGTCCCTCCTCCTCTCCCTGCTGCTGTTGACTGTAGCTGATGTGACGTATAATATGTTGGTGTTCTGGTTCTTGTTCATAATCATCAGATACATGTTATCCTGGAAATTCAAATGAGTCCAAACACATGAATGTGGCTCATCATTTACTTTGATGTCATCATATAGGCTGAGCCCTCATCTGTATGTCCATCCTGTCTCCTAACAGCACTCTGTAGCTCAGAGGTGACAGTCTGACAGCCTGTAGCTTCAGCTGGAGATGTAAAAGCAGCCAGTTCACGACTGAGTCTAATAAGTCAACAACATAAACTCACTAAATGTCAAGAAAGGAAATATTTTGACTCCTATTTTACTGTGTGTTTGATGAGGTTCTAGTTAAAAATCTCACAAAGTATCTGCAGCACAGCTGAAGGATTTTATAACACAAGTTTTCACCTGAATGTTTCTTCATGACAACTTGTGAGTTGTGTGTGAGTTGCTGTGTAGTGACCTCATAGAAACTAACAGTCAGTTAAAGTGATGTTGGTCTGTAAAAGTCACTAAAGCTGCTTTGTTGAACCAAAGTAACAACAACTGAACATGTATTTGACCTTTACACTATCATTAAACACACAAGTCATCAGATTTCACTGATATGATTCATACGATGTGATTAATGTGTAACTCTAATAGCATCTTCGGGCGGCGCCGGTCCAAAGTCTCATTCACTGTTGATGAGCTGAAATAAATATTTAGAAGTGCAGCATTTATGTGACACTGATGTGAAGCAGCCAATCAGAGGAGGAGCAGCTGATGTTCTGACAGGAGACATGATGGAAAGGCTGATTTCAGTTGATGTGCAGATGAATGATTTGTGTTTCCTCTCCAGATGAAAGTGTGTGTGAGATGAGCAGCATGAATCAGTGTGAGGACAGAGAGGAGGGAGGCCCTCCCTCTAAAACCACTGGACCTGGACCTGGACCTGGACCTGGACCTGAACCCAGCTGTGTGTCCTTCAAGAGTGACCGGTCAAACGATTGTCTCCTTAATTTTAAAGGACAACCAGCTCCTGCTGTAAAGAGGTGAGCTGTTAATAACATTAATTTGTGACTGATTCATGTTTTAACTGTGGAGAAAGATGTTTTTTGAAACCTGATGTTTGTTTTCAGCTTCGTTCTTCTTCACTTAGATTTATCTTCTCACTTTAGAAAGCTGCCCAATAGAACCAGTCTTCAACTCTTCATTTCACTTTATTGAATTAGTTTGGTCCAATATTCTCTGAAGGTTTATTCCTGATGTTTTCCACTATTTTATGGACAGAAGCTTCTGTGTCTGAAGACTAGAAAGTGAATTAACATCTCTGGTGGTCTTCTTCTCTGTCCAACAGGAGACCAGCCTCTACTGGACCTGGACCTGAACCTGGACCTGGACCTGGACCTGAGCCCAGCTGTGTGTCCTTCAATAGTGACCAGTCAGAGGATCGTTATATTGATTTTAAAGAAGAAGAACCTACTACTGTAAAGAGGTGAGCTGTTAATTACATGAAAATATGACTGATTAATGTTTTATGTTATTTATTTAGAGAAATTTGTTTAAAGTTGTTGTTTTTCAGCAAAGTTCTTCTTCAGTACATTTATATTTTCACATGTGAAAGCTGCCCAGTAGAACCAGTCTTCATCTCTTGTCTGATGACTGGTTGAGTGTAACATGGGTCATTCCCGATTTTGGAGGACATTTGGGCTTCAATAACAGGTATTAAACTATAAAAAGCTTTATTGGCTCATCTCAGGCATAAAAGGATTTTTTGTATTACATGTTACATTTGATATTTGCTAAATCTAGCGCAACCCTGTTACCAACACACAGTAACAGGGCTGCAAATACATGCTAATTTTTTGCTTTTTCTTACAAATCTATGCTAGCTGTTTAGCTGGCTGTTAGCATTTAACCCTTGGTAATTACCAAGATGACAAACTTACATAAGTAAACAAGTAAAATATTTATATTATTCTGGAAATATGTATAACAGGGTTGCGTGAGGTAGAGTGAGAAATTGAAGCGAGACTGACAATGCTACAAAAATATGAAAAATATAAGAGAAGTGTTAGATCCTGAGTCTTACCCCTGTCCAGGAGCCACTCGACCAGCTCTCTGTTTAAAGAGACATAAAATCGATGTCCAAAACTTTAACTATATTATGTAGGTTTTATTGCATAGACTTTAACAAGGGCAAGCATACAGCGCAATACCTATTTTAATTACTATCAGTTGTTATCAAAAATACTTATTGATAAATCACAATACTTTAAATAACCAATTTATCTAAAAGAGCTGAGGCCTGTTTAGAAATACTTAAATTTAGCTGAGATGGAGAGGGTCAGGTCTTTCCATGGCTTGCCTTTCCCTTCCTGCTGAGAGTCCAAGTGCTTGAGGCAAATCACAACCCCGGTCAAGTTCTCGTCACTACCTCAAAGTCCAATCTTCACGCCAGCAGAGTGAACAAAAGTACTCCATTAGGGTTAGCACCCTGTTGCCACAAACCACCGGCTCCAACACACTTTTAAGCAGATAACACCAGACAGCATATAATGACCAACATAATTCATTTATTCAGCCAAAAGCAACAAGCAAACATGTGGAAACATATGCAAAATAAATAATACTCAAACCAAAATAGAAGACAACAAAAAAATACTTATAACCAAGGCAGTGGTTCACTAGCTGCAAACCAAACCAAACCAACTGTCTTTAATCTTACACCAAACAACATAATATGTGATAAAAAACACAACAAACAATATTATCAATATGCTAACCCACCTACTATACAGCAGATTGCAGTCAGAGTTCCCCTCCCCACCAAGGGCACTCCTACTACCCACAACCTATAAACACAATAACTTCACACCTGAGTATACGAGGAAAACACCAAATCTCTTCCCCACCCCCCCAGATGTGAAATGTACCTTCAGCAGACAACCTGCCCCCACAACCTGCCACAGAAAGGCAAGACGCCTCCCCGACACTGGGACTTCCTAAAACAAATTAACTTCAATTGGATTTTATAACGCGCACCCACATGCCACAACATTAACGTGTCTTAACACAGCGAGACTCACCGCAGTCCCTGTCGGCCGACTTTCTCCCTTTCTGGAGCCCACACCAGTCAAGCAGCGTGCCAGCCCTCCATAGAAACAAAGTCAAGAATCCCGCACGGATTGCCAACAGGTGCCTTTTATCTTGTAATCAGTTCCGTGAATGTACAGTGGCCGTGAGCCCGTTGCTCAATCACTTCCGCACGGCCAGATCCAAATTGTAATCCACAGCATGTTGGCAAAAATGGTAAATCCGATGTGCTCTTAATTCCTTGGTCTGTTTCTACTGAAGATTTCTTGAAGTCCTTTCTGTGATGTTTAGGCTGCTCACATTCTCCGTCTCAGGTATTTCTTCAAGGCTTGAGCGAGTTGAAGAACGGAATTTAGTCCGTGCTCGTCAGGTTATATACACTCTTGCTTTGGACACTGGCTTGGTTTTGTGTCCTTATAAGGACATTTTTTCAGCATCTCTACATTCACTGGTTGATAACTGCTTGATGATGGTTATCGATTTCATAACGCTTCTCTCTTGCTTCGGACAGTGGCACGGTTTTATGTCCTCAGTCGGACATTTTCTCACCAACTCTCCGTTCAATGATTGATTGTCCCTTGATGATGGCTGACGATTTCATAATGATCTAACACACCTCGGTCACGGTCTGTGCTCGTGCCCAAAGTGTGGTCAGATTTTGACACTTCCTTTTGGCCTCAAGTTGACCTGATCAGTTCTTTAACACTTTCTCATGAGTTCAGCGCAACACTGTTTCTTTACTGATTTTCATTAGATCTCTCATATTCAATACATTTGTTACACATTACACACCCTTTTAGTTTGCAAAGATAATACTTAATTCTCATTCTGATCCTTAGAGACAGAGTGAAGACAAAGACTTAAGTGCAGAGACATCTATGAACAAAATTTTTTTTTTAAATGTCATTTTGACAGTTTTTATTGGAGTCCAATTTGGTCACCAAGGATGTGAGACAAGAGAAAAATAGCATATTAGGGAGTACTCCAGACTTATTTTGTATTTTAAAAAATATTTCAAATTATTTTTCGAGTTGGTCTCAGGACAAGTAAAAGTTACACAACAACTGCATGATTTTGTATTTTGTGAATTTATTGTTTGAAATTTCATGGGTGGGACGTAAAATGTCCTCCTACTTTGGAAAGGCCCACATAGTGATTGTACTCAGGCTAACAGATGCTAGCTGCTAACAAAGGATAATTGTGACTCCCCCATGTGTTCCTCCATCAAGTCATCAAGGCTGGTTTTCAGTCATGTGACCACAGAAGTTATGTTCAATGTCCGCCCTTTGTTTGTTTTCCCGCTCTTTTTCTGTGTCTCGCAGTGCACAATAGACGTAAATTTCATCGTTCGATGTCGAGATTCAGTTTCTGTCCGTCAGTTCGGCAGGAAGAATCATTCATGTCGTTCGTCTTTCAGTCATGCTTCCTTAACGTTGTTCAGCGGTGAATCACGTATTGCACAGTTCTTAGCTCGTTCTCAAACGATTGTGCTAACGGTCAACATAACGCTGTAGTTCAATGCAAATACATAGCTGCAACTTCATGATTATGTGTACATTGAGACAACACAACAGTTAACAGCTAAAGTCTGCTAGCCAAGAACGAGTGACTGAACGAGAACGACAGGAGAGGAATCAGTGAACGAACGAGAAGGATGAACTAGGAATGAAATAAAATGTTTTCTCTTTTCACAGAAACGGTTGCTATGATTTCCTGTTTCTCATTGGCTAAAATTCGATAACAGTGTCCTCGACTCAGCACTCACCACTCTGATAACTAAACAGTGAGCAACTGGTCTGTGAGAACGAATGAACAAACGTGAGAGAAGTGAAACAGGGAATCAGGTCAGTAAGTTTGCGTTAAAGAGTCATTCGTTTGAACTGATTTGTTCGCAAAAGAGCCATCACTAGTGCACAAAGTGAGCAATTACTTTTAACCTCTTGATTATGTTTGACTGCATATAGTGTTTATTTGTGAAACGTGCAGTAAAACAGTTTGTAGTTGTTATTCTCACTTTGATTCAGCTGATCTGAGCTCAGTCTCAGTCTCTGACAGTATGTGTTAGCAGCCGCCTCCTCCTGTCTTTCCTTAAAGTTCCCTCAACTGTTAAATCAGCTGCTGTAGTTGATGTGAAGTTCGAAGACTTTCCATTGAAACACCTGTTTGCAGCGAGTGTCCACGTTTCTCCGATCAGATCCACTGGGATGCTTTTAGATTGGAAGACGGGATTACTGACCTCCAGCTTGCAAAGGAACGCACCATGAAGCCAGTGTTTTCCCCTCACTGATCTCTGGTGTGTCAGTTTTGCTCCAGACTATCCAGTTCCAGTCCCAACAACAGAGCTCGCCTTCCTGTCCAGCTTATTCAGTTTGTTTGTACCACAGCTGCTGATGCCACCTCCCCATCCACCACAACACAGATGACACTGGACCACAGACTGGTAGAACATTTGTAGCAGACTAGTGCAATGATTGAAGGACCTGAGCCTCCTCAGAAAGAACAGTCTGCTCTGTCCTTTCCTGTCGAAGGCTTCAGTGTTGTCTGACCAGTTCAGCTTGTTATTCAGTTGCACCCCAACGAAACATGGAGGTGTCAAGCATCTCCACCTCCTCCCCATTTATTACAACTGGGATGTGGGGCTTCTTCCACATGACCTTCAGCTTGTGTTTGTCTCTGAGTGGACAGACACAATGTGACTGATTCTTCATGATTCCTCCACAGAGTCGACCAGGAGAGCTCAGAGGTTCCCAGAGGTCCGTCTGTCCAGCAGCGTCAGACACACCTTCACTCCATATTTATGGTCTGTATATGAACAACAACTACTTTTACATCCAGTCTGTTCACAATAATCTCCATGCTGCACTTTACAGACCAGTGGTGAATCTGTCAAACATGAATAAGATGTGAAATGTTGTCATTCACATAATATTCTGTTTCAGTTGCTGGAGGAGAACATTGTGACTTTTGTGAAGAACGAGCTGAAGAAGATCCAGAAGGTTCTGAGTACAGATCGCTCAGAATGCTTCGAGAGTCAAAGTGATGATGAAGAGGTGTTGGACGGTGATGATGAAGAGCAGAGGAGGAGCAGCAGAGAGGCATTTCTGAAGATCACACTTCACTTGCTGAGGAGAATGAAGCAGGAGAAGCTGGCTGACCGTCTGCAGAGCAGTAAGAGGATTTCTCTAAAGATTTAATATGATGGATCAATGAGACATTTACTGAAGTCTGATCATGATGAACCTGTTCATATATACAATCTTTAGGGGAAGGAAATTGTGTTATTGTCTTCATAAATATAACTTAATGATCTTGTTTGGTGTGTGTTTATTTAGAACTTCTTGCAGTTGAAGCAGTTTGTCAGCGTAAACTTAAATCTAACCTGAAGAAGAAGTTCCAGTGTGTGTTTGAGGGGATCGCTAAAGCAGGAAACCCAACCCTTCTGAATCAGATCTACACAGAGCTCTACATCACAGAGGGAGGGACTGCACAGGTCAATGATGAACATGAGGTCAGACAGATTGAAACAGCATCCAGGAAACCAGACAGACCAGAAACAACAATCAGACGAGAAGACATCTTTAAGGCCTCACCTGGAAGAGATGAACCAATCAGAACAGTGATGACAAAGGGAGTGGCTGGCATCGGGAAAACAGTCTTAACACAGAAGTTCACTCTGGACTGGGCTGAAGACAAAGACAACCAGGACATACAGTTCACATTTCCATTCACTTTCAGAGAGCTGAATGTGCTGAAAGAGAAAAAGTTCAGCTTGGTGGAACTTGTTCATCACTTCTTCACTGAAACCAAAGAAATCTGCAGCTTTGAAGAGTTCCAGGTTGTGTTCATCTTTGACGGTCTGGATGAGTGTCGACTTCCTCTGGACTTCCACAACACTGAGATCCTGACTGATGTTAGAGAGTCCACCTCAGTGGATGTGCTGCTGACAAACCTCATCAGGGGGAAACTGCTTCCCTCTGCTCGCCTCTGGATAACCACACGACCTGCAGCAGCCAATCAGATCCCTCCTGGGTGTGTTGACATGGTGACAGAGGTTAGAGGGTTCACTGACCCACAGAAGGAGGAGTACTTCAGGAAGAGATTCAGACATGAGGAGCAGGCCAGCAGAATCATCTCCCACATCAAGACATCACGAAGCCTCCACATCATGTGCCACATCCCAGTCTTCTGCTGGATCACTGCTACAGTTCTGGAGGATGTGTTGAAGATCAGAGAGGGAGGAGAGCTGCCCAAGACCCTGACTGAGATGTACATCCACTTCCTGGTGGTTCAGTCCAAAGTGAAGAAGGTCAAGTATGATGGAGGAGCTGAGACAGATCCACACTGGACTCCAGAGAGCAGGAAGATGATTGAGTCTCTAGGAAAACTGGCCTTTGAGCAGCTGCAGAAAGGAAACCTGATCTTCTATGAATCAGACCTGAAAGATTGTAACATCAATATCAGAGCAGCCTCAGTGTACTCAGGAGTGTTCACACAGATCTTTAAAGAGGAGAGAGGACTGTACCAGGACAAGGTGTTCTGCTTCGTCCATCTGAGTGTTCAGGAGTTTCTGGCTGCTCTTCATGTCCATCTGACGTTCATCAACTCTGGAGTCAATCTGCTGGCAGAGGAACAAACAACAAACCGTCAATCTGCAGAGACACATTTCTACCACAGTGCTGTAGACGAGACCTTACTGAGTCCAAATGGACACCTGGACTTGTTCCTCCGCTTCCTCCTGGGTCTTTCACTGCAGACCAATCAGACTCTCCTAAAAGGTCTGCAGACACAGACAGGAAGTATCTCACAGACAAATCAGGAAACAGTCGGTTACATCATGAAGAAGTTTGAAGAGACTCTGTCTCCAGAGAGAAGCATCAATCTGTTCCACTGTCTGAATGAACTGAACGATCGTTCTCTAGTGGAGCAGATCCAACAGTACCTGAGATCAGGACGTCTCTCCACAGATAAACTGTCTCCTGCTCAGTGGTCAGCTCTGGTCTTCATCTTACTGTCATCAGAAAAAGATCTGGATGTGTTTGACCTGAAGAAATACTCTGCTTCAGAGGAGGCTCTTCTGAGGTTGCTGCCAGTCGTAGAAGCCTCCAACAAAGCTCTGTAAGTCTCAAGAAGTTTTTTTCAGAATTCTGTAAATGTGCTGCTATTCATGAGTATCAGCTGACGTCACAAACGTTCGTTACCTGACGTCACGTAAAATCTAAGCTTGTCTGCCGCCATCTTGAGTACCTGATTCGGTGAGATGGTTAAGTCAATCGCAAAGGAGCTAGCTAATGTTATGCCTTCAGTATGCTGTGCGGTGGGGTGCAACAACAAAAAAGGAGACCCCAAAATATCATTTTACAGACTACCTCAAGACAAGAAAAGACGCCATCAGTGGCTTGCAGCCATCAAGTGGGCAGACTGGACACCAACTGCCAACACTCGTCTGTGCAGTGCTCATTTTGTCTGTGGTGAGTG
>CAEMYA010001120.1:0-21054 GCA_903131615.1 Diplodus sargus
TACTGTGAATATTACATGAACCATAAATAATGGAAAACTTATTGTTTAAATTCAGCATTACAATTTTAATGATGATGTGTCATGGAAACAAAAGGAGAAACCACTAAGAATGTTGCTTTCTATAAGCCATGTTTACAGTGTGTTCAGCATGTTTTAAATCATTAAAACACTTTAAATATGATGTGAGCTGTTTTCCTGAGAGAATGTATTTACTGTCAGCACCTCCTACATCACATTTAAGATTAACTTCAAATGTAACAACAGCTTGTTGTTATTTCAGCATTTGATCACTTAGTGTTCTTCCTGTATTTGCAGCAAAGTGACAGCAGACAGCATCATGTAAACAGAATGAAAACTTCTGTCTGATGCTGCTGGTTGGCATTAAAGAGTTTTAATCATTTCAGTGTCAGCAGATGTTTGAAGACATACATAGAAACTTGGAGCCTCGAGAGGCAAACAGCTGCTCAGGAACTGAAACCTGTGAGACAAAATGCAAAAACTACATCTGAGTGTTTGGAGTCAGTCGAGTGATTTTATAAAAGAAACTGTAACATTATTTTTCACCTTTGTATTAATGACTCATTTAGATTCTACAAAGTTTTGAGACATTATTGTCTATACATTTTGTAGTAGTTTTATTCCAGTGACCACATTGTTGTGCTGTCTTTGGGCCTTTTATCAACATATATTCTTATTGTGTTTTATTTCATTTAATGTTTATTACCAATATTTTTCAGGAATAGATTTTAAATGATAATGTAATTATTTATGATGTTAAATACTTCATGCTTTAGCTTTTTTAGCCCAGTAAAGATGAGTTCTGTAGGTTTTTGTACAGCTGCTCAACAACTCCAGTCACTGTGGCTGTCGAGCACAATAATAAACAGCAGAATCTTCAGTCTTCAGACTGTTCATCTGCAGATACACCTGCTGTCTGCTGTTGTCTCTGGAGATGGTAAACCGGCCTTTGACTGACTCAGAGTAGTCAGTGCTGCCACTGCCAGCATAGATCCGAGCAAGCCATTCCAGGCCTTTTCCAGGAGCCTGTCTGATCCAGTGCATATAGTAGCTACTGAATGTGAATCCAGAGGCTGTACAGGTCAATCTGTGAGATTCTCCAGGCCTTTTAACCACTGGTTCAGATTCTGTCAGAGTCTGACCATCAACACCTGTTGAGACAAAAAAAAATGTCATTGGCTTGGCAGCACAAATAAAACTTATTTAAAATGAATATCAGTGTAGATGTTCACCTGCCCAGCAGACAGTTAACAGCAACAGTCCTGTCCTATAGTCCATCATGTTAAACTGTGTGTCCACTGTTCTCTGTCATCCTCTCTGCAGTCAGATAAGTAGAGGAGGAAGACATCTGAGTTTTGCATCGGCTCCTCCTGTCGGGGTGTGTGTCTTTTTTTCAGTGGACAGGCAGGAACTTTTCCTTAGTGTTGTTCTGTCATATCCTACTATACATGGTCCTATTTGTTAGTCTGTTTCAACTTCTGGTCCGGCAAGGCCATGAATGAATCCACATGAAACAGACTTAATGTAAATCACAATGATTTAATGTCTCTCAAACATCAGACCCTCTCCTCGTTTCTAAATATAAAATATAGAAACGTTTACTATTTCAAATGTGCTTCTCCACATAGACTGAGGGACTTAATCCCTGATGTTTGCTTAAGAATGAATTTTCACTCTACAGGAGTCGCTCCTCTACAGAGCATGTTAGTATTTGTTTTGTTTTTTTACTTCTCTGTGTAGCATAATGTTTCAATATCTTTATCTGTCGACTGCCAGAAAAACAAGATGAATTTCTGATGTGACAAAAGAAAAAAGAAGTAAAGAAATCTTTTTCTTTACGACCTGCATATCCTATTGCATCCTATTTGTGTATTTTTCGAAGAAATATAGCTTCTGTTAAAGTTGAAGTTAAGTTACAAAATGTTTTCTGGGTGTTTCTAGGCATTGCAATACATAGAAATAGATTAATAAAACATTTCACATGCATCTTCGATTGAGGGACATTTAAGTTTCTCTTAGTCTCTTCTGTATTGTTGACTGCATAGGAAATCAATTTAGATGTACCATTACATTTCTCAACTCTTCTTCTGTCTACCTGTCACAGAAAATTTCTCTTTGATTCAGTGAATTACATTTAGATATTTTTTTAGCAACTCATCAGACAGCACTGTCTATGTTATTTATACCATTTACAACATGTGTGTGGCTGAGTCACATGGTCTCTGGGTATTTGTGCAGGTCTGTTGGTGGTTTGTATCACTGTGGGCTGACGTACACAGTAATAAATGGCTGTGTCCTCAGGCTGCAGATTCTGTCCTGTTAGAGTCACTGTTCTAGCAGAAGTGTCTCTGCTGTAGCTGAACTTGTTCTTCAGAGCATTATTTTGATAAAAGTTGCCACCACCCCACTGATGAGAAATCCAGTCCATTGGTTTTCCTTCACACTGTCTGATCCAACCTGTTGCATAGCTGTTATCAGTCAAAGAATAACCAGAGACCTGACAGGTGATGGGCAAAGACTGTCCAGGCTGCACAACCTTTGAGTCTGGCTGGATGAGATCAATACTGTTCACACCTGTGGAAACACAAATCAACATTATCTCCATCAACCATCTGACTATTACAGTGTTTCTAATGTGTTTATTAGTGTGAATCCACTGAAAGCTCCTCACAGGATCCAGCAGCCAGCAGCAGCAGCAGAGCTACAGAGAACATGGTTGGTATTGAAGGTGATCTGATGGGAGCTTCTCTTCTTCTGCTGCAGCTGACAGCATGATATCAAGTCTTTATAGCAGACTGTGAGGAAGTTCACTTTGCATAGAGAAGGACACTGACAGGATATAAAAGGAGCATCAACTGTCCTGTTACAAGGAGTCACAGCTTGAAGTTGTGTTGTGAACATTCATTTTGACACACATGTAAGACAATGTCCATGTGATTTAAATGATTTAAACTGACAGGATATAAAAGGAGGACACACTCTGCTGTCAGGCATAGCTTGAAGTTGTTATAATGTTTATTTTGTCACATATGTAAGAAAATGTGTTCATTATTTCAAACGTTAATTTAAATTTCAAATTTGTATTCCTCACTTAACATCTTGTTTTTTTATTGAATACATCTGAATTTATTTAAAACAAAAGAAATCTACATTCATGGAATGTTCAAAATTATTTTTATGCTCTCAATCGTCCTAAACTACATGTTGAAGAACACAACAGCTGCAATTAAACTTGTCAGATTAAAACAGTTGTGACATGTTGAGTTTTTGTACACTGTTCCTTCCTGTGTCACTGTGTCTGTCGAGCACAATAATAAACAGCAGAATCTTCAGTCTTCAGACTGTTCATCTGCAGATACACCTGCTGTCTGCTGTTGTCTCTGGAGATGGTAAACTGGCCTTTGACTGACTCAGAATAGTAGATGTAGCTACTGTCATAGTTGATATATGCGATCCACTCCAGTCCTTTTCCAGGAGCCTGTCTGACCCAGTTCATAGCGTAGCTGCTGAATGTGAATCCAGAGGCTGTACAGGTCAATCTGTGAGATTCTCCAGGCCTCTTAACCACTGGTTCAGATTCTGTCAGAGTCTGACCATCAACACCTGTTGAGACAAAATAAATGTGCTGTCATTGGCTTGGCAGCACAAATAAAAGTAATCTAAAATTAAGATCAGTGTAGATGTTCACCTGCCCAGCAGACAGTTAACAGCAGCAGTCCTGTCCTATAGTCCATCATGTTAAACTGTGTGTCCACTGTTCTCTGTCATCCTCTCTGCAGTCAGATAAGTAGAGGAGGAAGACATCTGAGTTTTGCATTGACTCCTCCTCACAGGGAGGAAGCAGCTGGATTGGAGATATGTAATGAATCTGGAGGATTAATGTCCAAAAGTCTACTCTCCTAGTCCTCTGTTTTGATATTTGTGTTAAGTGTGTTAAGTTTCAATTGTCTATCAGTATAAACACCATGACTCCAAACACAAGAAAAAGTTCTGACATCTGAAACATTGACATCATGAAGATGTTTTCAAATGCTTAGAATTATAATTTGTATATACAGGCTCTGTTTCTCAATATTTGCTTAACTATAATGGGCAGCACGTGAGAATGATAATGTAAATAATCTAGTTTTATTATAATCACCAGCATCTTCTAGAATTCATGAGAATTGTGTTATTGTCGTCTCACCACATCATACTATGAATCTGTCTTTTGAATATATAATTATGTCTATGTGGACAGATCACTTTCTAATCATGGTCTCATAAAGCTGTCCGATCAAATGTTTTTCAGCTACTTTCTCTTTTAAGCTAAATTCATGTATTTAATGGTCTGTAGTTATTAGTTTAGATAGATAGTTTATTTCGAATATGTAAAGCACAAAATTATCATACCCTAATGGGCAGTCATAAAGAAAAAGAAAAAAAAAACAGAGAGAAAATAAAAATAAAAAATGTACAATAACAAAGTATAACAAAGTAAACATAAACTGAAAAAATATAAATTGTGTTTACATATCCGAAAAGGAGTGGGAAGAAGTATAAACTTATTTTATTACACCCCTTTTTAATAAATATTACTGAAATAACACTTACTGAAATATTTTGCCTTCTATCAATATAATAATAATAACAATAATAATAACTTCCATTTGTCATTTTTCAATTACCTTTGTTCTATATCTAACAAAGCATAAATCTATAACAAAGATATTTATCTTAATAAAATATTATATTATTCTTTATATTATTATAACATATAACAAACACACACACTGAAGATGACACAGAGTACAATATAGCTACCTATATAAACATACATACACACAGACGTACACACACACACACACACACATATATACACATATACATACATACATATGACATACACACACATACTGAAGATAACACAAAGATACATAAATGACAAAGTAAATAAACAATATACACACAGTGATAATCATACACCCTCCTCATTTCTGTACCTTGTAAAAATCATCTCCTTATGTATTTTTTTAAACTGGTTTATGTTTGGACATTCCCTGAGCGTCCCCTCCAGATTGTTCCATAATTTAACCCCACATATTGAAAAGTTTTTCTTGTTGTGTGGCCTTCAGTGTTTTGAATTTAAATGTTCCCCTTAAATTATTACCCCCTTCCCTTCCAATGAATAGTGTCTGAATGTTTTCTGGTAGCAGATTATTTTTTGCTTTGAATAGTATTTGTGCTGTATGAAAATCCACCATATCTTTGAATTCTATTAGTTTTGACTGTAAGAAAAGTGAGTTTGTGTGATCCTTGTATCCAACCCTATGAATGATCTGTATTACTTTAAAAGTGGATGTATAGTTGTTATGAATATAAAGCACTTGTCTAGTAAATCATCAAATTCACTCATTCCTAAAAACACATTCAAACACTGACTGCAGACGCGGCCATGCAAGGTTCCAACTTTCTCATCAAAAGCGATTCACACACACACACACCGATGAAAAAGCCATCAGGAGCAATTTGGGGTTCAGGATTTTGCCTAAGGATAGATTGACATGCAGATCTGGTCCAGGGATCCAACCACTGATTAATACCCTGAAGGATCTAAAATCGTGTAGAAAATAAATATTTTTTCATAAGCTTAAACCTTTACCAAAAAAGGATTTTGTGTTTTCAAGCAGAATTTTTTTCTTTCATAAAATACAAACTATAAATTAACTCTAGGAAATCATATTTTCCACTCTGACCTCCATCTACAGGTTTGTCAAGGGATCAGTGTGGAAATGAAAGTTCTGTTACACATTAAAAATAATGTTTTCAATGTGATTTAGTGCATTGTATCTGGATTAAATATATAAAGATGACATTTGACGTTAATATTGTAAATCTCAAGCAGTATTAGACTTGATGTGATATTGAAAAATGTGAGTGTTTCCATTTGTGGTGGTAAAAAGAGGAAGTAGTTTTTGTATGACTCTCCTGTTATTGTCTCTCACTGTGTCTCTCTGGCACAGTAATACACTGCTGTGTCCTCAGTCTTCAGACTGTTCATCTGCAGATAGAGTTTACTGCTGGAGTCATCTCTGGAGATGGTGAATCTACCCTTGATTGACTCGGAGTAATCAGTCGGAGAACTGTCAGTAAGTATAGAAGCTAAATTATCACTCAGAATGGAAGCAACCCACTCCAGTCCTTTTCCAGGAGCCTGTCTGATCCAACTCATGGGAAAGTCACTGAATGTGAATCCAGAGGCTGTACAGGTCAATCTGTGAGATTCTCCAGGCCTTTTAACCACTGGTTCAGATTCTGTCAGAGTCTGACCATCAACACCTGTTGAGATAATTAAAAATAACCCAGTGAAATAATCTAATGACACAAATAAAAGTTATATCATCTTAAGATCACTCTTAATCTTCACCTGCCCAGCAGACAGTTAACAGCAGCAGTCCTGTCCTATAGTCCATCATGTTAAACTGTGTGTCCACTGTACTCTGTCATCCTCTCTGCAGTCAGATAAGTAGAGGTGGAAGACATCTGAGTTTTGCATTGACTCCGCCTGTGTGTGTGTGTCTGTGTGTGTGTGTGTGTGTGTGTGTGTCAGGGATGGAAATTAGCACCCGCCAAATGCGGGTTAATTTGCGTGCTGGCGGATGAATTCAATCAGTTTACCAGCCACTGTGGCGGGTTCATTCCGATCACTGGTCACGGTCTGCAGATTACCTCCGCTCTCCTCGCTGTCACCACACACGGGCTTGTGGCATTTCAAGTGTCCGACGTTTGGTTTCATTTGCAGCTCTTTCGGACCGGCACTGCCTCCGTCTCCGTCTCCGTGTCTGCTGCTGCTGCTGCTGCGGTTGTTGCTTCCGCTGCTGCCACCTTGTGCCGACTGCCGCGGCCGCTTTCTCCTCCATGTATTCTGCCCTCAGCTCCTCTGCAGCTTCTGCAGGACTTTCCTAGCGGGCATTGATCCCAGCCAGGTCGAGGATGTTACTGAAGACCGCCACTGGCCATCTTCCGTACAGCCTTTGACGGAATACGCCCTCGCATCTGGTCCGGGACGTCCACGCCGTACACGGTGTTGTATTACATCACAGACTCTGGTTTTGCCTTCGCCCCACTAAAGCTGCCCACACTTGTGTGCAGGTGCTCAGGATGCAGACTCTTCCTCGGATTTCCCTGGTACACTGTCAGAGTCGCGTCACTTCAGCGCCGAACAGCTCCGCTCGCTGTTTCACGGAGGGGGAACTCCCGTTTTTGTTTGCCCATGGTGCCAACCAGGCGATATAATACAACTATATAAAATTTAATTACATGCAAATTCGCAAAGAAGCACAAACAATGTAACAATGAAACCCCGCGAAATGATGTGCGGTCAATAAGACCGCTTATGGCCAAAATAGGTAAAACATATCATATTGTCTTTGTCTTTTGTGTAATTTATATAAAAACTATTCTAAGTTAAAATACAGACAGAGTTATTGCACATATTTGAAAACGGCCAAAATGACCGTCTTCGCCGTTCTGCTAGCAAGCCCTCACTTGGACTCTTCACTGCTACTAATTATTACTCCGCGCTCCGGTCAGCTGAGCTGGCTGCTCTTTTGTCGGAGTATACAAGAACTGAAGTAAATTAAGATGTGGCGTAACATCGTAGCGGTTAAACATAGGAAATAAGGAAGTAGCTACAGTAAATTATATAGTTGCAAGTAGATATTGCTATATATTACTAACCTTCTAATCACCTAATGATGCAATTTCCACTTCCTTTGTGTGGGTCCAGTGCAGTTGAACATATGAAATAAGTTGCAGGGAAATACTGATATAGATTTCTAACCATCTAACCTTCATTTTGAACCCCTTTGTCTATTCAGACTTCATTTCCTGTTATTTCACGGCTTATGACCCTTATAGTTTCACCCCTGTAATCATTCATTGGTATCATATAATTACTGAATAATCAACTCTGGTAACAAGTACTGATTGGGAAATACTATGTGTAATATGTTTCACGGCATTGTACTGTACACATCAACGCTTGAATATAAAAGTGGCTTGTAAAAATGTTGTGTGGCTGGTAGATTTTAGAATTTACAACAGTGGCAGGTGGACAAAAAGTTAATTTCCATCACTGGTGTGTGTGTGTGTGTGTGTGTGTGTGTGTGTGTTTACTTTGTGATGTCTCATCATAGTTGACCATATTTAATCATATTTATTAGTTTTGTGAACATGTTGACCACATGAAACAGGCTGGGAGAACTGAATGTTTCCAGTGGAGGTAAATAGAGGAAGTAGTTTTTGTATGACTCTCCTATTATTGTCTCTCACTGTGGGTCTCTGGCACAGTAATACACAGCAGTGTCTTCAGACTGCACATTCTGTCCATTTAGAGTCACTGTGTTGCTGGAAGAGTCTAAATCGATACTGAACTTGTTCTTTAGTGAATCTTTGTAGTATGAGGCTCCCGTGTATCTGCTTCCAATCCACTCCAGTCCTTTCCCTGCTGGCTGTCTGATCCAAGCTGTGTAGTAGCTATCCAAAGAATAAGAGACCTGACAGGTGATGGTCAGACGTTGACCTGGCTGCACAGTCACAGAGGCTGGCTGTGTCAACTGTTCACACTTCACACCTGTTAGAAAAAGAAAATGTGTTGTAGCAAATAATCAAGTTAAACTGCAAAAGAAGAACTGTTGACTTTGACAAATCCAGAGAGACTCACATCCAGCTGCCAACAGCAGCAGCAGAGCTACAGAAAACATGGTTGATGTTGAAACTGATGTGCTGTGAACTCCACTGACAGCCTGATGGGAAGTTTTTATAGCTGAGTAACAAGGAAGCTCACTGAGTTTGCATACAATCAAACATATGAAGCATCAATGTTGGTCTGACTGGAGCCAATAGAAGAGTCTGTTGACTGTTATTATATCTGCAGAGTGAAAATATGCCTGGAAATCACCTCTACTTTACACATGATATTTTCATTTCATTACACACTCAACTGGAACATTTTGAAAATGTCCCTGTTTTTACAGAAATGTATTTACTGTCAGCACCTGCTACATCACATTTAAGATTAACTTCAAATGTAAGAACAGCTTGTTGTTATTTCAGCATTTGATCACTTAGTGTTCTTCCTGTATTTGCAGCAAAGTGACAGCAGACAGCATCACGTAAACAGAATGAAAACTTCTGTCTGATGCTGCTGGTTGGTATGAAACGTTTTTAATCATTTCAGTGTCAGCAGATGTTTGAAGACATACAGAGAAACTTGGAGCCTCGAGAGGAAAACAGCTGCTCAGGAACTGAAACCTGTGAGACAAAATGCAAAAACTACATCTGAGTGTTGAGAGTCAGTCTGTAGGGACTTGGCTTGGGGACTTGAAGGTCGCCGGTTCAAGTCTCCAAGCCAAGGGGACTAGAGGAGATGGGCGCCGTGGCATGTGTCGCTCATCTCCTATACACTGCATGTGTGTGTTTGTGTGTGCGCACACCTGTGTGTAATGTGAGTGGAAATAAGAATTTCCAAATTTGGGATTTGAATATTATATACAAAACATATATTAATGAGAACACAGAGTCTCCTTTAAGTAACAGAGGAGAGACAAACTTGTCACTTACTGCCCTCTAGTGATTTCATGAAAGAGACTGTAACATTTTTTTTCACCATCATGTTAAGTTTCCACAAATTCAGACACATAATTGCCTCTCAATTATTAGAATTGTTACATTTTGTGGTAGTTTTAGTTCAGTGACCACATTACTGTACTGTCTTTGGGCCTTTTGTCAGCAAATAATCTTTATTGTGTTTTGTTTCATTTAATATTTAATATCAATAGTTCTAAGGAACATATTCAAAATTATAATATAATTAGGTATGATATAAGATACTTCATGCTTTGGCTCTTCTAGCCCAGTAAAGATGAGTTCTGTAGGTTTTTGTACAGCTGCTCAACAACTCCAGTCACTGTGAGTCTCGAGCACAATAATAAACAGCAGAATCTTCAGTCTTCAGACTGTTCATCTGCAGATACACCTGCTGTCTGCTGTTGTCTCTGGAGATGGTGAACCGGCCTTTGACTGACTCAGAGTAGTATTGGGTGCTACCACTGCCACTGCTGACATAAGCAAGCCACTCAGTCCTTTTCCAGGAGCCTGTCTGATCCAGTTCATCCCATAGCTGCTGAATGTGAATCCAGCGGCTGTACAGGTCAATCTGTGAGACTCTCCAGGCCTTTTAACCACTGGTTCAGATTCTGTCAGAGTCTGACCACCAACACCTGTTGAGATGATTAAAAATAACCAAGTGAAATAATCTGATGACACGAATAAATGCTATATATCATATTAAGATCACTGTTAATCTTCACCTGCCCAGCAGACAGTTAACAGCAGCAGTCCTGTCCTATAGTCCATCATGTTAAACTGTGTGTCCACTGTTCTCTGTCATCCTCTCTGCAGTCAGATAAGTAGAGGAGGAAGACATCTGAGTTTTGCATTGACTCCTCCTCACAGATGTGGAAACAGCTGTAATGGTGACATTTAATGAAACTGGAGGATTAAGGTCCAAGAGTCAAGTCTCGTAGTCTGCTGTTTTGATATTTGTCTGACAAGTGTTATATTCAAATTGTCTATCAGTGTAAACACTAGAACGACTCCAAACATAAGAAACTGTTCTGACATCCGAAACACTGACATCATAAAGACGTGTTCAAATGTTCAGAATTATAACTCCTACATCAAGGCGATGTCAGTATTTCCTTTATTGTACTTTAATAGGTAGCACATGAGAATAATGATGTGAATAATCTATAGCTTTATTCTGATCACCAGCATCTTCTAGCATTTATGAAAACTGTGTTATTGTCGTCTCACCACATCATACCATGAATAAGTGTTCGGAATATATATAATTATGTTTATGTGGATAGATCACTTTCCAATCATGTTGTAATAAAGCTGTCTGATCAAATGTGTTTCAGCTTCTTTCTCTTTTCAGCTAAATTCACGTATTTAACGGTCTGTAGTTATGAATATAAAGCACTTGTCTAGTAAATCATCAAATTTACACCACTTGTCACACTCACTCATTCATACACACATTCAAAAGCTGACTGCAGACGCGGCCATGCAAGGTTCCAACCTGCTCATCAGGAGTGATACAGCCCTTCTTATCCAAAGTCATTCACACACTCACACACACTGATGAAAAAGCCATCAGGAGCAATTTGGGGTTCAGGATTTTGCCCAAGGATAGATCGACATGCAGATGTGGTCTGGAGATGCAACCGCTGATTATTACTGTGAGGGATCTAAAAAACTTAGAATTTTTATTTCACTGAATACAAACTATAAATTACCTCTAGGAAATCATATTTTCCACTCTGACCTCCATCTACAGGTTTGTCAAGGAATCAGTTTAGAAATGAAAGTTCTGTTACACATTATGGTTTTTTCTGTGATTTAGTGCATTGTATCTGAATTAAATATATAAAGATGACATTTGACTTTAACATCGTAAATCTCAAGCAGTATGAGAATTGATGTGACACTGAAAAAAAGTGAGTGTTCTCATTTGTGGTGGTAAATAGAGGAAGTAGTTTTTGTATGACTCTCCTGTTATTGTCTCTCACTGTGTCTCTTCTGGCACAGTAATACACTGCTGTGTCCTCAGTCTTCAGACTGTTCATCTGTAGGTAGAGTTTACTGCTGGAGTCATCTCTGGAGATGGTGAATCTACCCTTGACTGACTGGGAGTAATAGATGTGAGAACTGCCTGTGTGTATAAAAGCGATCCACTCCAGTCCTTTTCCAGGAGCCTGTCTGACCCAGTTCATCATGTAGCTGCTGAATGTGAATCCAGAGGCTGTACAGGTCAATCTGTGAGATTCTCCAGGCCTTTTAATCACTGGTTCAGATTCTGTCAGAGTCTGACCATCAACACCTGTTGAGACAAAATATATGTGTCATGGCCTTGGCAGCACAAATAAAAGTAAACACAAGATCAGTGTAGATGTTCACCTGCCCAGCAGACAGTTAACAGCAGCAGTCCTGTCCTATAGTCCATCATGTTAAACTGTGTGTCCACTGTTCTCTGTCATCCTCTCTGCAGTCAGATAAGTAGAGGAGGAAGACATCTGAGTTTTGCATTGACTCCTCCTCACAGTGTAGAACTGGATTTGACTTGGATCTTCGTCACTGTTTGGCGAAACTGGTGAATGATTGTTTACTGTACATGTTCCATTCCTTAAAGGGAATCTGTTTTTATATCCACATTGGCTGGTGCAACAATGTGACAGTGATCCTACAGCATTGTTCTTCTGTTCTGGAATCATTTTTCATCAACTGAAAACCCAGAGACTGTAGCGTCATACATCAGCTTCCGTGAGGACTGTGTTGTACCATCACGCACCAGGGGTGTGTTATAATAATGACTGAAGTTATAACAATCAAGACTGAAGAAGCATTTAGGAGTGGGGACAGGGACAGTTTTAAAGAGTCAAAGAACAAGATTAGCAAGGTGGTGAGAGAAGCTAAATGACAGTTCTCTGAGAAACTCTAACATCAGTTCTCAGCCAATGACTCTGCTGCTACTGTCTGGAGAAGACTCAGGAAGATCACAATCTATAAACCTACAGCCTCCCACCATCCCTGTGACTCCCTTCATGATCTCCAGCCGAGGATCTCCCCCTCCCCGACCTCGGCAGGAGCACCTTCTTTTCCACCATGGCCCACCTCTGCACCCTCTTCCCCCCACCACCATGACAACTCTCTCCATCCTGGAGAGGGATGTCAACAGACTCTTTAAGAAACAGAACCCCTGCAAAGAAGCCAGTCCTGATTGTGTCTCTCGATCTGCTTCTGACCTCTGTGGTAATGAAGTCCTTTGAGCGCCTTGTTCTGTCTCACTTCAAAACCATCACTGACCAACTATTGGAGTCTCTATAATTCGCCTACAGAGCAAAAAGGTCTGAAGACGATGCTGTGAACACAGAGCTCCACTACATCCTCCAGCATCACAACTCTACTGTCAGTTAATATTAATGAGAACACAGAGTCTCCTTTAAGTAACAGAGGAGAGAGAAACTTGTCACTGACTGCCCTCTAGTGATTTTATCAAAGAGACTGTAACATTATTTGTCACCTTCATATTATGACTCATTTAGACATTACTGTCTCTAAATTTGTAGAAATGTTTAATTTTCTAGTGACCACTTTATTGTGCTGTCTTTGGACCTTTTATCAACAAATAATCTTGAATGTGTTTTGTTTCGCAGGAACAGATTTAAAATTATTATAGAATCGTGTATGATATAAAATACTTCATGCTTTGGCTCTTTCAGTCCAGTAAAGATGAGTTCTGTAGGTTTTTGTACAGCTGCTCAACAACTCCAGTCACTGTGGCTCTCGAGCACAATAATAAACAGCAGAATCTTCAGTCTTCAGACTGTTCATCTGCAGATACACCTGTTGTCTGCTGTTGTCTCTGGAGATGGTAAACCGGCCTTTGACTGACTCAGAGTAGTACATGTAAGCACTGTCATATCTAATAGCAGCAACCCACTCCAGTCCTTTTCCAGGAGCCTGTCTGATCCAGTTCATCCAGTAGTCAGTGAATGTGAATCCAGAGGCTGTACAGGTCAATCTGTGAGATTCTCCAGGCCTTTTAACCACTGGTTCAGATTCTGTCAGAGTCTGACCATCAACACCTGTTGAGACACAAGTTGAATCTAAATTACTGACTGTATATTAGTTACTCAACTCAATATCAGAGATTTGGTAAAATCTTCACCTGCCCAGCAGACAGTTAACAGCAGCAGTCCTGTCCTATAGTCCATCATGTTAAACTGTGTGTCCACTGTTCTCTGTCATCCTCTCTGCAGTCAGATAAGTAGAGGAGGAAGACATCTGAGTTTTGCATTGACTCCTCCTCACAGAGAGGAAACAGCTGGACTGGAAATATTTATCGAAACTTGGGAGTTAATGTCCAAGATTCTAACAAGTTTTAGTTTCTGTGAAAACAGTGTGGAACTGGATTTGACTTGGATCTCAGTTACTGTTTGGTGAAACTGCAGAATGAATATTTACTGAACATGTTTCATTCATTCAACAGAAACTTGTTCATGTTTAGCAGTTTTTGTGCAACTATTTGACAAACTCATCACTGAAGTTTGTTGCCCCTCATTATAAAGAATGTTCATGTCGAGAATTTAACGGGCTGATCAATTTTCCAATACCACTAAATTGAGTATTTGTAATAATATTTGAATCAGATCATCAAGAAATTACAACAGATGTAACTTATTTAAACTTATGTAATGTTCATGTTTGTTTAGATAAAACGCTTTTGAAATGCAGTTGTGAGCTGAAATAATATTGTCATTATTTCACTCACATATTGTGAGTCAAAATGTCTCCATTCAATATTATCATTATTGAATATTTTTACAAAACAGTTAATGTCTCTTTTACTTTGTTTAATGTGTCTCTTCCTCTGTTTACTGTAACAGCGAGCAGGTGTTGAACACATCAGTGGTCTGAGGGCTCCTCCTCTGGTGGCTTCATGTTACAAGTGTTCAGGCACTGAGGGGTTTTTGTTCAGGTCCACTAATGGTTTGTGTTATTGTGCCTCTCTGGCACAGTAATACACAGCAGTGTCTTCAGACTGCACATTCTGTCCATTTAGAGTCACTGTTTTACTGGAAGAGTCTAAATTGATGCTGAATTTGTTCTTGAGGGAATCTTTGATGTATGTGATCCGTCGAACACCTCCGCTTATAATCCACTCCAGTCCTTTCCCTGCAGGCTGTCTGATCCAAGCTGTGTAGTAGTCGCTAACAGAATAAGAGACCTGACAGGTGATGGTCAGACGTTGACCTGGCTGCACAGTCACAGAGGCTGGCTGTGTCAACTGTTCACACTTCACACCTGTTAAAACAAGAAAATGTTTTGTAACAAATGATCAAGTTAAACTGCAAAAGAAGAACTGTTGACTTTGACAAATCCAGAGAGACTCACATCCAGCTGCCAACAGCAGCAGCAGAGCTACAGAATACATGGTTGATGTTGAAACTGACGTGCTGTGAACTCCACTGACAGCCTGATGGGAAGTTTTTATAGCTGAGTAACAAGGAAGCTCACTGAGCTGCTCAGGAACTGAAACCTGTGAGACAAAATGCAAAAACTACATCTGAGTGTTGAGAGTCAGTCAGTTAATATAAATGACAACACAGAGTCTCCCTTAAGTAACAGAGGAGAGACAAACTTGTCACTGACTGCCCTCTGGTGATATTATGAAAGAAACTGTAACATTATTGTTCACCTTCATATTATGACTCATTAGGTTCCACAGAATTCAGAGAAATTATCATCTCTTAATTTGTAGAAATGTTTACATTTTACAGTTTCAGTGACCACATTGTTGTTCTATCTTTGGGCCTTTTGTCAACAAATAATCTTTATTTTTTTATTACACGGCTCTTCTTAATGCTGTAGAATGCTCTATTCACTTGAGTGGGCCTTCCCAACGTTCGGCGGTCAGTTATTTTCGTGTTATTGACCGTTGCTAAGCATATTTGACGGTCGCCAGGGAAAGTAGCCTTTTTGCCTCTGATTCACTGGTTTCGTAGCACTGAATACTTCAATCTTTGCTCCGCAAGTAGTCCGGTCACTTATCACCCCAGTGTATTTGGTCGCTAAGTGACATCAGCTGATCTGTAGTCTACTTCATATCGGAAAAACGTACTGCTAGGCCACTTTTATGGATGAGTTTTACATTAACTTTAATATTTTTGGAAAATACGGTGATTTCGAGTCTTGGCAAAAGGCTGAGTTGTCGTCACTGGTCAAGAAAAGAAAAAGAGAGGAAAGCAAAGAAGAGGGAGAAGCGAAACGGCACAAAGTTTTGCATGACAGAGACGTTGATAAAATAGAAGAGGATCGACACGAACTGAACACAGAAAAGAGCACGGTATGGGCCATGTCAGTTTTAAAAGAGTGGTTAGAGGACTTTAATTTCAGCGGACGATTCATCAGCTGTGTTCTAAAGAATGTTCTGTTCAATGTCTTTGTCGTCGGTTTGGCGAACTACTTTTCTCTGCTGAAAAACAACATGAACGGTAACAAATACATTGTAAAAAGACACACTGTGTGAAGTTTTTTTTCGTGTTGGCAAGTAGCCATGTGATAAGCGGGATAATGTTTAGATAATTCTATACATTATCCCTTACTTGTTTCATGTAATGTTTACAAGCGATGTTTCTCAGAAGCAGATTTAAAATTATAATATAATTATGTATGATATAAAATACTTCATGTTTGGGCTCCTGCAAAGTAAAGATGAGTTCTGTAGGTTTTTGTACAGCTGCTCAACAACTCCAGTCACTGTGTCTCTCGAGCACAATAATAAACAGCAGAATCTTCAGTCTTCAGACTGTTCATCTGCAGATACACCTGCTGTCTGCTGTTGTCTCTGGAGATGGTAAACCGGCCTTTGACTGACTCAGAGTAGAATTTTCTGTTATTATCATTTTCAATCCAGGCAATCCACTCCAGTCCTTTTCCAGGAGCCTGTCTGACCCAGTTCATGTGGTGGCTGCTGAATGTGAATCCAGAGGCTGTACAGGTCAATCTGTGAGATTCTCCAGGCCTTTTAACCACTGGTTCAGATTCTGTCAGAGTCTGACCATCAACACCTGTAGAGACAAAAATATACATGAGTGTCATTGGCTTGGCAGCACAAATAAAAGTTATCTACAATTGAGACCTGTGTAGGTGTTCACCTGCCCAGCAGACAGTTAACAGCAGCAGTCCTGTCCTATAGTCCATCATGTTAAACTGTGTGTCCACTGTTCTCTGTCATCCTCTCTGCAGTCAGATAAGTAGAGGAGGAAGACATCTGAGTTTGCATTGACTCCTCCTCACAGAGAGGAACTGGATTTGACTCGCTCTACACAAGTCATTCATCCAAGAGACCCTTTTGCATATTTTAATATATTTTATCTAACAGAGCGACAAACACAACATCTAAGTAGATTCCGAGCCAACATGTGATTTCAGCTTATTTAGATCATGTCTGTCTTGACCCACTTTTGAAAGTCTGGTGACATACAGAACAGGTTTAATATCTGAACGTCCACTTGTTATGGATGTCTGTGAACAGGCTGCACATGTTGTATATGTGAATGTCTGGCTGGGGTCCCTCTTGGATGTCTATTGATGTTCAAAACAGGTTCAGTATCTGAATGTCTGACTTTTTTGGATGTCTGTGAACGTGCAAGAAGAGCTTAAAATCTTGTCATATAGGCAGAACCCCACAGATTTCTGATGTAGGTTCAACATCTGAATTGCCTTTATTGTAAAATACAACACATTTCTAGACAAATAGCCATGTAAAGACCTGTTAATGAAAATAGATGTCTAGATTATAATGTAACAGTACAACTAATGACTATTTGATATAAATAAAAAAAATATTATGGATTATGGAAATCATGCTGGTCTTTGCTGGTATGCTGATGCTATGCTGGTGCTGTTAAGCTGGGCACCAGCGTACACTTTCAGAATTTGTTTTTGACTTTCTTCATAAGATTAATGTTTTTCTGTGTTTATGTGATGATTTCCAGAGAGAGACAATACATTTCCAGTTGTGACAAGACAAGAAGCTGAACTGACAAATTCCATTTCTCAAAAAAATTCTGAAATCACGACATCACAACTATCAGTTAATAATAATAATCGAAGCCATGACAGTACAGATTTAATTTAATTTGATTTACTACTGCCTATGAGCAGCAGCAAGTGAGAACACATGATCATCAAATCGATTATTTATTTCCCTCTTTTCTGATGAAAATTATTGAGAAACAAAGAACCAAGAGTGACAATCTGAGGTCTATTTGATTTTATCAGAGCTCAAAGGTAAGAGACACGTCTGAATCCTGTGGATGAAACATTATTTTTCTTTGACATAAGCATGAGGGCGAGAGTAGAGTATGAGTTCTTCATGTTAAAACATGTTAAATACTTTTTCTCAAGTAAAATTCTGGATGCATGGCTTTTACCTTTAACAGAGTGTCTCTACATCTGTGCTGGTCTGTCAGCTCTGTGTTGGAACTTCTAGTCAAGAGGGCAGTTAGAAATTTTAACAGCAAAATTTGTACTTATTTTCTTTATTTTTTTATTTTTAATTTTGGTAGAAAACTTTGTCTTGTGAGTCTTAGAGCTCTTGGGCTCAGACATAGAGGCCATCTTGTACTTACAAACCAATAATGAAGGATAAAAGTCAACATGAAACAGATGCAATAATGGTAGTGATTCAAATGTACTCCAAACACAGATCTGTCAACACATCAGCCTTATGCAGCACAGACAGATTGTCACCTGAAAGGAAGGCACCAGAAAATGTGTGTCTAACACTTCAGCAATGCCGTCTCGTAACTCATTATTATCAAGAGAGTCTAGATTCTCCAAAGCTCATCTCTGACTGTCTGTACCTTTAAAACGTCTCTAGTCTAATTCTCTGTGACTTTGTGCAGCACAACTCAGTTAGAAGAGGAAGTAGTTTTTGTATGACTCTCCTGTTATTGTCTCTCACTGTGTCTCTCCGGCACAGTAATACACTTCTGTGTCCTCAGTCTTCAGACTGTTCATCTGTAGGTAGAGTTTACTGCTGGAGTCATCTCTGGAGATGGTGAATCTACCCTTGACTGACTCGGAGTAATAGATAGGAGTACTAGATGTGCTTATTAAAGCGATCCACTCCAGTCCTTTTCCAGGAGCCTGTCTGATCCAGTTCCAGACTGAGCCTCCAAAGTCAAATCCAGATGTTGTGCAGGTGAGTCTGTGGGACTCTCCGGGTCTTTTAACCACTGGTTCAGACTCTGTTATGGTCCAACCTTCAGCACCAGTGGAAACAAACAGAGCAACAACCAGGAGTGTCAGCTTTCTGTAAGCCATGTTCAGAGTGTGCTTCTGTATCAGATCCATGAGTCCTCTTTAAATATGATGTCAACTGGATGACTGTGAGAGTTTGTTTACAGGAAGCTCCTCCTACATCTCATTCAGCTTTAAAAGTCAAATTCAACAGTTTGAAGGCAAAATAAAACAGCATTTAAACAAGCAAACAAATACTGATTCAACACATCTGTACCTCCATGTCTACAAAGAGCTGCTGGGTAAATTTAGACAATTTGACTTTTTAAAAAAAATTAATAAGATATCCCTTTTTTGGAATATTTTGTTGTAATTAAACATTATAGGTTTCTCATGAAGATTTCAATTTAGCTGCATGTGTTATACATATGTATTATGTACAATGTATTACATATAATTTTCTTTGACTGATTGAAATGGAGACAATGATGATTTAAGATGATCATGATAATGATGAGTTCTCTTGGAGTTTTGTGATGTTTACAGGCTTTATTTATGTAGTGAGTGTGTTTTTTAGGCCAGTTTAAATGATTCTATTAAAGATTAAAACTTTTTCCTATGGGTCTATCAGTCCAGTAAAGATGAGTTCTGCAGGTTTTTGTACAGCTGCTCAACCAACTCCAGTCACTGTGTCTCTCGAGCACAATAATAAACAGCAGAATCTTCAGTCTTCAGACTGTTCATCTGCAGATACACCTGCTGTCTGCTGTTGTCTCTGGAGCCAGTAAACCGGCCTTTGACTGACTCAGAGTAATATTTCCTGTCATTATCATTTTCAACCCAGGCAATCCACTCCAGTCCTTTTCCAGGAGTCTGTCTGATCCAGGCCATATGGTAGCCACCGAATGTGAATCCAGAGGCTGTACAGGTCAATCTGTGAGATTCTCCAGGCCTTTTAACCACTGGTTCAGATTCTGTCAGAGTCTGACCATCAACACCTGTTGAGACAAAAATATGTGTGTCATTGGCTTGGCAGCACAAATAAAAGTTATCTAAAATAAAGACATTTGTAGATGTTCACCTGCCCAGCAGACAGTTAACAGCAGCAGTCCTGTCCTATAGTCCATCATGTTAAACTGTGTGTCCACTGTTCTCTGTCATCCTCTCTGCAGTCAGATAAGTAGAGGAGAAAGACATCTGAATTTTGCATTGACTCCTCCTCACAGGGAGGAATCAGTTCCCACATTTCTATGAAGTGAACTTCACATTTACAAATGATATTTATTCAAATCAGTTCAAGTGTAATTTGTCTCAGCATCATGGTTTCTTATTACTCCCCATAAGCATATTGGACAAATTAGGTCAATAATCTACTGTTCAGTACCTCTCAGTAATCAGAGAATATCCCTGAGCATGTTTCACAATGCTTTATTGTCACATGTTAAACCATCCACCAATTTGAATCAACTTCTGATCAAAACTTTTCATTGTTTGTGTTTGAACACAAGGCCGTGGGCAGTTTAATATGAATTAATGCTTTGCAAATTGGAGCGACATTTTGTGAGTGATGTAACATAATGAAGACAATAAATATTTACTCATAAGTTTATAGTGCTAATAATGCTTATAGTGGATATAAAGTGCTTTTGCAGGTGGAGATAAAACCCAGATGTCATGAAGATCACATGTTTGTTGTCTGTGGAGGTTTTTGTGCAGCTGCTCCACTGTCTTCAGTCACTGTGTCTCTACGAGCACAGAAGTAAACAGCAGAATCTTCTGCTGTCAGGCTCCTGATCTCGAGGTACTGAGTGCTGCTGGACACGTCTTCAGTCATGAGGAAACCACTTTGAAAGGAGCTGGCATAGATAGCAGAGTTTGAACCTGTGCTCATCCTCCCAATCCACTCCAGAGCTTTCCCTGGTTTCTGTCGTATCCAGTGAATATTGTAGCTCGTCATGCTATAACCAGATATAACACATGACATCTTCACTGTCTCTCCAGGTCTTTTCACCTCAGAGGGAGACTGGTCCAGTTTGATCTCACTCCAAACTCCTGGAAGCAAAGAAAATGTGATCATTATCCAACAGACTTGTAAATCACAGGTTTGACATTTACAAAAGAAGTAAAGCAGAATTTATTTTCTCACCATGAATACTAACTACAAATAATAAACTCCAGATG
>CAEMYA010001125.1:15734-37479 GCA_903131615.1 Diplodus sargus
TTTTTTTCACATAAAATAAATCATTCATGAATTAATTTTATCATTAACAAATAAAACTCACATTTTTCTTTTTTTCAGTCCAAGCCACAGAACTGACATCTTTGGGAACTAGACTGACGGCAACCGAGTGCAAAACAAGTGGTATGGATGAGATAATTACGCTACATCTCTTCTCTATAAAAGCAAGGAATCTCTGTCTGTCTGTGTGTACCTCAAATATCTCTGCGGATCAGGGTCAGACTGACCTGAGAGTTTCAACATGGCTGCCGTTTGGTTCAGTGGTGTGCAACTTCGCATTTGTTTGGACTGCAATGATACCGTGAATAAATTATTTCATAAATGCTTTACACACTCTGGAGCATAGTCTATCGGAGCCCCCACAGTGACATGCGCATTAGAGCCAGTCACTGCAGAGCTCAGGACTACGACACACAAGCGGATGTATACCTGCGGCAGTGCGCGCGGGACCGGGATTTTGCCCTGTTGTGGATTAATGAGACTAAACGAGTCCTGTAGAGCAACAGGAAGTTGTGGGAGGGACGTCGGCGGATGATTGACAGGCAATGACGGCTGGTGTACTGACAGCTATATTGACATTTAGCGTGCTTGGAGTGTATAGTAGTGTGTTATGTAGTGTTTGGTGTCGTGTGTTTAGTGTGTAGTGGAGTCGTTTTTTGTTTAATGAGTCAAAACAGAAGAAGCTGAATTTGAAGCAGGCAGTGCAGCTCTTCATTCAGCTGGAAGGAGCTCAGGCAGACCTGAGCATTGCCTGCATTTAAATCAAAAGAACTGTTAATTTTTCAAATGTAGTAAATAGTAATAGTAAATAGTAATAGTAAATAGTTTTTAAGGTGAAATATAATGCAAAATCAAAAATAGTCAAAAATGGCCAATGATACCCTGGAATATCGGATTTCACAACAAACCTAAATATCCCTGACTTTCACCTTCAAACAGCCTCATTTGGCCATCAATGAAAATGCTTCTTAACCTCCCCCTTTTCTATAGGAACACATATTTCCTACGGGCACTGCACTGGTTTAATCAATGATAAAACATAGTCTGTGTATTCTGAACTTGTGGGAAATATATTCAACCATTCACGAAAATAAATCATACTCATGGTGACGAGAGAAGAAACGTCAGGGAGAACATGAAGTGCGTTCACAATTTCATGACAATCCAAAGTGGTGGACTGTGTGAACATTTTTAAGTTTTCATTCTGGAGATTGTTTATTTTGTTTATTATGAGTGGAGAGTCTCCTTTAAGGAACTGTCGAGTAAAAGGAGCAGCTTTAGCCTTCACGGCTAATTTCCAGCTGTAGTCCCCGTTTGGTTGACACAATAGGCAGTCAAGAAAAATTAATTACAAGGGGATGCAAGGGATAAAAAGAACGAATGCGAAAGAAAAATTAAAATAAAATAAGAGATGTTAGATAAAATCAGAAATAAGAAATGGTACATACAAGGCATGGAGCGACAACAGTTAATGACTGCGTCACATATCACATTTGACAGGGGTTAATGTTTGCAGTTGTAGTTGTCTGATAGCCATGTTTTGAGGTGTTTGGTGAAGGTGGAGTATGTATTTATTTCTTTGATAATTGCTGCCAGTGATTTCCGGTTTTGGATGGCTTTGACTGAGAATGATGATTGACTGAAAGTGCTTTTTCTGAATGGGGTTATAAAATCACCTCTTGTGGTGCTTCTAGTGGTGTGACTGCTGTTATGTTGGATTATACATGAGTTGAGAGGGGGAGGAGCAATGTTATGTAGAATATTGAAGACCAGGCAGATGTTTTTGCATTTGATTATTTCTTCCCAACTCAATAGATTGTGTTTTTGTTAATGATGCAGTGACGTTTACTGTTAGGCTTTTGATCCAGTACGTTGATGGGTTTTTTTTTGTAAAGGATTGCTAATGCTTGTAATGTTGAGCTGTTAGTTTGTCCCCAGCCTGTCAAATAGTAAGTGAGATGTGACGTGATCATGGCATCCATAAACAATTTAGCAGCATTAAAAGTTAGTGTATGTCTGATATATTAAAAATTGGCCAAGTTAAACTTGACACTATTGCACACTTTTGTTATGTTTGTTTTGAAAGAAAGATTAGAGTCGATGGTGATCCCCAGATATTTCAATTGTGGAACAAAACTAATGTTCTTACCGGAGATAGTGATATTTGGGATGATGTTACATTGAGTTTTACTGAATAACATTCCTACAGTTTCATTGAGGTTAAGTTGGAGGCAGGAGCGATTTTGCCAGTTGGTAATCTGATCCATCACTGTGGTGACTTTGGCAGCAGCCAGATGTTTCGTGCTGGCATGTACATCTATAACTGTGTCATCCGCATACATTAGTGTGTTGATTTCCAGGCAAACTGATGGTAGGTCATTGATATATAGACTGAACAGAAGTGTGCCAAGTATTGATCCTTGTGGTACTCCAGTCGAAAGGTTGAGCCTTGGAGAAAGATGATTGTGCACTGAACATGTTGATTTCTACCATTTAAGTATGACTCAAACCATTTGAGTGTCAGTGGGGCGAAGTTAAAAGCAGACAGTTTGGCGATTAGATTGTGGTGATTGACGGTGTCAAAGGCCTTATGAAGGTCTAAGAACACAGCGCCAACCACACCCCCCCTTGTCGACCATGGCTCTGACCTTCTCTAAGAAGAAGCAGTTGGCTGTTTCAGCGGAGCGATGGGCTATGAAGCGGAACTACATGGGGTGGAGAGTGAATGGACCAATGTTGAGGAAGGAGACAAGCTGCTCTGACACACATTTCTCGGCAACCTTTGAGTTCAGAGGTAGGATACTGATTGGGCGGTAGTTGCAAGTGGGTCGTCTGACTTAAATATTGGAGTAACAATTGCGGTTTTCCAGGTAGTTGGGAAAATCCCCTGTAGTACTGACAGGTTGATGGTTAGTGTGATGGGGTGGGCTAAGTGCTTTTTAAGGGATTTAAGCATTTTAAAATCCATACCATAAATATCCATTGCCGTTGAAGTTTTGAGAGAGTTAATAAGTGCTCAGGTTTTGAGTTCAGAGATGGGTTTGATGTGTAAGGAAGGCTTGCTTTCATCTACTTCAGCAATTCTGTGCGATTTCAGCCACAGAGTTGATGAAACATTGGTTGAAGGCTACGGCAATTTGTGCTGGGTCTTGTATTAATTTACCATTCAGGTTCAGCTCTAACTGTTTTCTAGGCCTGTGACCAATTCCCATGACGTTCTTAATTTGTTCCCTGATCAGCTTTGTGTTCCCCTTTGCGTCGCTGATGACTGTTATGAAAAAGTTGGCTTTGGATTTTCTGATTTTTTGGATCACTGTATTTCGTAGTGAGGTGAACCTATGCCTGTCACTGTGTAACTTGGACTTTAATGATTTTTTCAGCGCAGAGTCTCTTTTTTTCATCAGTTGAAATATGTCGGTGTTGAGCCAGGGGAGTGCATTGTTTTGTTTTTTCCTTTGACCCTTCTTGTGAACTACAAGATAAGATGAGAGTCTGTACTGTAAATGTGTTGTGCACGTTAACAGTTTGATATTTTGATGTCTGCTCTGTTCTGTGATTCACTGTCATTACATTAACTCCAGACCTGCAGACCAGACTGAGCAGCAGTGAGAGGGATCTTCTAATCAGCAGGTTCAGGATTGACCAGCTGGAGAGAGAAAATGCAGGTGATGAGGTGAAACGATTAATTCATTGTGAACTCCAGAATAAAGCTGTAACAATCCACGTGGTATGGATGAGATAATTACGCTATATTCAATCAATGACAAAACATAGTTTGTGTATTTTAAACTTGGTTAGAAATGTTTTCAACCATTCACAAAAATAAATCAAACTCATGTTTTTCAGTCCAAGCCACAGAACTGACATCTTTGGGAACTAGACTGACGGCAAGTGAGAGCAAAACAAGTGACCTAGAAAAAGAGAATGCAGGTCTGTGACTGACAAACATGAAGGTTTTATAACTTTCATGGTTTGTTATTGTCCATCATATTATTGCAAACTTTGTTAAGAATTACATGTGTTTCATTGAATGCAATTTTAGTTCCAGTCTCTTTGATAAAAAGGCTAAAAACGTATTATTTAGGTAATTAGTCATTAGCCAAAGTGTCGACCTGATGATGGTGCTGTTGGTGTCAGTTTGACTGAAGTGTGTCAGTGCACTAAAAACTTATTGTGAGCTCCAACAATAAAGCTTCAAAAATCAACATGGATGGAATGAAAGCATCATTAAATGAAAAATATAACAGAGCTCACTGTTTTGTGTTTTTGTATTACAAGAAATTAATTTACGCATTCACAAACAAAAATCAAACTTCTTCTGTTTTTCAGTCCAAGCCACAGAACTGGTATCTCTGGAAAGCAGACTGACGTCCTCCGAGAGAAAAACAAGTGACCTAGAAAAAGAGAACGCAGGTATCACACTGACAACCTTCACCTCAAATTAAGAACAGTTTATGTTGGCTTAAGAACACTTTAACTACACAGGTGTTGGATGAGAAATGATTTCTGTGAATAATTTCTGTAACAGTCATTTTTGTCGTTTTGGACAGCATGGAAAATTACTTATTTTGTCAGTATATGTTCTGATCATGAACGAAACAATAGTTTTATCACTGGTTCAGACGGACAGAGAAGTGTTGTGCATGTTAACAGTTTGATATTTTGATTCTGAACTGTTCTGTGATTCACTGTCATTACATTAACTCCAGACCTGCAGACCAGACTGAGCAGCAGTGAGTCCAGGATTGACCAGCTGGAGACAGAAAATGCAGGTAATGAAGTGAAACAATTAATTTATTGTGAGCTCCAGCACTATCATTTCTTATTTAGTCCAGGTTAAGTTTAATGATACAGATGTTCTTCTTCGTGTCATCAGAGAAACCAAAGGTGGCCTTCTACACAGCTCTGACTGATGCAAGAACTCTTGGACCATACAACACAGACATCACACTGAAATACAGCAAGGTCTTCACCAACATTGGCAGTGCTTACAATCCATCTACAGGTAACATACTGCAGCTCACATGTGGACATTTTACATACATCAGTTGTTCCTGTTGTTCATTTTCTGCTCTCACTCTGTAGGTTTCTTCACAGCACCAGTCAAAGGTGTCTACAATCTCCAGTTCACTGTGTTTGGTCACCTTGCTGATAGAATAGCTGTATATGTGTACAAGAACAACCAGAAGATTATGGCTAATGGGGATTATAACAATGATATGGTTGATAAGTATTTCACTAACTCTCTGGTGTTGGAGCTGACAGCAGGAGATGAAATTCACCTAGTTCTCCCATCAGGCGATTCTATCTTTGACGACAGTGGTAATCGCAGCACCTTCAGCGGCTCCCTTCTCTTCACACTGTGAGGATGTTGTTCAGGCTGCCGTGTGACTGATTTGTCACAAACCCTGTTGTTATTGGCTGAACTGTGAATCTTTATAAAATGCTGATATATCTCAGCACTGCTGCCTCCAGCACAACTTTCTGTACATTCACTGCATGATTCAAATAATGTGATTCTCAATCTGACTTCACTTTTGTGTCGTCACATGAAAACAACATTTAAATAAATCAAAGTCGCATTCAAGTGTTTGGAATCTGTTCATTATAATTCTTTGTTGCTCATTCTTTCCATTTGCATCTCAGGCCTCCTTATTAAAAATAGATTAGATGACCCTCCATTTTTACTTCAACACAACATGAAGTTACTACAAAGTCTGTGTGATTTACTGCAGCTGACTCTCTCTGTATATCAGAGTAATACCGCCCTCTGGTGGTGAAAGATTTGTACTGCATCACAGAGTTTGAACAGACCTGAGAGGGTGTGTGGCCTGAACACTTCCAATGAACTGTTGCTACATATCAACATACATTGTGAAAACACTGTATTTGGTTGAAGATCTGCATCAAAATAAACACAGTGGAAGTTAGTTCTAGTGACTGAGTGATGCAAGTGCACAATGTGTTCAACACTGATGAGAGTTTATGTAAAAAAAAAAAAACACAAATACACAAATTCTGATCTTTTTAATGAACACATTAATATGTGTGACACTGATTCAGGAAATGGTGCTGAAGATGGATGTATGAACGAGTTTTTGATGTGCTGATTTTATTCTGTGGCTTTAAGGGACATTTATCTGTAAGATGGTCAGATGTAAAATCTCGCCTAAATAACAAGTTACACAATAATGCCCTCAACAACATTTTTGGTCAGGTATTCATTTTATATTCAATACCGGCTTTAGAAAAAGTTCTAGCATTAGATAATTGGCAGATTTGTTTTTTTCAGGCTGTGGGAAATTATGAAAAACAGTAATATCATTAAGAAATTGTAAACATGGGAACTTTTGGTCATTTTCTTTCAAACGAGCAAAGTGTTTCTCAAACTGAGCTTTCAAAAAATAATGTATGAAGACAAATTCTCAACTTTCTGATTATTAAATGAGCAAGCTCTTATTAAATGTGACTAATAAATACACTCACTGTTGGGGCTGGGCAATATGGACACTAATATCCTATTTCTTAACACAGGATACAAACGTGGACATTTTGAAATCTCCTGTGAAAGACATTTATTATCAATTCATTGCCCAGCCCTAATTAAAGATAATTCTTGATCAATGACATATAATGTGAAAAACAACATGGCTATCTTGCTCCTAAATGTATTAATTGCAACTTAGAACAAAAGTTTGACGAGCAACAACTTTACAGTTGTTTGCTACAACTGAATGAAAGATATATGACAAAGATGTGGATACATTTTTTAAATACTCTTGTCCTTTTACTCACTGAGTTGAGTCAGCCACTCATGCAGCATCAGTGTGTGTCTGTGAGTGTTTGTCTATGTGTGTGTATTAATTGACACAGTTGTGACTACATGAGAGGGTGTCACAGTTAAAGTGTTCCTCCAGCCTGTAGCAGCTTGTATTTTCTCTTCAGCACAGAGAACATGTTGAATGATCTGAGGCCTTAAATCAAACTGTCAAACAAGAAACACTTGTTGTTTTTCCCATTCCTTCAGCCAGGTTGTTGTTGGTTTGCTGTTGTTGCTGCTCGGTCTGTGTGGATCAGGGGCTCAGGGGGAGGCTGGAGGCCTCGGTGAGCTGGCTGAGATCAACCAGAACACAGATCCAAAACATGCAGCTGAAGAATCGACCCAGTAGACCACAAAGCAAACCTACCCTGACATCTGGACAGAGCTGAGGGCTCTGAGAGACATGTTGGTGGAGCTCAATGTTCAGGTGGAGCTGCTGCAGAGAGAGAATTCAGGTACAGACTGAATACTTTTCCTGTTCAGTGATGATCATGTTCCACTGAAGTGTGTCAGTGCACTGATATAATTATTGGAAGCTCCACAATAAAACTTTTTTCATATAAAATAAATCTTTCAAGAACTAATTTTATGATTCTACAAACAAAAGTCACATTTTCCTTTTTTCAGTCCAAGCCACAGAACTGACATCTTTGGGAACTAGACTGACGGCAACCGAGAGCAAAACAAGTGACCTAGAAAAAGAGAATGCAGGTCTGTGACTGACAAACATGAAGGTTTTATAATGTGTTTTATTGAATGTAATTTTAGTTTCAGTCTCTTTCAGTCAGATTATGATTTAGCCTTGTGATGGACATTTACAATAGTTTTGTGCATCTTTATGAGCGCTGGTTCAACAGAACGGATGAGAATTAATGTTACTGTGTTCGTCTGTTCTGTGATTCACTGTCATTACATTAACTCCAGACCTGCAGACCAGACTGAGCAGCAGTGAGTCCAGGATTGACCAGCTGGAGAAAGAAAATGCAGGTGATGAAGTGAAACGATGAATTTATTGCGAGCTCCAGAATAAAGCTGCAACAATCCACGTGGTGTGGATGAGATAATTATGCTACATTTAATCAATGATAAAACATAGGTTGTGTGTTTTAAACTTGGTTAGAAATGCATTCAACTATTCACAAAAGCAAAAACAAGCAAAACAAGTGACCTAGAAAAAGAGAATGCAGGTCTGTGACTGACAAACATGAAGGTTTTATAACTTTCATGATTTGTCACTGTCTATGATATCATTGCAAACTTTGTTAAGAATTACATGTGTTTCACGGAATGCAATTTTAGTTCCAGTCTCTTTGATAAAAAAGCTAGAAACGTATTCAAAGTATTTAGGTAATTAGTCAATAGCTAAAGTGTCGACCTGATGATGGCGCTTGTTGGAAACATCAAGAGATGACCAGACCGATTACAATTTATATGGAGTATGGAAACTATAATCAGGCAACTACAACTTGTCAGGCTCATTTTCCAGTGTTTTCCTCCACGTCTCTGTGTGGATAGAAATAAATAATTCATTGATGAATTCATGTTATATTCACATGACACATAATTGATCTTAATCGCCTGAAACATTGCAAATCACTCAACACTCGTACTTTACTTCACAGTCCAGCAACACAATAGTAGTGCACCTGTAACTGGATCTTTACTGGTTCCTGTCCCCTCCTCCCCCATGCTTTCCCTTTCATGTTCAGAGATATGGGGCACCGAGTGTAAAGTCGCGCATGTTAAAGTAAACAGCAACTTTTTCCAACATTTAGCAAAAAAACTTGTATAAAAAACACATGTGAATGTTTGAATGTTGCTTTTGACCAGATTTACAGCAATATTTTTTAATTTTGTGTTATTTACTTTTCTTGTAAAAATATGATCTCCATGTTTAATTTGAATAAAAAAATCTAAATGTAAATGTTAAATATAAATGTAAATGGTAAATATAAATGTTACATTTTTAAATATAAATGTTAAATATAAATGTTGAATATAAATATAAATGGTAAATATACATGTTGAATATAAATATCAATGTTAAATCTCTATCTAAATGTTAAAAATAAATCTAAATGCTAAATGTTGAATCTAAATGTCACGGGTGAACCCAAATATTTAGCTAATATGCAAATCTACACTGCCTGTCGATGGAAGTACCAAAATAAAAGCTCATTGATGCGAACAAGTGCTATCCGCAGTCTTCTTCGGGTAGTCAGATGGAGTGATTGTGGTAAAAAAAATACCGCAGCTGTACCTGGAGAAGTGTCTGTCCACTATGGGGCGCCGATTGTAAAGTTGTGCATGCAAAAATAAACAGCAACTTTTTGCCACATTTAGCAAAAGACCATGTATGTAAAAAACACATGCACATTTTTTAATGTTGCTTTTGACCAGATTTATAAAAATGTTTGTGAACTTTGTGATATTTACTTTTTTTGTAAAAATATAATTTCAATGTTTAAATCTAAATCTAAATGTTAAATGTTAAAGCTAAATCTAAATGTTAAATCTAAATGTTAAATCTAAATCGAAATGTTAAATGTTGAATACAAATGTGAAATGTTAAATATAAATGTTAAATATAAATGTAAATGTTAAATAAAATGTAAATGTTAAATATAAATCTAAATGTTGAATGTTAAATCTAAATGTTAAATCTAAATGTAAACATTAAATCTAAATGTTAAATATAAATATTAATGTTAAATGTGAAATCTAAATGTTGAATATAAAAATAAATGTTAAATATAAACATAAATGCTAAATGTTAAATATAAATGTCACGGGTGAACCCAAATATTTAGCTAATATGCAGATCTACACTACCTGTCTTTTAATGTTACTTTTGACCAGATTTATAGCAATATTTGTGAACTTTGTGATATTTACTTGTCTTGTAAAACTATAATTTCAATGTTTAAATCTAAATCTAAATGTTAAATGTTAAAGCTAAATCGAAATGTTAAATCTAAATCTAAATGTTAATTTCAAATCTAAATGTTAAACCTAAATTTAAATGTTAAAAGTTGAATACAAATGTGAAATGTTACATGTAAATGTTAAATCTAAATGTTGAATGTTAAATCTAAATGTTAAATCTAAAAGTAAACGTTAAATATGAATGTTAAATATGAATATTAATGATAAATGTTAAATCTAAGTGTTGATTATAAATATAAATGTTAAATATGAATATAAATGCTAAATGTTAAATCTAAATGTCACGGGTGAACCCAAATATTTAGCTAATATGCAGATCTACACTGCTTGTTGACAGAAGTACCAAAATAAAAGCTCATTGATACAAGCTCAAGTGCTATCTACGGTCTCCTTCGGGTAGTCAGATCGAGTGATTGTGGTAAAAAAAAATACCACAGCTGTACCTAGAGAAGTGTCTGTCCACTATGGGGCGCCGATTGTAAAGTTGTGCATACTAAAATAATCAGCAACTTTTTGCCACATTTAGCAAAAGACCATGTATAAAAAACACATGCAAATCTTTCAATGTTACTTTTGACCAGATTTATAGCAATATTTGTGAACTTTGTGATATTTACTTTTCTTGTAAAAATATCATTTCAATGTTAAATCTGAATTAAAATCTAAATCTAAATGTTAAATGTTAAATGTTAAATATGAATGTTAAATCTAAACGTTAATTTTAAATCTAAATGTTAATTTTAAATCTAAATGTTAATTTTAAATATATATGTTAAATGTAAAGTCTAAATGTTTAATATGAATATAAATGTTAAATATAAATATAAATGTTAAATGATAAATATAAATGCTCAATGTTATATCTAAATGTCACAGGTGAAACTAAATATTTAGCTAATATACAAATCTACACTGCCTATCACCGGAAGTACCAAAATAAAAGCTCATTGATGCTAACGAGCGCTATCCGCGGTCCCCGGCAAAAGAACTTTAACTCACAAGGTTTTTGTGTGGAAAAAAAATCACGACGGTCAGCCTCCCGACCGAGACCTCAATTAAAGTGAAATTCTCACCAAAAAGCAACCTAGGCTTCATTTGTGATTGTATATGAATCAAACCTTCATGTAAAAGCATAACTACCGAGAAAGAGGCACTTTTAAGATTTACTGTAGTTTCGTTTTTGGGCAAGCTAATTTTCAGTGGAGTGCGGGGGCACTCGTATGCTAGCATCAAAATTGCTATTTTCAAAACACTAAGAAGGCTCAACACAACATGAACATTTTGCTCGTAGTATCACCAGGGTCTCTACACATGAACTTGAGCATTGGGGACATTGTTTGCGAACACAGAGTTTACTAAAAAGAAGTTTTTTGAACAACTCACGTTAGCTGCTGCATCTCTTTAGATTTAGATTTTTTATTCAGATTAAACATTGAAATTATATTTTTACAAAAGAGGCAAATATCACAAATTTCACAAATATTGCTGTAAATCTGGTCAAAAGTAACAAATATACCAATGTGGCACACGTTTCTGCACTTGCTTGGACAGTAAGAGTCACATTATGATTTAACCTTATTTTGGAAATTTAATAGTTTTGCACATTTTTGTGAGCGCTGGTTCAACATGGGATGAGAGTTAAAGTTGCTGTAAACAATGTGTTGGTCTGTTCTGTGATTCACTGTCATTACATTAACTCCAGACCTGCAGACTAGAGTGAGCAGCAGTGAGTCCAAGATCGACCAGCTGGAGAGAGAAAATGCAGGTGAGGGTTGTCTCTACTCACAAACACACACACACGCACACACACACACACACACACACACACACACTTAACTTATTTACAGACGTTGTTTTGTGTCATCTGAGAAACCAAAGGTGGCCTTCTACACAGCTCTGACTGATGCAGGAACTCTTGGACCATACAACACAGACATCACACTGAAATACGGCAAGGTCTTCACCAACATTGGCAATGCTTACAATCCATCTACAGGTAACAAACTGCAGCTCACATGTGCACATTTTACACACATCAGTTGTTCCTGTTTTTCATTTTCTGCTCTCACTCTGTAGGTTTCTTCACAGCACCAGTCAAAGGTATCTACAATCTCCAGTTCACTGTGTTTGGTTACAAGGCTGGTTATACAGGTGTACATGTGTATAAGAACAACCAAAGGATTATGTATAACTGGGAGCACAACAACAATGATGGGGTTCCTGAGTATTTGACTAACTCCCTCGTGTTGGAGCTGAAAGCAGGAGATGAAATTCACCTGGTTCTCCCATCAGGCCATTCTATCACTGACAGCGCTCATGAGGAGAGCACCTTCAGTGGCTCCCTTCTGTTCACACTGTGAGGATGTTGTTCAGGCTGCTGTGTGACTGATTTTCCATTTTTACTTCAACACAACATGAAGTTACTACAAAGTCTGTGTGATTTACTGCAGCTGACTCTCTCTGTATATCAGAGTAATACCGCCCTCTGGTGGTAAAAGATTTGTACTGCATCACAGAGTTTGAACAGACCTGAGAGGGTGTGTGGCCTGAACACTTCCAATGAACTGTTGCTACATATCAACATACATTGTGAAAACACTGTATTTGGTTGAAGATCTGCATCAAAATAAACACAGTGGAAGTTAGTTCTAGTGACTGAGTGATGCAAGTGCACAATGTGTTCAACACTGATGAGAGTTTTTGTCAAAACAACCACAAATGCAAGAATTCTAATATTTTATATGTAAAGAACACATTAATATGTGTGACACTGATTCAGGAAATGGTGCTGAAGATGGATGTACGAACGAGTTTTTGATGTGCTGATTTTTGTTTTTGTGGCTTTAAGGGACATTTATCTGTAAGATGGTCAGATGTAGAATCTCACCTTAATAACAAGTTACACAATAATGTCCTTAACAAAATTTTTGGTCAGGGATTCATTGGAAATTCAATACCGGCTTTAGAAAAAGTTCTTGCATTAGATTATTGGCAGAATTTTTTTTTTTTCAGGCTGTGGGAAATTATGAAAAACAATTATATTCTTAAAAAATTGTAAATATGGAAGCTTTTGGTCATTTTCTTTCAAACGAGCAAATTGTTTCTCAAACACAGCTTTTAACAAATAATATATCAAAACAAATTTGTAACTTTCTCATCATTAAATGAACAAGCTCTTATTAAATGTGACTAATAAATACACTCACTATTGGGGCTGGGCAACATGGACTTACACTAATATCCTATTTCCTAACACACGATACAAACGTGGACATTTTGAAATCTCCTGCAAAAGACAAAATCTAGTCTCACAATATTTTTGACTAAATAGCTCAACGTTATTGTGACAGTGTTGTAGGGGAGACTGTTGTTATCAGAAAATCGTAACACAATGAGATTTTGTTGAATAATCTTGAGTAATGTGGATTTAATGTCTAAGTGGATAAAGAACAGAACAAACTGCTGAGTTCAGAAAATGATATCACTTTACTGTGATGCAGCTTTTAGACACTTCACGTCTACCTAACAATCCAAAATGTGAGACAATAAAGCGTCGAGTCTCAGGATATGTTATGGATACATTGCCCAGCCCTGATTAAAGATCATTCTTGATCAATGACATATAATGTGAAAAACAACATGGTGATCTTGCTCCTAAACGTATTAATTACAACTTAGAACAAAAGTTTACGAGCGGACGTGTGCAGCAGCAGCGTCTCCTTGTGACACTCCATCAGTGTTCCATCTTTGTTTTGGTCTTTCATTTGTGTTTGCTTGCGGTTTTTGTAACTGACTTCATGAACTGCCTTTTCTGAAAACATCACACAGGTGCCTTTTTATAGTTTCTAGTGCCTCAAAGTGATGGTTGATAGAAGTGTAGTATACAGCTACAGGCTTCAGCTCTGTCATTTCAAGTTTTTATATTTTGTACTGTAGACTGTCGATGTGCCTTGAACTTTATTTTGTACTCCTTATGATTTGAGTTACTGAGGTTTTATTTGGTATCATGTCTTCGTGTGTGTCAGCGTTCAGGGAACTTTAAAATTTGATTCTGATTCACAGAACGGCAGATTTACGGCTTTTCCATTTTCTTTTTGTTCCTCTCATGTTCTTCTCATGGTTAGTGTCGGAGACAATCACTGCAGGAAGAATCTCATTGTTTTCCCCCTGAGATACACAGTATGGAATCCAATAATGGCGACTTTTGTTTTGAACAGGCTATTTTCATTAAACGTAGGTAAATCCAATAGGTTTTGCTGGCAGTGGGTGCTCATTACAACCTTAACAAAGGGAGAGGCTGGATGCCAAATGTACAGCCGGAGATTCTTCATGTTGTTTTTTTGGAACGGCCTATTAGACTCCATTATGGACCTAAAAGTGATAAATATTAGTTTGTGATTGCCCTCATGATTAGATTACAAATAAGTGAGGCTGACCTTGTTTTTATGTAAATGTTATTGTCAAATGTCCAACTAGAAATGTCCTTTTTTTCCTCCATTGCTTAAGTGCTTCAGTCTGCATCTTTAATTTATTTGTGCTGTAATGCCTTGAATAACATCACCGCACACATTTTCTTGAGGTCTGTCATTGAGGAGGACTGTATTGTAATGTAATGTCTGTTCTGATGATTCTATAATGGGATTTTCCTGCCAAATTCAAGTTCCGTGTTGATAACAATTAGGTTTATTTTGAAGTGACAGAAGATTCTCCTGCACAGCAAAAGTTTTGTCAGTGATTTGGAACCCCAGATGATTTTTTGTGTATATCATTTCAATACAACAGTGATCATACAACAGTGTCTCTGTGCTTTCTGATGATTGTGCAGACATTTGGAGTTACAGTATATCATACACAACTAGAATTGCACTCTGTGGAGCGCTGACCCCCGTCAAGGCCCAACAGTTACTCACAGATTGCAGCGACATAAATACACCTGATTTCTTTTCATCAAGACCAATGAATTATTCTCTGAGATATTAAGGAAAAAAATATGAAAAGCGTAACTCGACTTCACTTTTCTCGGTTGGTCCAACAGATTTCAAAGATTAAAAAAGTCAGCAGGAGTCTTCAAGGCTGAGTGCAGTAGAACTTTATTTGCTGGCAAACAAAGCACGAGATCAGACACAGACAAGATCTGTGAAAAAACAAACTGGGAGTGTCTTATCAGGTTTCATGGCCTCAACCAATCCCTACTACTTTATTTCTGCTGACACTGCTATTTTTCTATCCAAAATTCTCGTTCTTCCTTCTGCACCTGCGTGAAGCTTTGGCCCACGTGCAGAACTGCACACAGACCAGTTGCTCTTCGCCTCACGTTGTTTTTTTTAATCAGGTGCTTTTTCTCTATCTGTATCTCTGGCTCTTAGAAACTCTTTGATAACTCAGCCCCCTTCTTAATATATCCCATCATATCTGCATTTTAAAGAACAATAAAAGTGTTTAAATGATTTTGTTCTTAGTGTCATTCTTCACATCATCACACTACAGCAGCTTTAATCAGTAGATGCACATTTCAGTCAGCTGGTGTCCAGTAGTATGTTTCAGCAACTCTTTCACACTTGATTACTCTTCATTTCTTACTTTTATCATTATAACAGTTATGATCAGTTATCATTAGTCACTATTTACTAACTATGGTTATTTTATACTACAAAGGAATATTAATCAGAAGAGAAAGATCTTCTTTTTATGCCTAAACAAACAAAATAAACAAACTGACCTTAAACGACGGCACAGTTTCATTCTGTTTTACTTTGTTTATATGTGGCGGACCCTGACACCTTTCTAGCTTCTAACAGTGTGTATTCAGGTGTAGAAAAAATAGATATTTCTGAGTTTGTATTATTACTAGGGCTGTCAAACGATTATTTTTTTAAATTTAAATAATTCATTTAATTTGATTAATTAATCACATTTTGTCCATAGTTAACTCATGATTAATCGCAAATTATTCGCACATTTTTTTGCACATTTTTTTCTGTTCTAAATGTACCTTAATGTATTTTTTCATGTTCTTAATACTTTTAAATACACAAGAAAGGGGAAATATGCTTGTTACATGAAAATGTTTATTCAACACTTCCAATCGTGCAGGAAAATAAATGGCTAAAAAAAACTTCCCGTTACCTTAAATGGGATAAAATTATGGCGATGTCAGCTTTTGGCGGGGCGGTGGGCTCTCTGCATCTGCCATGTGTTTGGCTTGCATATTATATTTGAGACTCGACGTTCTTCAATGGTAACTTATTTCATGTCGACAGTACGTGCAGATTAGTGATGTGTTGGTCGCGAACGAAACGTCTCTAGAGCTCTTTGAGGTGAACGATCGGAGCCGGAGCCGCTTTTTTTTTTTTGTCCTCTATTTTTTTTTTTCTGTTCAAGCTGCACGTGACTTCCCATCACTGGTGCAGATGACTTTTGTCCTATCGACCATCTGGCAGTGTTTTTAAAGTAAATTTGCAGTTCATAAGTCCTTTCTCCATTTCCTTTCACTTTCGCTTTTCAGTCCACCGTGTTTTTCCCGAACGCCAACCCTGCTTCTTCTTTTTCTGATTCCCTTTCTTATTCTTCTGCCATCCATTGGATCAAGATTACAGGTGCCATCGACGGCCACAAATCATACAATGCGCATTTCTTCTTCTTCTTTTTTTTTTTAATACCGAGCGTTAATCGCGCATTAAAAAATGTAAGTTGTTAATTTTAAAAATTGTTAAGAGGATGTTGCGTAACCGAGTTACTACTTTGACAGCCCTTAAGGTAAATAAGGTTAAATCATAATGTGACTCTTACTGTCCAAGCAAGTGCAGAAACGTGTGCCACATTGGTATATTTATTTGTCTTTCTTACTCTGCAGATGAGCCTGTCTCTGTGTGGGGCGCCGATTGTAAAGTTGTGCATGCTAAAATAAACAGCAACTTTTGCCACATTTAGCAAAAAAACAATATATATATATATATATATATATATATATATATATATATACTGCACTTTACTCCTTTTTGCACTCTGGTTATACTAAATTGATTTGCATAAACAATAAAGTTGAATCTTGTCCCTCTACCTCAGCACAGCAGAGTGACACAGCATCAGGACTAAAGGCTGCACCAACCTGCTGACTGGTGAGAGTTAGTTCACAGAGGACCATTTCAAATTTAAAAAAGCACATTTCCCCAAAACAAAGATGGGAGAGTGTCAACATGACTTTTGTAACAGAGTCTTAATCAGTGGGGAAAAAAATCAAAAGAAGCTGATGTACTCAAACAGAAATGACGGCTTGTGCTGCTTCTGCTGCTAAATGTTTTCTCCAAAAGAACACAGACTTAATAAGGAAGGACTAAAGGAATGTAAAAATGCAAGCCACTTGCTGAAGGTTCATGAGGAAAGCCGGGAGCACAATGCACACATGGCAACATGGAAGGAGTTGGAGGTCATTTTGCAAAGCGGCTGACAGTAGATAAGCGAGAGATGGCACTCTGACGCTGAGAGATAATATGTTTGCACAATGTCTTATTTGTATTTTTATCACTTGTTCCTTTCTTCAGTTTTTATTTGGTGAGATTTTTTTGACTTAATAGAAATAAAATCTTGAATACATTCATGCAGTTTCTGTGTGAGTATGTTAAAATTGATTGGGAAATTAACTGCAATGCAAGGGGGCGCCGGCTCAAATCTTGCGTAGGGCACCAAATTACTGGCACTGGTTATCAGCATTCTGTACCCATACTGTAAATATTTACAGGACCTAAAAACACTTGTGCCATGGACTTTAGATGTTGCGCCATCGATTGTTTGAATTGGACTGTTGTTGTTTTTCTGTTCGTTCATTCAGCTGAAGTTTGGAGACGATATAAGACAGACCCACTCTACCACTGTACCTTTGTGGAGACCATGAGGGTTGTTGTTGGTTTGCTGTTGTTGCTGCTCGGTCTGTGTGGATCAGGGGCTCAGGAGGAGGCTGAGATCAACGAGAACACAGATCGTAAAGATCTAGCTGACGAATCGACCGAGCAGATCACAAAGCAAACCACCTGTGACATCTGGACGGAGCTGAGAGACACTGTGGTGGAGCTCAATGTTCACGTGGAGCTGCTGCAGAGAGAGAATTCAGGTACAGATTGATTACTTTTCCTGTTCAGTGATGATCATGTTCAACTGAAGTGTGTCAGTGTGTTGATGTACTTACTGTGAGCTCAAGAAAAAGCTTTAAACATCAATAAGATACAGATAATTCAACTTCATTTAATGACAAATACGACAGCTATATGTTTTGATTTTTTGTATTTTACAAAACCTTTTAAAATTTTGACTGACGACCAGTGAGAGCAAAACAAGTGAGCTAGAAAAAGAAAATGCAGGTCTGTGATTGACAAACATGATAGTATTAATACTCACTATGAAGAATGGCACATGTCAATGTAATTTATATTATACTATTCAATCATCATTATTGATGCATTTATATGTGCGTCACTCTTCTGTTGCAGCTGATAAAGGTGGAGTTAAGGTTATGTTATTTTTAATTACTTTATAGACTGTATGAATAATGGCTTCTACCTGTACTTTTAAATTCGGTATGATGAGGTGATCAGATAAGATGAGAGTCAAGTCACTTTACATGATTGTTGTGCATGCAGCTATATTTTGATGTCTGCTCTGTTCTGTGATTCACTGTCAACTCCAGACCTGCAGACCAGACTGAGCAGCAGTGAGAGTGAACTTCTCATCAGCAAGTCTAGGATTGGCCAGCTGGAGACAGAAAATGCAGGTGAGGGTTGACGACAACAATATTACCAGGACCGGTCCAGACCTCACTCAGGTCCCCAGCAAAGTTCTGTTCAGCCCTCCCTACCTGAGAGCCCTGTTACCAGTTTTTCATTGCCGCACAGTCACAGCTGACACCTCAGTGCTCTGAATACAATCTCCTTCCTTGGAACCAGTTTGCTTCATGAGTATCAGCATCACTAAAATGTTCTGTGATTCACTGTCGTTACATTAACTCCAGACCTGCAGATCAGACTGAGCAGCAGTGAGAGGGAACTTCTCATCAGCAAGTCCAGGACTGACCAGCCAGAGACAGAAAATGAAGGTGATGAAGTGAAACGATGAATTTATTGTGAGCTCCAGAATAAAGCTGTAACAATCCACGTGGTATGGATGAGATAATTATGCTACATTTAGTCAATGATAAAACACAGCTTGTATATTTTAAACTTTGTTAGAAATGTATTCAACCATTCACAAAAATAAGGCAATCTCTTGTTTTTCAGTCCAAGCCACAGAACTGACATCTTTGGGAACTAGACTGACGGCAACCGAGAACAAAACAAGAGACCTAGAAAAAGAGAATGCAGGTCTGTGACTGACAAACATGAAGGTTTTATAACTTTCATGGTTTGTTATTGTCTATGATATTATTGCAAACTTTGTTAAGAATTACATGTTTCATTGAATGCATTTTTCTTTTTGGCTTTTATATGTTTTATTCAACAAAAGCAACATACACATATAGGGCAACAGGCTGGAAAGATATGAATGGAAGGTCATGCGATGTGTGACAAGAATACAGAAGTTTCAGTTCCTTCACATACACAACATGTCATTATGAGTAGCCAAATATACATAAACACAAACCAACATAGACAGCCACAGAGACAAACAGTGCTGTCTTAGATAAAAACAACCTTAAGAACAAGAACAACAGGGGATGGGGCCATATCATTCATAAACAAAAGAATCATACATGATTTACAAAAATAAGAATGGGGGGAATCTCCCCAACGATAGCATCCACTTTTTACATTCCACCACAGCAGCATCATTAACATCAAGTGCGTAGTAATTCAGGTAGCCCGCTAAGTGTTGATCCATACTGTATTTTCTCACTTATGGTCCACCAAGCCCTTCAATACAATGGCAGCTAGTCTTGAACCAATATAAGTCAGGAATGGGGACCAGAGTCCATAGAAAACCTCAGTCATACATCTGGACCTGTATGTTAAGTATTCAATGGGCAACATGTCAAAAATAACCTTATGCTATCCAGCTATTGTGGGGGGTTTACAGTCTATCCACTTCAGCAATATGTTCTTCTTTGCACAAAAAGTGAGAATAGAGAAGAGTCTTTTGGAATGTGCACTTTTAAGTTGTGTGTCCGCCAGTCCAAACAGTAGACACACCGGGCTTTTTTAGGTTTAATGTCAAAAATTAAATGTACTCGAATTTCTACATCTTGCCAGTATTGGTCAATATATTTACAAGTCCAGACACAATGAATAAAACTCCCTACCTCGACATTACACTTAGTGCACCATTCTGATTTACTGCTATCTAGTTTGTGTCTAAACAGGGGAGCGATCTGTCAACAATGAAGAAGTCTAAATTGGGTTTCTCTTGTCCTATTACAGACCGAGATGTTGTTTGTTGATTCCCTATTATCCATTCCCATACTGCCTCGTCAACATTCATATTTAGATCATTAGTCCAATCTCTGCTCATGAAAGCAGGTTTACCCTTGTCATATTTAAGGAGTGCCTGATATCTAAGACCCAGAATACCTTTCTTCTTGCCAGCAGTGATGATCTTTTCTAATGGGGAGAGTTGGTAAAAGATCCGTGCATCTTTTTGACTGTTTAAAAAACTCTGTATCTGTTGAATGCAATTTTAGTTCCAGTCTCTTTGATGAAATAGCTGAAAACATATTGAAAGTATTTAGTTAATTAGTCATTAGTCAAAATGGCGACCTAATAATTGCGCTGTTGGAAACATCAAGAGTCGACCAGACGATGGCTCAGTGGGTTCGAATCCCGGCTCCGCTTAGCTGCATGTCAAAGTATTGTAAAGTGCTTTGAGCTGTCAGTAGACTGAAAAACACTATAAAAATGCAAAACCATTTACCATTACAATTTATATGAAGGATGGAAACTATAATCAGGCAATTACAACATGTCGGCGTCATATTTTACACTTTTCCAGTGTTTTCCTCGACGTGTCTGTGAAGAAAGAAATAATTCATTGTTGAATTCATGTAATATTCACATGACACATAATTGTTTTGAGAAATATTGCAAAACCCTCAACACTCGTACTTTACTTCACAGCCCCACAACATGATCCAATAGTGCACCTGTAACTGGATCTTTACTGGTTCCTGTCCCCTCCTCCTCCATGCTTTCCCTTTCATGTTCAGAGACACGTTCATCTGGAGAGTCAGAAAAGCAAATAAATATTCCACTGTGGCACATTTGTCTGCACTTGTTTGGACAGTAAGAGTCAAATTAATTAATTAAAGATATATCCTTGTGATGGACAGTTATAATAATTTTGCTCATTTTTGTGCATACTGGTTCAACAGAAGTGATGAGAGTTAAAGTTACTGTAAACAATGTGTTGGTGTGTTCTGTGATTCGCTGTCATTACATTAACTCCAGACCTGCAGACCAGACTGAGCAGCAGTGAGTCCAGGATTGACCAGCTGGAGAAAGAAAATGCAGGTGAGGGTTGTATCAACTCACACACAGACACACACACTTTGCCTACTTAGTCTGATTAAGTTGAGTTATTAAATTAAATGTTCTTCTTCGTGTCATCAGAGAAACCAAAGGTGGCCTTCTACACAGCTCTGAGTGATGCAGGACGATTTGGACCATACGACACAGACACCACACTGAAATACAGCAAGGTCTTCACCAACGTTGGCAATGCTTACAATTCATCTACAGGTAACATACTGCAGCTCACATGTGGACATTTTACATACATCAGTTGTTCCTGTTTTTCATTTTCTGCTCTCACTCTGTAGGTTCCTTCACAGCACCAGTCAAAGGAGTCTACAGTTTCCAGTTCACTGTGTGTGGTGACTCTACAGGTTATATAGGTGTACAAGTGTACAAGAACGATCAAAAGATTATGCAGATTGTGGAGTCAAAAGATGATAAAGGTTCGGAGTATTTCACCAACTCTCTG
>CAEMYA010001125.1:51917-71062 GCA_903131615.1 Diplodus sargus
AGTCTGAAGGATCTTTGTATCGTCCAAACTGAGTTGAAGTATTCAGGGAACCACCAGAGGGCTCCAGAGATCAGATAATAACTTTCTCTGGGCTTTCAATAATGTACAAGACAAAAACAAAATCATCACTGGGATGTAAAAGACAATCACAGTGTTCAAACAGAGGACAGTATCTATATTAATTTATAAGCCTAATACATCAGAGATAATGAGATACAAGTGAGTCAGAGTGAAGAAAAAGTTGAACTCACTCACTGAGTTTAATCAGATAACCCTCAGTCACACTAGAAGGCCTCAGCATCAGGATCAGTGTGTGTCTGTGAGTGTTTGTCTGTGTGTGTGTTATTAAACACAGTGTTGACACAGTTGTGACTACATGAGAGGGTGTCACAGTTAAAGTTTTCCTCCAGCCTGTAGCAGCTTGTATTTTCTCACCAGCACAGAGAACATATTGAATAATCTGAGGCCTTGAATCAAACTGTCAAACAAGAAACACTTGTTGTTTTTCCCATTGGTTCAGCCAGCTGAAGTTTGGAGACGATATAAGACAGACCCACTCTACCACTGTACCTTTGCGGAGACCATGAGGGCTGTTGTTGGTTTGCTGTTGTTGCTGCTCAGTCTGTGTGGATCAGGGGCTCAGGGGGAGGCTGGAGGCCTCGGTGAGCTGGCTGAGATCAACCAGAACACAGATCCAAAAGATCCAGCTAAGGAATCGACCGAGCAGACCACAGAGCAAACCACCTGTGACATCTGGACGGAGCTGAGGGCTCTGAGAGACATGGTGGTGGAGCTCAATGTTCACATGGAGCTGCTGCAGAGAGAGAATTCAGGTACAGACTGATTACTTTTCCCGTTCAGTGATGATCATGTTCCACTGAAGTGTGTCAGTCTATTAATGTAATGATTGGAAGCTCCACAATAAAACTTTTTTCCAAAAAAACAAGGCATTCATTAATTAACTTGACCATTTACAAACAAAACTGACATGTTTCTTTTTTTCAGTCCAAGCCACAGAACTGACATCTTTGGGAACTAGACTGACGGCAACCGAGAGCAAAACAAGAGACCTAGAAAAAGAGAATGCAGGTCTGTGACTGACAAACATGATATGATACAGCGATTTTTATACTCACTATGAAGAATGGCACAAGTGAATACAATATATATTATACTATTCGATCATCATCATTGGTGCATTTATATGTGTGTCAGTTTGCAGCTGATAAAGGTGGAGTTAATTTTAATTACTTTATAGACTGCTTGGTCATAGAATTTCCGCCACATATCTATAAAGTTTTATCTTTTATTTAATGTTAGTTTTTAAATTGTAATAAAATTGCATGATTATATGATATTGTTTACATTTAATCAATATCATAGCAGACACATGATAGATTTGAGATAATTTTATTTAATTGAGTTTATTTGAGTCAATTAAGTTAATGTAGATTTTTAATTTAATCAATTCATTGATTTGTGATTAATTGTAATTAATTGTATTTGTTTAAATTTCACTTTGATTGTATTTAATCCATTTGAATCAATTTGCATTCACAAAATGTAACTGTTTAACGGTATGACTAATGAATTCTAGCTGTAATTTTAAATTCCTGTGATGAGGTGAGCAGATAAGACGAGAGTCAAGTCACTTTACATGATTGTTGTACATGCAGTTATGTTTTGATGTCTGCTCTGTTCTGTGATTCACTGTCATTACATTAACTCCAGACCTGCAGACCAGACTGAGCAGCAGTGAGAGTGAACTTCTCATCAGCAGGTTCAGGATTGATCAGCTGGAGAGAGAAAATGCAGGTGATGAAGTGAAACGATGAATTTATTGTCTCCAGAATGAAGCTGTAACAATCCACGTGGGATGAATGAGATGATTACGCTACATTTAATCAATGATACAACATAGTTTGTCTAGGTAGAAATGTTTTCAACCATTCACAAAAATAAATCAAACTCATGTTTTTCAGTCCAAGCCACAGAACTGACATCTTTGGGAACTAGACTGACGGCAACCGAGAGCAAAACAAGAGACCTAGAAAAAGAGAATGCAGGTCTGTGACTGACAAACATGAAGGTTTTATAACTTTACTGGTTTGTTTTTGTCTGTGATATTATTGCAAACTTTGTTAAGAGTTATATGTGTTTCATTGAATGCAAGTTTAGTTCTAGTCTCTTTGATAAAATAGTTAAAAATGTAATAAAAGTTTGGAGCAAGGAAAGCAAATAAATATACCGGCACACTTGTCTGCACTTGTTTGGACAGTAAGAGTCACATTATGATTTAACCTTGTGATGGACAATGACAATAGTTTTGCACATTTTTGTGAGCGCTGGTTCAACAGAAGTGATGAGAGTTAAAGTTACTGTAAACAATGTGTTGGTCTGTTCTGTGATTCACTGTCATTACATTAACTCCAGACCTGCAGACCAGACTGAACAGCAGTGAGTCCAGGATTGACCAGCTGGAGACAGAAAATGCAGGTGAGGGTTGTATCAACTCACACACACACACACACACACACACACACACACACACACACACACACACACACACACACACACACACACACAATAAGTTTAATGATGCAAATGTTCTTCTTCGTGTCTTCAGAGAAACCAAAGGTGGCCTTCTACACAGCTCTGACTGATGAAGGAAATCTTGGACCATACAACACAGACATCACACTGAAATTCAGCAAGCTCTTCACCAACATTGGCAATGCTTACAATCCATCTACAGGTAACATACTGCAGCTCACATGTGGACATTTTACATACATCAGTTGTTCCTGTTTTTCATTTTCTGCTCTCACTCTGTAGGTTTCTTCACAGCACCAGTCAAAGGTGTCTACAATCTCCAGTTCACTGTGATGGGTTACCATGCTGGTCATATAGGTGTACATGTGTACAAGAACAACCAGAAGATTATGGCTAATTGGGAGAGGAACACCGATGGGGTTCCTCAGTATTTCACTAAGTCTCTGGTGTTGGAGCTGACAGCAGGAGATGAAATTCACCTGGTTCTCCCATCAGGCTCCTCTATCTTTGACAACATTAATAATCACAGCACCTTCAACGGCTCCCTTCTCTTCACACTGTGAGGATGTTGTTCAGGCTGCTGTGTGACTGATTTGTCACAAACCCTGTTGTTATTGGCTGAACTGTGATTCTTTATAAAATGCTGATATATCTCAGCACTGCTGCCTCCAGGACAACTTTCTGTACATTCACTGCATGATTCAAATAATGTGATTCTCAATCTGACTTCACTTTTGTGTCGTCACATGAAAACAATTTTAAATAAATCAAAGTTGCATTCAAGTGTTTGGATTCTGTTTGTTATCATTGACTGTTGGCTGTGAAGCCTGAGATGAGTTTTATAGATTCACTACATGAGTCTCATTCTGTCCATTTGCATCTCAGGCCTCCTTATTCAAAATAAATTAGATGACCCTCCATTTTTACTTCAACACAACATGAAGTTACTACAAAGTCTGTGTGATTTACTGCAGCTGACTCTCTCTGTATATCAGAGTAATACCGCCCTCTGGTGGTGAACGATTTGTACTGCATCACAGAGTTTGAACAGACCTGAGAGGGTGTGTGGCCTGAACACTTCCAATGAACTGTTGCTACATATCAACATACATTGTGAAAACACTGTATTTGGTTGAAGATCTGCATCAAAATAAACACAGTGGAAGTTAGTTCTAGTGACTGAGTGATGCAAGTGCACAATGTGTTCAACACTGATGAGAGTTTATGTAAAAACAACCACAAATACAAGAATTCTAAATCACCAAATTGCTAAAAGTAAAGTAGAATTAGCAATGAAAACAAAACCTCCACAATCTGAGTCACTCAGAGTTGAATGTGTGAATATCTGACCCCTGACCTTTGACCCCTGACCACACAATCTGAGGGATCTTTGTATTGTCCAAACTGAGTTGAAGTATTCAGGGAACCACCAGAGGGCTCCAGAGATCAGATAATAATTCAGGTAACAAATAATTGATCAAATAGAGTGAGAACGAGATCAAATTGAAGAAAAAGTTTAATCAGATAACCCTCAGTCACACTAGAAGGCCTCAGCATCAGGATCAGTGTGTGTCTGTGAGTGTTTGTCTTTGTGTGTGTGTTAATAAACACAGTGTTGACACAGTTGTGACTACATGAGAGGGTGTCACAGTTAAAGTGTTCCTCCAGCCTGTAGCAGCTTGTATTTTCTCACCAGCACAGAGAACATATTGAATAATCTGAGGCCTTGAATCAAACTGTCAAACAAGAAACACTTGTTGTTTTTCCCATTCGTTCAGCCAGCTGAAGTTTGGAGAGGAAATAAGACAGACCCACTCTAATTTAAGACTATTGCAAATGCAATGGACAGATTGAGCAAAGCTGATAGTGAGAAGAGATGTAACTTTCATACAGTGTATCAACAAAATCAACATTTCAGTAAAGAAAGGTTTTTGTGAATGAACCCCTCAGTGTTGGCAGTGTTAGTGAAATGGGTCAATCTGTCCCTAGACGACAGGCTTTCTGTAGCTTTGCTTCTCCACTTTCAGAAAAATAGCTGATACACGGCAGACTGGGTGCTCCATAGTAATAAAAAAGGAAACTTTCCCTGTTACAGAATCACTTTGAGGGGCTTTTTGCTGCATAAACTGTCTCAATGGCAATGATGGAGCTGCTCGGAGGAGATTACGATTACACACAAAAAAGGATTTTCTAAGAACTAAAGAACAGTGAGGGAGATAAGTGGATGAGGGAGAGGGTTTCCCTCACAGGGATTCATCTCAGCGTGATGTCCAGCAGCCACAGGAATATCAGATTTGGGAGGACGAGGCTCATTCAGAGAGTTCATTTGGCCTCAAGATGGGCTCTCTACCTCTTTATCTATGGAAACCCTGAGACAGTTCCTCCCATCTGTCTTAGCTGCGATCTGTCCCATGGCATTTTACACACAGATTAAACTAACGGGAGGAAAAGGGGGCCGGGGTACATCTGGAGACTGCGAATTGCATTCTAGGCAGCGCTGACTGGACAGGAAGGGCTACAAAGACATAAAGGAGTGAAATCACGTCCTACACACAGAGAACGAGAGAATGGGCCTTTGAAGGGGTTTTGCTGTGAAGGCATTCAAAGGAGTGAAATAATTGGATGCTGGAGGCCTCGTCTCAGCAAAAGTAAGAATGCCAACGCCATTGTTCCCGTGAGTGTGAGGCATGTGGAGGAGGTGAAGTCGGGTGACAGGGGTTGCAATCCAGTAAAGTCACAACTGAGGGGTTTTAATGTCTTCTTTCACGCTACAACATACAGTCAATATAAACAGAATCTTCCTGCATAATCATATCTGGAGAAGGCGCCAAGTTATACACAGGTACCAGGGGATCTGCGCACTGTATTGCTTCTTGAGAGATATTGATCCTTTCATGGCCACTCGGCTCCACTGCAGATGAGAGCGAGCTGCTTCCCGGCTTGGTATCACCTTGGTGAACTTGGCGAGGAATGAATGAACGCCTGAGAAAGAAACGGAGGCAGAACAGTTGAATGTAATCTCTACTGTTATTCCTACTCTGACCGCAGTTGGGCCGTGGTTAAAGGAACAATTGGACGAGAGCTGGGCTGACTTATCCTCATTCATCCTCATTCAGTTTATGGTAATATGGAGCTGAGTTCAGGTTATATGACCGATATTTCATTCAAATGTGTCACAGTTTATCTACTGTGATTTAGTGGAGCCTTCTAAAAGATCGTACTGATGACGTTTTCATGTAGACAAATCATCTTTTAAAAGAAATACATCTACAGAGTTTGTATAAAGGTGCAGAATAAAGGTGTCAGTTACCCTTAAAAAAATATTATGATTGAGAATTAATAACTTTAAAAATGTTTGTGAGTGTTAGTTTATCTCTTTGTAAGAAGTCTGATGGTTGTTTCCAGCTTCTACCAAAGTTTGTGAGCCGTCAGTGAAACACCGTTGGTATCATGTGGAATCTGTGTTTCATCAAATGAATGAAAACAAAGAATGTCTGAGCTCTACAGTGTGCACCCAGGGTGGTGCACTGCCCTAATGTTAGCTGGCTAGCGTTAGCAACACCTTTGAATATATTAAGAATGGTGTCCCAGTGTCGGCTTGTCATCCTTATATCAAACGTCACATTTCCCACTTGAGAAGATGAAGGGAACTCTTTCAAAATCATGCTGGGAAAAACTATGAGAAGCCGTCAAGGCCAAAATTCATACTTCACTTGCACATAAATATACACTGGCACTAAGTACATATGCAAGTAAAGTATTCAACTTTGGCCTTGACGGCTTCACATCTGTACTTCTTACACAAACTAACTTCTAGGAGTTCTACACTTTATTTTTTGTTTTGTTGTGGTTTTTGCTGGTAATGCTAACACAAACTATCAGCTTATCAAACTTGCTGACCATGAGACCTCAAAAACAGGGAAGGATTGACAGAAAAACTGACGTGGAAGATTTTTACAGCCTGTTTCCTTAAAAACTTTACATAAGAACATAAATTCTTCTCCCTGGGGTGTCTAAATCTTTCTTTTCCTCTCCATTTCTCTCTCCAACTCCCACTCACCGAGGAGGGCGAGACGCAACAGCGAACCAGACACAGGTTATGATATCTTGAAAAGGGAAAAAATATGTAAAACTTTGAGAAAAATCCGGGAGAATTGTGACCCGAAGTGAAAGGGGAGTCCAAACTGTGTGTGTGTGTGTGTGTGTGTGTGTGTGTGTGTGTGTGTGTGTGTGTACCTGGTAAGGTCAATGCTTCACATCAGTCATCTTGGCCAATGGGAATTTTCTAATCTGTCATGATCTGTCAACAGTTGACTGCACAGAGCGAATGACGGATGCTGCCTGACAGTTTTATATCTACAGGGCTTGTTTCAGTGCAATTTATGTGTGTGGGATTCTGTATTATATCCATACGCTTCTGTCTCTGTCGAAACCTATATATGAATATTTTTGTTGCTGTACTGTAATCGCTGTGTAGCCTCAGCGGGGACTAACCAGGCAGCAATATGAGAAGTTCATCTTTTATTGTTTATCCTTTCCATTTGACTCGAGGCAGAGAGGACAACATGGGGGGAAAGAGACGCTTTTATTTTGGATCGAACTGGCCGTGATGGAGGCTTTTTGTTTTTGCTCAACACTCGAGAGAGCGGCGTCTTTAGCTGATAAACTTTGCCAATGAGATGCAAATCCATGCAGCACTGTGGAGGGAGACGAGCCAACAGAGCTGGGCTTCACACACAAACACACATTAAAGCCTAACGTCCTCCCTCAAACGCTTTAAACATGCATGGGTTTGCTGCGGCGCTCCAGAGTCTAATTGTCTTTCTTCTTGATCAGTCACTTAGTGAATCGCACAGCGTCGGTGTCAGCTGCTGCACACTCAGCCGTCTGGGCAATCCCAGGCCCAAACTGAATCAAGCCGATCATCCTCACCAAATCCAATCACTCTGCAATACAGGTATTCCATGTGGGGCTTGATTCAATAACAGAAGAATTGTATTCCAAAACATCATATATCCATTTTAGCTTCAAGATATATCACAACCAAAAGTTTTTCAGTCGACTCAGTGAGACGGCAGGAATGGAATTCAGTTTGTTGATGTTATTTTCGCAGTCGACAGTAAATGTTGGACTTTTTATCAAGAATTTTGAGTGAAAGTTATTAGCCGTCTTTCCATCAAAGTCATTTTCTAAGTATTGTATTCGGAATGGTTTAAGAAAAACGATGTTACTTGAAAAACCTGCTGATTTAATGAACATTTATCTCACTTACAGGAGACGAGGATTCAAGGAGATCACATGATTAAGGAGCTCTTAACGGTGGAAAACCAAGTGGTGTTTGATGTTTTAATTTGTTGAACACTGATGATGATGATGAACCCCTCATCACGCCACACGTCTGATGGATTGACAGAACATCTGAAACAAGTAAATTACATAAAAATATATGTGGAGAATGTGGATCCATGAAGATCACACGGTCTCCAATCCACCGTGCTACACAAGACGATGAGCAAAAAAAACCCACCAGAATGTAAAAAGGTTTAAATTCAACAGAAGTACAGATATAAGGAGAAAGTAAAAGAGGAGAGAGTAATGATCCATGGGGGCCCAAGGCTGTGATGATCCAGATGGTTAGATACTGAGACATCGGCAAAGTGTTAGCAAGATAGTTTTCATAACCCTTGATTTGAAGTGTGCATCTGAAAAATATCCGTTTGGACACTTGCAAAAATTGGGACACCCTACATCGATGTGGATGCATAAAACAGAGGGATGGTGCGAAGTTGTAGAGCCAAAGGAGGGAACGACTAACTGAGCTCACTAGATAGATACAGCAAAATATAGTTATAGCAAGAGGATAGTGAGCAGCAGGTAGCGGGTATGCTGCCCCTTTTAAAGCAGAAAGTAAAACTGCAGGTAAAAACGAGTGGATGTTGTTTTCACACACCTGCTGCCCGACTTTCATTTGTGCTCCCAACATATTTGCATAGCTATCAGGCTGACATTGGGTCGCCTGATCCCTCCATTAGCCTCCTATTCCTTTGGGGGAGCACCTTCCTGATACATCGTAATCTGCCGTCAAAGCTGTCCTCACGCTACAGTGACAAATAAGCCATCCCACTTAAGCCCGGGATGGGAAGAGTCCTGGCCACATGGTCTCCGTCTCCGCTCAGCGATCGGGCACGTTTTGCTTTCCTCCGCAGATCTGTTGAAGGTGACGGCTGTGTCAAATTAGATATTGATCCTCAGTGTATGTGTGATCTTATTTGTGGGTACTTCCTCTGTCTAGAGTCTGTGAACGACGGCCATTCTCTGATATCAAATACCTCAGCATGTTGCTGATTAGCCACCGGCTTGTGGGATATTTGATTTCCTGTCCCTTCTTTGAACGCGTTTTGTCATGCATTCAGCTAATATTAGTGGATTGATTTTCATTCGTGTGGATGGACCCTGAACGTGAAGGTTGACTCCTCCTTTTTATCTGTTATGCAGCTCACCAACATAAGGTGACACGGTTGATTTAAGGACGGATCAATAGGACAAGATACTGTCAGACCAGGAGATAATGAGGCAGCTCTCGTGTGTTCACTGATGAATACATTCTGTCTGAACTACACTGTGTTTCTGTCCAAGGATGAGGATCTTTTAGAGCTCCTTTTACTTTAAGTTGGATATTAAAGTTCAGTTAACCGACCCGTGCTCCGATCCCTCTTCAATAAAAGATTTTTCCTTTCAATCACTTCGCCAAATTTCCCTGAAGATGTAAATGTCTTTTTATACCCTCTAAAGATTTTTTATCCTTCGTCGTCTCTTTACGAAGTCTGTGTTTCCTCTTTTACAGTCTATTATACTCTCCTTACAATTTCAGCTATAAATACACGTAAAGACTTTTACTGCTTTCTCTTTTCTCAGGTGAAATGGTCTGTAAGATTTTATGACCATTCAGACATGATTATCAAGCTTCCTTACATCTTTACTGAGATTTTCCACGCTGCATTATGCTTTGAATCAAACGCCAGAAAAGAGATTTTCATGGTCTGTCACAGAATTGATGGTTTTTGTATTTTATCTTCTTCGATCGACTAGACCTCTGTTATATATTGTGTTGAGTTGTGCACTTTCATTCTCCAAAGTTGTTCCAACAATATCAAAACCAAGACAAAATCTCTTTTTTTCCAGGTAAAGGTGTGTTTCACTTGTCGCTGGGAGACGTGATTAGAATTTAATGACCTCGTCTGTGAAGATTTCACATCATGTCAGACAGATTTTCACCTGCAGTGCTGATTGATTAATGGTAAAGACAACAACTCCCATGATTCACTGCTACATATGTCCATGTTTTTGTTTTGATTGAGTTCCCCCGAGCAGCAGAAATGACCTCAAGCAGCTTCAATTGATATTTTTATAATAAAAATAAAGTAAATCAGAGTAATGAACCAGAGAATTATCACCACTTTCACAGCATCGTGTTCAGCCGCAGCTGGAAACTTTATTTTCAATGAAAAGTTCTTAATAAAATGATAAAAGGCATGTTGAGCGTGTCAAATTTGTAAGACGATACTGTTTGTGTTGGTCAAAGTTGTGTTTACAGCGTGTTCCACTGCCTCCCAAAATATCAGTGACAAAAAAATAATCATGGCCACTTTAATTGCAAAGTCTGTCGGAGCCTGAGAAGCCGTATTTGCAAATATTAAGTTCCACATACGCTGAGCCAAATAAATGAAGGGCGTCGTCTGGAGGAGCCAAACTGAGCCACTACATGAACTCCAGCTCCAAACTCTCACTTGTTTTCGTTTACAGACATGATTTGGCGTGAACGGAGACGGTTTTGAAGGAGATGACTCAGCAGAGGAAACTGCCGCAGCAGAACGAGAGATGTCTGCTCAGAACCACGAGCTGCAGCTCTGCCCTCTGTTGTTGTCACGGAGTGGAAAGGCTCTTTTAAAAAAATCAGACAGTGTTTGAGTACATTTGAGCTGTCAGTCGACCAAAAAACAGACGAGAAGATAAAGTTCTGCCTCGTCTACGTGTCACACTTGTTTGAAACATTATGCAAAATGCAGCCGGTAAAAACTGTCCAGGCTGCAGCTTTTATCTTATATTAGATTTCAGTGGGTTCAACTGGGAGTGTGAGCATTAAAAGGTGTGTGTGTGTGTGTGTGTGTGTATGTGTGTGTGTGTGTGTGTGTGTGTTTTTAGCTCCCCCTCCTAAATCCTCAGGCTGTTCATCTTATCATCTGAGATTTGGCAGCTTCTCCTTGTTTGTGTATGTATATTTAGATATTAAAATGTGCGTGCGTGTGTGTTAATACGTGCTGGAAGTCTAACTATGCCGATACGTTCTCTCATCCTTTCCTTCGCTCTCACACGCTCACCGTCTCTCCTGCTCCTCTGTTCCCCGTCCTACTTCCTCCCCGACCACGTGACCAGCTGGCAGCGACGGTGATTAAGTGGAAGAACCGCAGGTCCAACGAGGCCGGAGGGCGCTACAGGTCCCAGGATGCCGAGGGGGGAACCTCTCTGTTTTCCCTGCCCCCTTGGGAATCCTCATGTCAGTAATTAGCGAACACCGCCTCTGGTGTGTGTGTGTGTGTGTCTGTGTGTGTGTGTGTGTGTCTGTGTGTGTGAGGGAACTGTATGTAGGAGATTTTTGTTTGCACGTGTAAGAGGGAATATTTTGGACGAGCTGTTCAGTTGTTGCTTATTTGTGCGTTAGATTATTGTCTTCATGTCACAGACGTATCCCCGTCTTTCTTTTTTCGACATTTTGCAGACTGATTTGAAAACAGAGCTCAGTGTCTTACTGACGCAGCCTTTAGCAGGACTCATGACTTCTAAAGACATCAGCGACTCTGCGCAGGGATTGAAATGGTGACCTTTAAATCCCAGCATGCTCTCTGTTGGTCTGCATCCAGCTCGGTGAAAATAACAGCAACAGTAACTCTGCTGAACTACAGCGTTCTGGATATAATTCATTGAAAAGGTGACACCAGCACCAGACGTTGACTGTGTTCGACAGTTGCTCTCATTATGCTCCTCTTGGGAGTCTCGTGTGACATCCAGTCATAAAAATTAAGTATTACTGTTCCAGTTTTTGGACATTTATATGTATAACAGGTTTGACAGCTTTTTAAAAATCAGCCCAACCAGTGGGGTAGTTAGCGGGCTGGCTAGCTAGCTTCCCCTGCAGGCACTTCTCGGGCAGCTCAACTCTGATAACGTAGACGCGTATATGACAATGTTTGAAACCTTCTAAGTTTGGTGTGTGGAGCTTGAACTGTCCGTCATTGACAGTCTGAGGAGACGTGATGCATTCTGGTGTGCAGTAATCTACCGACGCTTGAAAATCAGTACCACTGTAGTCTACATCCAGGATTGTCTCGCATACATCCATATACTATGCAAAAGAGAGCTATATAAAAAGTTTAGAAAACCTTCAGAATTCATGTTGAAATTCACTGTCAATGCATGTTTGCACCCTGAAAATGTCCATTTGTTCATTTTGTTCATGTGCAAGTTACTAATCATCTAAATTTTTAACCTGCAGGGTTAATGTTTTTAAGAATTTCAGCAACAAACAGCCAAATAAACAAAGGCTTTTTAATTATTTATGTCAGGTACAACACAAAATGATCCAAATGCAGACACTGAGGCAAGATGGCTGAAAACTAAAATCGAGCTTCAATCAAAACTGAAGTCCAAAAATCCAAATCCAAGATCCGAGGGATGAAGGGAAGGAACTAAATGTAGGAAACACGATGGAAAGACAATACACAACAAATGGTGGGAAAACAGACAAATGGAGGAAGTGGAAATAAACATGAGAAGAGGACTTCAAAATAAAACAGGAAATAACTTAACAAAGTCAAACCATGACACTTTGCTAGAAGAGTACCTTTGATTTTTCTCCTTTTGGAGGACACACTTTATCATCACCTTGACTTCATGCTTATAATGATGATGACACATTAATATGCAATTCCAAACTCGGCCAAATGTCTTTTTTAAACAGTTTGGTGAATGAGAGCAGCGTTACTGTGGGATTGACAACAACGGCACGAACACTGTTTTCCTTTAACAATTAGACTCAGCGACTTTCAAATGTCAGCTTCATTAGATTAATAGAAAGGCTCCACCTGCACACAGAGTGAAGGACACTGACTCCAGACCAGCAAACCATCAGTTCTTTCCTGAACATTAAGGACAGAATCTGGTCAACAGTCTTTCTTCATGCTGATGGTCACGCTCACCCGCTGCTTAGTGGAAAAATAGCTTTATGTTGTATGCGCTTTAATTGCCTGTGTGCTCAAACACCTCTCTGTTACCTGAGTGTGTGTGATTGGTTGCAGGTGTGCTTGATTGAAGGTCGTCCAGGGAGCTGATTGGTTCCAGTCAGAAGTTTAAAGGCCGGCTCTTCCCAGTTCCTCTGGGCTCTCCTCTCTCAGCCAGACTGCCAGCAAGTCCGTTTCTGTTCTACATGTGTTTAAATATAAAACCTTTGAAAATGCTTCGTTGTTGGTGGTGCTCGGTCATTTTCATGTCGCCACAGAAACACATGAATTGGCTCCAAACAGCTTCAAAACAGGTCGAGCTCGTGCACCAACATCAGACTGGGTGCTTGCTCACGCCTTCAGCTTAGCAGCCACAGTGAAGATGTTTGTGAATGTATGAGAGTCAAAAGCATTTGTGTAAAAGCATAATTGCTTTGAAGGAGGCACTTTTAAGACTTACCGTATTTTTGTTTTCGGGTCAAACTCATTTTCAATGGAAGTGCGACGGGCACTTTCACAATAGCATCAAAATCTCTATTTTTAAAACACTAAGAAGTCTCGACACAACATGAAACTTTGCTCGTAGTATCACCAGGGTCTCTACACATGAACACGAGCATTGAGAACATTGTTTGTGTACACAGAGTTACTAAAAAGAAGGTTTTTGAACAACTCACGTTAGCAGCAGCTTGTTCCGCTCGCCGCCGTCCTGCCACTGGAGAAGTGTCAATCTCAGAATGTGACGTAACCTGGAGGACAGTTAAGGTGGAACGCTCCTAAAGCTTAGTTCCATATAAATGCAGGATAATTTGTTGTTTTTTCGTTAGTGAAAAACAATTTTGACCTTGAAGTTGAAAAAGGAGCCTCATATAAGAAACAATACTAAAATCAAAAGCCGGAAATGTCTTGTGAGATCTCGCGTTGTATTGTTGCCGGTAGACAGTAGTTCAACCTTAACTCACAGGACGGCCACTTCAAAGAAGGGTGTAAATAACATCTTCTCAAATCAATTTGGGGTGTCAGAGCTCCCAGAGACTTGGATTTAGCTTTTTTTCTCCTTAATTTTCAAAACAAGTCCTCATCTCCTTCAGTTGTTTCAGAGAATGCTGCAACACTGTTTTTCTGTGAAGCTCCAGAATTGTTTTGTGGACTACAAAACTACACTTGACTCTCCATCAACAAGACAATGATTTAATTTTTCATTTTTTAGGTGACCTTATCCTTTAATCAATTCCAGGTTACCATGTCGCATTAAATGAAAGCAGGTGTGCCAGTTGTTACAGTCAGCGAACGTTGGCTCGTGAGAGAAACTGGGGCGAGAGAAGAAAGCTCGGTTTGGAAGATAATGAGTGTGATTTCAATTCCCTAAGAGTAACATCATAACGTATTGCAAACACACAGATTAAGAGACCCAGTCGGTGCTGCTGTCAGCCCAGAAAAAGTCTCGTTTTCTGTTGAATTATAAGAGCTTCTTCACAAATCTTGGTTTTGCTGCCAAAGCCTTGGCTACTGCAAATCCCCTCGGGAAAGTGAGAGTGTGTCTCCCCATCTACGACAGCTGCTGATGAAAAAGCCTTTGACCGCGGCTTTATCTGGAAAGCCTCACAGCACAACGCAGAGGTTTGTAGCAGGGAGGCTGCTCGCATTAATGTAAAGATCTGAGTACATGATCCCAGCTCAGAATCACTGCAGAATAAACATGTTTGGGTCTTTTTTGCACGAGTTGTTCAGGCTTTCTTATTGTGTTACTCTGCAGGCAGCTGTCATGTTAATGGGGAGCACCTCTCCATATTAAGTACGCCCTTGATCCTTCTGTCCTTCAACTGATGTGGTCCTGAATTACATTATAGATACACTCACTTACATGGCAGATACACACATATACCCCTGCACAACAACAACAACAACAACACACACAGACACATTTATCCCAGCCTTGTTTTATAGGCTATTTTCCAGTCCAAAGTCCAAACACCTCATTCTCTCAAACTCAATCGTATCCACGCTCTTATCATTTCCCAATTCTTCCCCCGTTACAACGCCGGCTCACGCACTCCCTTTCACGACGGAGCCAATAAGCAGACAAAGACAGAGGAAATGAAAAAAATTAGTTGAGACACAACCCTCATTATTTCCATTCACGGCACCGGCGACATCGTAATTGCAGAGAAAACATCGCTCGTCTCTTCTTTCCTCACATGCTCCATTTAAGTCTGATGCCCTGAAAAGAACAAGTGATTGATGTTACTCTCTCCCTCTCTTCCCCCCCCTCATCGTTTCATTCATCCACGCAGTCTTTCATGTTCTTCGTACGTCGACCCCGCATGAAAAGAGCGAATGAATATTACAGAAAAGGCGGCAACACCGAACAAGAAGGGGGTGAATCTCTGTGTAAAACCTACCGAATGACACAAAGTAGCCTTTAATTGTCCACTGGAAATCTATTTTCTTCCTGCATATGTCTTTGATCCTCCCGTTACAGAATCAATACTCTGTGCAGACACACATGGACGCATGCTGATCTACTCCTGCACACACTCACAAACAAGGACACACACACACACACTGATATTCCCAAGAAATCGATCGGGGCGTTCAATCTTCTCATCGCAGTGTTTCGAGCTGCTGCAACGAGTTTCTGCGTGTTTTGTTTGACTTTGAGGAAAATTCAATACAAGAAAAAAAAATGTACTGTTTGAGCTGCAGGCGATTCTTTATTCAGGCCCACAACATGTAGACGTCAGTGTGTGTCATTATGTTTGATGGATGTATGTATGTGTGTGTGTGTGTGTGTGTGTGTGTGTGTGTGTATACAGTAAGTGTGTGATGTGCATTGATGATGTGACGCAGAGATATCTCTCTTCTTTAGCTTGTTGTGTGTCCTGCTCCCCAGGGCGGCTGGAGGACTTTTCAGAGATAGACAGGCATACTGGCATCTGATTGGCTGTCTCACATCAAGGTGAGCTCGCCCCCTGAACGTCTGCCTCCACCCTGTTCATGCGTCCGTCTCCGGCACCGGTTGTTGCAGCTGCAGGACATCGACCACGGTGTGATTACATGAGCTCGCTCCTCTTTCAGGTGCTGATAGGAAGGTTTGGCATCCAGTTTCCAAGAAGTGTGTTAGTAACGATCATGTAGACGGCCAATTATAAGAAAAGGTGGAAAAGTTTACATAAAAATGAAACTTCAGTCATTGTAGATGTGTAGAATATAAGAAATGGGCTCCGTGCAGCTCATCCACCATGATCCAAGATCCCAAATCAATTTGAAAAGACATGAAAAAACACCCTCAACACGCTGTCCAGCTCCTGCATCCACTGAATAAAGTTTTTTAGCATTTTTGACATATTTCTTTATTTTCTTGTATCACTCATGGGCATGTAACAGCTGGACTGACCTGCTAAGTGTTCAATTTGTTATTTGATGCAGAGTTGATTTAGTACTCGGGTGGTTATCCGGTGTGGATAATGTGCTTTTTGTGAGTAAAGGTCATATTGAAACCATTTTGTAGGCAAGAAAATCATGTTTTAAAAATAACACATCTACAGAGCTTGTAGAGCTTGTAGCTTTTTTCCTGAAAAACATTATTATGATTGAGAATAAATCATTTTTATATGTTGTTGGGTCCGAAATGATCGTTTTGTTTATGTCTGTGTAAGAATCCTGATCGTTCGTTCCAGCTTCCGGCAAGTTTTGCGAGCTGATAGCATTCAACATCTGTGTTTCTTTGTTGCCAGTTTGTGGGGAAAAAGTAAAAATGGATGAGTTCTACTGTATTTGCCCTGCATACAGTGCTGCCCTACTGTTAGCTAGCTAGCATTAACAACATTATCGCTAACATGCATACATAACATACGCTAGCTAATGTTGTTAATGTAGCCAGCGTACATTAGCTCTATAAAAAGCTCTTCACCTCCACCAGAAAAATGATCAGCATCTCAATTCTGAGTCTCTTCTGGTAATAGTTTTCTAATAGTTAATAAATACAGCTACTTCTGATCCGTCAGGCATAACAGAACAACTTCATGTTGACCAACTTTCAGTTTAACTCCGCCCATTCCGAGTACAGATACAGGAAATTGAGTTTGTTAAAATGATTCAGATGATGCTACTCGCTCATTTCTAATTTCATTCATGTTTGATTACATGTGGAAATAGAGTCGCTGTGTTTATGAGCCTCTGTCCCTGTTTACCTGCAGAGTGGATGGCTCATGTAGGTTTTTTTTTTTTTTTAATTCCTCACAAGCTGCTGGCAGATGGTGACGTGCCGGAGGTGGCCGAGTTCAAAGTCAACCGAGACGGGCACCAAAGCATTAAACATGTTTACCTGATTTCACTATGAGCGGCACAGTCCAAACATCTATCATATTCAGACGTTATTGTAGCAGAGATCAGACGCTGGTGAGCGAGGAGTTATTTGGAGGGATGGAGGCCAATAAAAGTGGTGAAATGAAGACGGTATTGACAGATAGAGGAGAGAGTTTATTATGGGGCATTACATGGGCAACAGATGGAGACCTTTGCCCGCTGTTCTAGTCCAAACAAGGGCAAATATCATCATTCTACCTTGTGTTTTGTCCCTGGCCCTGTTGTTCGTACGCGCATGTGTGTGTGCGAGAGAGCGAAGCTGCTGATATACGCTTTACTCATTAGTATTAATGAATCGCACGCTAACTACATGCCATTCATTATCTCATTCTCTTTCAGTTCAGCTCAGTTCAAAGAGACATTATTCATCAGAGAGCATGAAATGAAGTACGACACGAAACAGGCGACGGGGAGCGAATTAACTCATTGTATGATAAGTAATGACCGCAGAAACAACATTTTAGAGGTTTGACCGAACATATAGACACAATGTGAGAATATTTAAAGATATAATATGTAATATTCTGCTTTAAAATAGATTTGTGTTACATATTGATCTGAGTTGTTTGTCTCTCTTCGTCTCTCCCGGTCGTGGTGGCTAATCTCCCGCACAGCATATTTTATTTTTCTCTGTTATCACTTTCTACCTGGCTACATTTTACTTTCTTTTCATTCTTTATCGGTGGATGACGACGTCTGCTCCGTACCGCGGCCAGCGGAAAACCCCCCCTCCGAAACCATCAATCTTGCATCCTGGCAGCCTCGACGCTGTGGCAATGAAATGTGAACCTATGTTGTGACAAAGCTGACCTCCTTTCCCGTTCTCTGGGGATTGTGCCAGCAGGAGGTGAGAAGAGAGGAAGGGGAGTGGAGGGGAGAGGGGGAGTCGAGGGAGACCTGGATGATGGGAAAAAAGGCAACTGCCTGCGATGAAGTGAGAAAATTGGGTTGGTGGAGGGAGAGGTGGAGTCAAGGGGTTTAATGAAATCTAAGGTAGGAGCGCTGCGATGAGATGAGGGGGCGTGCATGTGAGAGAGAAAACGCTGCGAGGAAGGAAAGTGGAGGGAAAAGGAGGTAAATTAAGGGGGAAGAAAGGTCGATGGATTGGGGTGAGTGGAACAGGTTACAGCTACTGGGGGGCGGTCGGGTGTGGGGAGGCAGGTGGAGGAGGTTTCTTCTTCCTCGTGCCTTCTAGCACGGAGTTGATTTACTGCCCAGCGCTGAATGAAGATTCCCCTCCACGGTCGCCCGCCTCCGACTCCAGTTTAGTGCTCCTTCCCAGGGGTGATATTAATACCCGAGGAAACAGGCCGCTTCTATTCACCTGCTGCCGCTACGACACTTCACTGACAAAAGTGTACGGCCGCTATTGTAGTTGCAAAATACTCTCGGCTTTGCAATCGCGACACTCCACAGTGCTGTTATGGCCCTTCACCAGAACTTGAATGGAACAAAAACAGCCTTTTGTTGTTATGCTGCACACTTATGCTGGTACGTTTACTATAAAAACGTTTTTGATAATGTTGTCATGGAAATAAGCGCCGAGTCGAACGTATGACTCAGAAAGCTTATATGTTGCCATGGCAATTGTCATGGCAGCCGAGTTGAATATTTTCTGACGAGCTGGCCGCACATGAAACGAGGTGTATTTCCATCCTGTTATTATTTGCCGTTCAGATTAGGTTCAGGGAAGGAGATGTTGGCTCCTCGTCCAGTGTCTGTTCGCTGTCACCTCACTCAGCTCCTTCCCTCGCTTTCTTTCTCCCCAACCTCACCTTCCCCTTCTCTCTCTTCCTCCTCACCTCTTCTCTATCCACCACCCCTCTTTCACCTTAAATCTACATAAACTCCTCTGCTGCCTCTCTCCTTCTGCTCACTGTCCCTGCACGACCCGAGCATCCTCTCGTCCCCTTGCTCCTCAGCGATGTTTCATTTACTTTAATCTAATTT
>CAEMYA010001125.1:81763-97465 GCA_903131615.1 Diplodus sargus
CCCTCTCTCTCTCCCTGACTCGCCTCCCTCTCACACCTGCCTGCAGCTCCTCATTGAGCGCCACGGCGTCGCATATTTCCCGCTCACCTTCCACACAGTCGCACCTCCGCCGCCGTGGCCCCCATGTGGCCCCTCCCTTACCGGACCGGACCGATAAATGGGTTAACTCTGTCACCGGGAGTAGCCGAGATAAATGCACCGGGAGCGTCGGGAGATCCCTTCCCATCATCCCTGCGCTGTTTGACCGCGCAGCGCGCAGGAGGCATCTTCCTCTCCGGCTCGACAGAGTAGATTGAATTTAGATTCGTGATTTATCATTTCATAAGAGGCGACCGGCAGCAGGAGAAGACGGGAGGAGAAGGAGAAGAAGCAGCAGCACCGGTTCTAGACCCAGACCCGTGGGCGGCTGGGTGGCGTCCGTCTGGGCGAGCTGATAGGACGCAGATCTGGCACACTACCTCCCAACTGCTTCATCCCAAATTTTTAAAGATATGGCGATGAGAAGAAGTGAGATGTAGACACGGATGGGAGGCCATTCATGTGGGTCTGGGCTTCAGCTGGAACGGACAACATCTCCCACCACCACCATCCTCCTCCTCCTCCTCCTCCTCCTCAAACCAGTTGATATTTTTTAGAATAACAACCTGAAAAGTGCGGAGCACATGACACACTGGTGAATCCCCGCGGCAGGTCCCACACACAGACTGAATGAGTCCACCTCTGGCTGTCGGACGGACTCCTCAAGAGCACAGGACGGATGCAAACAGACTAAACACATCTTGGCAATTCAAAACACCCTCAGCGTCTCCGCCGACGGTGCTCTAACCGAGAGAGCGGGGTGAATCTCACACCGTGGGAGGGGGGACCAGGCGGTTCACCGGCAGGTAGGTGGCCAACAAACGGAGTGTGTCACCTCTGGGCTGCCGTGGTAAAGGTGGTAAAGGTGATTACCGCCCGTGCGTCGGTCCGGCTGATGGCAGCAGAGACGCGCAGGCGGCTGCACCTGTTGTGATCCGCGTGAGTGTGCGGAGCGTGCTCGTGCGCGCGCGCGTGCAAATATACCTCTACGTGTGTGTGTGTGTGTGTGTGTGTGTGTAGGTGCGCTGGGCTGTTTTAATGGCTGACAACAGAGTGATGTCTGTGTCTATTTTAAAATCTCTTTTCCAGCTGTTTGTGCGGTGCGAGCGCGCGCGTCGGTGCGCGCTGCGTGGGTTTGATCGGTGTGATTGGGTGATTATAGGTCCATCACACGCGCGCTATAAGTGTAATTACAGTATAATTGTCTGAACACGCAGACGGACGCGGAGCAGTCCATCACACATGTACATGACGCTCACTCAGCCGCGGCGGCTCACATATTGCCGCTGATAAACGGGGACCGGCTGCGGTCTGGAGCCCGTCAGTTGTACTCGGTCTCACTGCCAGATGCTCTCAAACTCCACAGTCATAAAGCACGATGGCCAGATCTGTCACCTGCCTCGCACACATTCATCATCCGAAACCCCGGAGGAGACCCGCCTGTGGATGCGAGCGGATGGAGGACGTGCGTGGCACTGGGCGGTGTGGGTGCGAGCATTTTTGGCGGGTAGCGCGCATGTTTTTGCCTTTTTTTTCTTTTTTTTTCTTCTTCTCCTTCTTTTATTCTCAGACACCCCACTCACGGCTCAATGAGGGTGGCAGACCATCATGGGCGTCCAGCTAGTCTTAGACCAGCTGACAGGAGATGAAGGGCGCGCACCTCCCCAGCTGGATGACCCAGACTGACCTCCAGCTGAAACAAGATGGGCAGCTCGTCCAGCCTCTGCTGAGGAAACACTGTGAGAGTTCAGCTCTGAGAGGCAGCTGCTGTGTGGAGGCTGCCCAAGGTGACTTCTGTGTGGCAGAGTGACATTGAGCAGGGAGGGAAGCAAGTTGAATTCCATGAAGCATTTCTTATCAAATCTAATAGGAAGCCATTTTATTGTGCGCTGCCTGTTGAGGCGACACATGACCCTCTTTGATGCTACAGTTGTTCCTCCTGTCCCGTGTGTGTGTGTGTGTGTGTGTGTCTCTGACAAATGGCAGAGTTGCAGTTTTACCTTCATCCAGCACTCAGCTGATCAACTGCACCCTCTCATTATTTTTGGCAGGCGGCAGCGGTCTCATCTCCCAAAACTGGAGTAGACACGAAGAGCTAACTGACGTTTCGGCGGCTCGAAGTAAAAAGAGAATAATTTTGTTGAATGCCTTTCTTGAGGTCCAGCTCACAGATCTCGTGCGAATCAGAGAGTCCCTGGATGAAGTTAAATCACACGGATTTGCATGTTTTGATGCCTAATTGGTGGCTGCGCTACTAACAACCTGGTTCCTTTGATCGAGGCTTGATTCTGTTGTCTTTGTCAGTGCTGCCTGCCTGTGATGGCATACTGTTGTGAAGGGGGGAAAAAAAATACTGTAGTGACCCCTCAGCTCTGTTCTGCCACTCTGCTAATGCATCTCTCTCTCCACGGGGACCGAGGGAGGTGAGGAAAAAACACAATTCCCCCTTTTTCTCCACATTCTCAGCTTTCGGTTTGGGTTGATCCTCTCCCTTCATCTCAGCCTCTTCACTCCCGTCTGAGCTTAAGTTCGCTCTGATCACCACGCTGAAGCCTGGAAACTGAGCCTCCCTGGGGTGCAGGTGACCTCACAGTTCAAACGCCGTCCGTCAGTCTGCTTTCATTCACCTCTTTCATCCTCACCCCCTCTGTCTGTCTCTCTCTGTCCCTGTCTCACCTGCCTGTCTGTCTGTCTTCCTGCTCGCTCCTGCCAGGCAGTGAGACTTCTCAGATGAAGGGTTTTTCTGCTGAAGCTTGTCCTTGTCAGCTCTCATGTCCGTCTCTGTGACAACAGTCTGTGTTTTCATGAGTAGAAAAAAAAAACACAATTCCAAAAATATATGGGAGAGAAACGGGGGAGCGAGGGAGAGAGAGAGGAGTTTGATGTATGTGTGTGTGCGTCTGCTGGTTTTTGCCGTTAGTGAGTGAGTGGGAGTTTCTGTCAGGGGAACAATTGTGAGAGCAGATGGACTGTTAAAATACATTCTCGTATTCAGTTCTTATCATATGTCTTATTAATTTGTCCACCGTTTAAATATTTGCCGGGTCCTGTTTAATCTGAAGATTCTCATTTATTTAACGTCCATTAAATGTGTATGATCTTTGCACCATGACTCTTTTATATTTTGCAGTTCTTCTTGTCAAACATTTCCACCGAAAGGGGAGAAAATAATGCGACGGTACGACTCGTTTACATGTTTCCTACATCTGCATTCCTGCAGGAATTTGAACATGGCCCATAGACTCATTAATTTTGCAGAGGTGCGTTTAAACTTAAAGCGTTTATGCACAAACACACATGTAAAAATCTGCTGCGTCTGCACACACAAGCCAACATGCATATACAGCACAGCAACAAGCAATTTGCACATATTCCCACCATGTTTACTCCAAAGCATGCGTTTGTTCTGGCAGATCTGAAGGCCTCGTCAGTCGCTACCACAATTAATCAGCGTACAAACATAGAGACAATTTGTCTTCATCCAGTAAAAGTAGAAGTACTGATTCAACTTCTTTACTCGAGTAAAAGTACGAAACTACAGGCTGTGAATGTTCTGGATTTAAACAAACTAAATAGCAAACTCTCCTCTGTTTCATGACTGAATAAACTAAATAAAGAACAATACAGTTTCATACTGAATAACTTTGTTTGTATGTGGCGGACCCTGCCACCTTTCTCATTTCATACAGTGCTCTGAGACCTTATTTTCCTCTGAGAACAGCTTGTTAATTCAGTTATGGAAGAATAAGAAATGTTTCTGATTTTGTATTATTACAGCATTAATATTGTAAATATTCTTATGTTCTCCAAAACTACATAGTGCCCCTTTAAACTAAGATGTAGAGTCAGGATGTGTCTGAGCTGTTCGTAAACGCACCACAAATATGGCTGATTGTTGAGTCTCAGTCCCAGGACGTTAAATATCGACATTTCGAGTTGGTAAAATGTCCCGAGCACAGAAACAAAGTGAGAAAATAAGAAAATCCAGGCAGACGGCTGCAGCATCTCTGCAGGTACGAGACACACTGTCTGTTTCTGTCTTGTTATGTCTATTATGTTTTTTCTGTCCTTTTTACGTCTGCATTGATGGTGTGTGTGTGTGTGTGTGTGTGTGTGTGTGTGTGTGTGTGTGTGTGTGTGTGTGTGTGTGTGTGTGTGTGTGTGTGTGTGTGTGTGTGTGTGTGTGTGTGTGTGTGTGTGACAAAGCAGACTGTAGCTTTTAAAGATTCAACCGTTGGTGCGTATTATTAAAGTACAGTCTGTCCTGTGCTCCCTCAGAATGGAAGGTACGTGTTGGACAACGATCCAACAGTGATGACCAATCATTGAAACCTATGATTGCAGGACAGATATTTGTTGAGTATAGTAGTTAAAGGAGCAGTTTACCAAAAGTACAACAATTGGACATTATCTACTCACCTCCATGCATAAATGGAAAGTTTTTATAGTACACAAAACTTTTCTGGAGCTTCACAGCAAAACAGCTTCAGGATCTCTCAGACAAGCTATACGTAGCATTTTGGGGTTTTCTGGTTTCACAAGGGAAATGTATATTATCTGCATATTTTATAATATGCAGCCAAATTGCTTTAATTGACATAACAAGCATAGAATCGACAGACTCCGACACAGAAGGTGGCAACACGCTCCTCTAGAGCTGCTCTGCAATCTTAGGAAAAAATACATAAATACAAAAACGTGGCATTTTTTTCGTTAACTTTCAGCAAAGAGAAACAAACAAATATATGTTAATGGCTGAAAAAAAATCTATGTCAGGCATATTTGTTGTGGAGTACGAGCCGGGCATGAACTGTTCCTTTAATGTGCAGGTGGGTCAAGAGTAAAACCAGCAGCAGATGGACTAAATCTCCTCGGAGCTCACAAAGTTTGTGCACATACACACACCTTTCTGCACGCGCGCACACGCACGCGCGCGCACACACACACACACACACACACAGCCTTCTCCTCACCTAGTGTCCTCTACAGATCAGCGGAGCAGACTCTCACCGATCCCAAGGCTCTTAACCTTTTACACTGTCTTTGTCTTTACGCTCAGTCTGCGTCCTCTCCCTCCCTCGGCTCTGATTCCAAGACACACACAGGATTTATGTCTCAAATAACAGAGAGAGGAGAGGAGAGGAGAGGAGAGGAGAGGTTTATACTTTGACCATGTCGCCTGTGACAGCGACATCCTCACTTCCATCTCCATCTCTGCAGTCTGGCAGCGGCCCGCTCATGAAATCCTCTCGGGATCTCTATCTCTTCCTCGCTCGCTCCCTATCTTTCTTTCCCTCCCTCACCTCACTTCAGCCCCGACTATTGGCAGGAATATTACATGAAGAATTGCCAAAGTGTCACAACATTAGACAGGGAGAGCCCTCGGAAGTGGCATCTCTCATGAATCAAATCAGAGAATCGTCTCATGATCAGACATCAGCAATGAGGTTGCGGCTGATTGATGCCCTGTCGAGCCCTGAGGTCTCCTGGCGAGGTGTTGGGGAGTGTCTGGTGGGACGGGCAGTCAGGAGATGTGACGGCAGGGTTAGAAGAAACGATAACGAGTGACAGGACTTTAGTGCGTTTCCTCTGTGGACTATAAGGAGGCTGAACAAAGAGTGAGCAGGAGAGAAAGACGCTGAGAGAATGATCGCTAGATAATACCGAGTTCCTGATGGTACTCTGATGGTATTTATCAGAACAATAAGAGTGAAACGTTTTTTTTTTTTCCTTCTCCATTGAATTATAATGTGATTACATAATTTGTCACTGTGATTGTGCCACGAGGAGACAGCGGTTTCTCCCAGAACTGAGCATTAGCAGAGTGGAAGGAACAATGTTCCCTCCACAGGAGACTGTGTTTCTAAAAAGAGCTCCTGACCACGCTGGTAGCCGGGGTTTGAATACACATGCACACACTGACACGCAAATCCTTCTTACCTGTCTCGCTCACACACACACACTCACACACAATGTTTATTCAGACTGTGTGTGTGTGTGTGCTCTGCAGGGAGAAGATGCCATTCCACCATGTGCGGGCGGGCCTGCTCTATCCAGACAACTACCTGAGCAGCTCCCTGACGGAGGGCAGCGAATCCTTCCAGCTCACCAGCATCTCCACCGAGGAGCTGGGAGGTGAGTGTGCTGAGAGAGAGAGAGCGAGCGAGAGGGTGGGAGGTGGTGGTGAGGGTGCAGAGTAAAGTGTGAGGTACGAGCAATTAATGTTTCACTACGGGAACAATGCAGTTACAACGCTCCAATTCTCCCAGGGACAGGTTTTTCCATTTAGCCGTTTTGCCGGCGCTCGGCGAGATGCATTGGTTTCCAATTATGGAGCTTAGGAAATAAAATCAGTCACAGGACTCAGAATGACGTGACAGAAATAAAATATATGTGATGAGGCCTTAATTAGGACACGGATGTATTGATATCGGTCCGCTAATCCAAGTTTACAATCAGTCTAGCAGAGAAACGATGGCGCCTGGACTCACAAAGGGCTTTTTCAGATGTGTTGTTAAATAGACTGATTTAAAGTAAAACTGCACTTTCCTGGTCTTTCTGTAGCAAAATGTTAAATATGACCACTTCAAAAAGGACTCGCAATATCATTTTCTGATGTAAAACTCTTTTGATTACAACAATGGTGTTAGTTGTTGTGTCAGTTACACAAACACTGTTCTCTCCGAAGTGATTCCTGAGATCTGGGGTTGTGGCAACGAGCACAAACAGTGGGATTCTTTGAACTGGCTCACAGACACGTTGTAAACAAAGTTGTTTACCACCGACAGCTTGAGTTTACTATCTGCCGCCGTTTTCTCTTCCGAGTGAATTTGACCGTTGCGATATACGGACAGAATGTCTGGATTAAAGTCGACCTACGGAACACATGAGCATAACTGAGCATCCGTACAGGCACACTCATTTTTTAGTATTAAGATCCATATAAAATGGCGTCTGCTTGTTTTTAATTTGTGCAACACTAATCAAAAGAAAGTTGGGAGACTGCTTCAAACATAAACAAAACAGCACAAATGTAGCTTATTTAATGTTTTACCTCATCAACTTCAATTAATTTTGTAAATATATGTTTCAGTTTAATGAATAAGATGCCACATTTCAACACATTTCAATCAAGTTGGGACGGAGGCAACACAATGTCTGATCAAAAAACACCTGTTTGATGATTTAAACAGGTTCATTGATAACAGTCGATAGTATCATGATCGGGTGTGAAGAATCCTCCTCGGTCGTTAACAAATAACACACACCTCCTGTTTAGGATTTGGTGAGATGGGCTGTGTGCAGAGAAATCTTGCTAATTGTGTTGCTGATCAAATCAAACGTGCACCAAAATGACATCACAACAACCAGACGACACAACGACACAATGACTGCATTAAATAGAAACAGTCTCTCTGTCTGTCTGTCTGTGACCACCGGTTAATCAATCGCGGATGGTGTTGTTCTCTCAGGCAGATTTAAAAAGGTATATAATGTTAGAATTGGTCACCAAATGTGTCATCGATCATACAACCTCAATCTCCAAAAGTTGCAGTGTCTCCCACACATTTACTCACCCAGGTATATCGACAGGCAGCCCAAGTAAAGTGTATGTGTGGGAAACACTGGAACATTTTTTTGTAACTGTGGTTGTGTGATCGTCTGACTGATTGTGCTTTTTCCCCCCTGCTGAATATATTTAAAAAGCTCTTTAACTGCTTTAGTGAGGGCACATTTATCATAACTGATAACAGAGCAAAGAACATCAAACCTGAGAAGAAACAAACAGTCTCTCTGTTGACACAGAGGAGTTTCTGCTTTCATGCAGGCTGGCAACATACAGATCCAACTGTATGTCATCACGTTGAGGTCTTGATGTGAGGCGACTCTTTGACGTAACCTCACAAAGACTCGCACACTGCAGCGAGTGTGTATATTTCTGCTTTGGTGGAGAAGAAACAGCGACAGTAATCCTCTCACCGAGCGAGGACGGAGAGCGTGAGAGTGTGTTTCTGACTGAAGCTGTTTGTTTGTGTTTATACATGTGGCCCATTGTAGTTTTGCTCCAATGAGCTTTGGTATGAAGTACTTTGTCTCATAAATCTTTTAATCCAGCGTCCCTCGTGCACAACTCGACTCAACCCAGTTCACTGAAACAGTTGCTTTAGTGCGCTGAAGCTGGTGCGGCGACTGAAACGTGTCGCCGTCGTTAGTCCGGTTAGCCTCTGTCTGTGCTTTTGTTTGTCAAGGACAGCGGGGAGGGTAAAGTAGTCTGGACCTATGTAGGGCCATTATATAAATTGAATCTCCAGACATTCTGATGAAGCATTATCTCGGCCCTGTCAGCCACAGATCCAACGCGACCAATGGGATTGTTTGATGTGGACAAAATATCCGTGGTATTCGCCGCCAGCGTTCGAAAACTCCTAATCCCACTTCAGAGAGACGCTGAAGGTTCTTCTCGGATCATCTGTTAGCGCAGATAGAAGGCTAGTTAATCACCCCCCTGTGTTGGAATCGCCGCTATCCTTTCCTCCGCTTCTCAGGCATTTCATCAATCACAGCGAGAACATGTACAGTCCTGGGGGGTTGACTCTCGCAATACACCGCCACGCACAGGCAGCTGCACGCTCACACACCAACACACACACACGTTGCACTGCAATACATCACGGAGCAGCTCATTCGTACCCTATTGAAAACACACTCCTCACTGTTGAGCTGCATACAAATACATCTCACTTTTGTTTTGGGAGGCCGAACACTTGCCCGCATTTCCAACCCCCTGACTCTCATTTTATATAGTGAGCGAGAGAAAAGGGGGAGTTAGTGGCACGATGCACCGACTCTAGTTAACAGCCGCGGGGGATATTTACAGGCTCGGGGCTGGAGGCCGCGACTGAACTTCGTCTCTCACGCAACTGACGAAGCATACAGACATAGGAGGCAGATCTGAGACGGACTTATTACACAGAGGAGAGGAAGGAGCAGCGTGTCAGGACGAGAATATTAATGACAAGCAGCCTGAGAGAGACACAGAGAGAGATGAACTTCATGTAAAATTCATCGTTTAAGTTCGCAAAAGGATTAGTCTTGGGAAAATTGTGATTTAAATTCCGCCGTGCAGCGGGCTATTACTCTTCTCGATTGGGTTTCGCCTGTAAAGATTTGCTCAAACGCCGAATGCCAGTTGATATGACACCCGCTCCCACCCCTGGAGTGTGCAGATCCACAGAAGAATAGAGAGAGGTTGCATAAAGACTCACAGAGTCTTTCCTGTCCCTGCTGTCTTTATCGAGTCGATAAATTCGACCACTTCCATCCCGCTCCAAAGCTCCGCCTGCCCCCTTTCCCACCCCCGTTCAGACAGTGCCAACTGATTGACAAGTAATTAGCCAGAGATTGACCAGGGTGTTTTGTAAGAAGGTCCTCAGAGGCTTGAGTTATTGTGCAGCCTCATGAGCGGCGTGCGCGTTTACAATTTCAAGTTAGAAGGAAGCCTTTCATGTGGGAGGAGAGAGTCGGAAACGCTCTTGGCATTGCTGATGGTGATTGTGCTGCGTGGAGGGATTGGTACAGTCCCCTGGAGGTTTGTAAAATACAATAAGTATGTAAAGATGCAAGAGAGACAAGGAAAGAGGGAGGGAGAGGATGAGGGGGAGGTAGAGGACGAGGGGGATGGAGGACAGAGATCACCCTCACCTTGATTTGCCTGAGAGAAAGGCTGCAGCACTCTCTGTTAATGGGAAAGCCTGTTATCAGCGCCGGGGAAGCACCTTCAGCACCGACTACCTGCTAAGATCTGTTAATCATTCATTTAAACGCCTCTCGCTCACACCATCTGACAACTCTCTGTTACGTTTTGAGATGTTGTGAGGCCGACGACACAATCGTGCGACTCGGTTTTTTTTTGTGTGTGTGCAGAAATCAACAAGTCTACACGGTTGTGGGTCACCGTGCTCCAAAATCAACACGTGTCGTGAATTTCTGATCTGGTGCCCCAAACTGTCGAGACGACATTGCGATGCTGAGAAATGTGTCTCTGAGAAACGGTGCAGAAGGAGAAAGATCTGCAGTGACGCCTCACGCTGACAGCACACTGAATAAACACTGTCTTTGTCTTTATGACTGAATAAACTGAATAAACAAACTGACCTTTAAGGACAACACAATTTCATACTGTTTTACTTTGTTTATATGTGGCGGACCCCGTCACCTTTCCAGCTTCAAACAGTGTCCTGGGGACATAATATTCCTCTGAGAACAGTTTGTTTATTCAGTTATATGGCGAGTTTCTCCTCAGTCGTATCGAGGGCCTGAGGACGGAGGACGTCGGTCGCTCTACAGATTGTAAAGCCCACTGAGGCAGTGTGATTGTGATTTTGGGGCTATTTCAATTAAAATGATTTGATTTGATTGGATTTGAGTGTCCTTAACTAGAATCACGCTGGAAAAGGGTGTAAATTAGTTTGTCCACCCTCGTGTTGTGTTTCAATCACATCCAATCAACATCCGCGACTACAGCGGAGTCACTTTCCTCGTTAGTTAATGCCAGTTTTAACCTTTTCCACTGAAGATGAAACCCAGATGTGAGTGTCTGTTAGTGGGTCTTTCATCCAGTGTGAAAGAGGCATTTGTCTAACATTAATTTCTCCTTAGAAATATCTGGCACTTTAGCTGCAGAATGCTACGTTCACCAGCTAGTCGCTAACTGAGTCTGAGTCTGAGCTGTTCGCTGTGAGAAACGGCAAAGTCAAGCGACAGTTCTCTGTGAGTTTGTCGCTACAGTTGGCCTCTTAAACGTACAAGTAGCCATTCAATCTATCGTTGATTAGAAAGTATTGATTTTAACCATCCGCTAAGAGAATGATTGTGTTAATGATTAGCTAAAGAATCCAACGCCGAGCGAAGGTAAGAGACGGGATGCAAACACAGCTGATGATGTAACCATCCACCCCGACCTCCTCCCGGAGTGTTTGCGGCGCTGTGACAACATCGCGCTATTTCTGCCTTTGCTCCTGAGAGACAACAATCATTATTCACACAATCTGTAGAGTAACAGGCAGCGCAGACATGGGAACCGTAACAGACATCATGCAGCAGCGCAGAGATCAAACACACAGACATGTGAAGGAGACGATTTGACAATAAAATGACACGTACAGAAGTCAGAATTATTGCACTTTTACAGTGAAAATCAAAAGAAATGCTCTGATAACGTGACAGATGAGAGTCAGTCACAGCGTCTCAAATATGGATGAATAAAAAGAAATGAATAGAACAGAGAAACACACCTCTTCAGCTCTAACACACACAGGAAAGACAAGAGAAGTGAGGCAATCAATGAACTCCCAGCCGTCGGTAATAAAGAAGAACAGACATTTTCATCTGCTGCGATGAGTTCCCGAACTTTAAGACACAGACAAAACAAGGACAGGAATATAAATGACAAAGCAAAGTAGAGGTGAAGGACTCATTCACATCTCACATCACACTGTCAGCCTGGACTCAGACCGAACCGAAAACCACAAATCAGCTCCGACAAGACGGAAAACTCACACATTTAACTTCATTTAGAAAGAAAATGGAACCATCACAATGTCAAGAAAACACTGTTTATCTAAACATGTAATTTTGCGTATATATTTAAAAGACTGAAATGATCTCTAACAGTGAAGACATGCAGTAATGTTCAGTGATATGTTGTGTGTGTTTTTGCCGTGCAGAAATCCGTGAGGCGTTTCGTGTCTTGGATCGAGATGGGAATGGTTTCATCTCCAAACAGGAGCTGGGCATGGCCATGCGCTCCCTGGGTTACATGCCCAGCGAGGTGGAGCTGGCCATCATCATGCAGAGACTGGACATGGATGGTGAGCCACTACAGAAGGACACACACTTGGGTGCATGCACAGAGCGAACCTGCATGCAAAAAACACAGAATTAACCTCATAAGTCTGCTGTTAAACATGTAATGCATGTGTATAATGTTTGTTGTATGATGTGTACATGCTTGAAGGAGAGAACCAGCAACAGGTGAATCTGACAAACATGTGGTTATCGTTGTGAAAATGTCAGTCTGGGAAAATATAATTTCTTACGGCCATGAAAATGAGACTCCGACCAAAAACAAAGAATTTAAAGAACACATTTAACACACAAACGCTGCGTGAGGCAGAATCAGGTAGTGATTTCAAGTTTTATTCACCTTAAATTAAAAGATTTGGTAAGAAAAGTTGTGTTTTCTTAATTTGCTGCAAATAAGGGAGCTTGCTACATGAGTCAAAATAAGCCAACGTCGACTTTGGGTTTCCTCCCTGTATGGACGTCGCCTGACTTCCTCCTTTGCTCCAGTCATAATCACATCAGCCACTAGAGGTCGTCGCTGAATAAACATAAATATGGATCATAAAAACACGTTTGCACAGACAACCTGTGTGGCTGTTTTTCAGGGGGAGGACGCTCTGTTTTCTTTTCTTTCCTGTGATTGTTTTTATGTGTTGAACTTTAATGATAATGACACCCAGAACACAGAACTTAACGCCTCTTTCACTTGCCGGAGCAAAAATGGGATTTTGAGTTGCAGCGCCCTTCAAAGTGTTCCTGCAAAACTGTTTCTTAAACTGCCTGAAGAGCAGCAGGTGGTCAATTGTCAAAAACAAATTCCCCTGGAGACAATGAAGAAGGGACCCGTCTGCTCCTGCTCCCTTCACTCCAGCTCCGCTTGTAAATCCACAGACGATTGCAATTACTCCTAAGCAGCCGCTGCATCACAAACAAGCTAGTCGATCTTTCAGCTGGTTCTTATCTGCATGCTCGTGATTCCGCAGCTCGCGGTGAATATCAAAGGTCAAAGCTAAAAGCTTTTTTGCTTTTGCCTCCGTGAGCAGTCGGACCATCTGAGCGCAGCGCTGCCATTTGTTCTGAGGAGAGACGGCAACACTTAAAATCCTCTACCTCTGACTCGTATCGTCTCGCTGGGAAAAGCACTGCAAGCGGTCGCAGGCACAATTATTTTAAGCATGTCAATTATTATCAGGTGTAAGACAACCTGCAGAGCCCTTTAGATGAGTAATTCCTTATTAAACCTCCTTCCTTCAGAAATCTCAATCCGCTGATCTCTCACATTATCTTCTTATCCAGGTTTTAGGCAAAGTCGTCTTAAAATGTGAGATTATATTATGTTAATTTAAAGCCGCATTTTGGAGAAACTGCAGTCGGGTTTCGGAGCAGAGAGCTGGAGCCCTTTAATACCAGTAATATACTGATTTACAAGGTAATGCTTGATTTTTATGAGCCGGCAATTCCCTCTTTGTTTCGCATCCTGCAAAACCCGGCGTAATTTGGCACTAATCGCGTGGGAGGGGGGAGAGTTTCCTTTGACAAAAACCAGCTATTTATAACTTAATTCTCCATACATGCTGTTTACAAATTTCGCTTTATGGCATGTTCATTTGTCCTGCTGTGCACACTGTCTAAGTCACACAGCAATTAATTAGAATTCATTGACTGCAAGAGTGCAAATTGTAGATTGTCTCTATTTACCCTGTAATTAACACCAAATTACAGAGTTCTTTGCGGGCAACTTTCTTGGAAATTATTCAGAAATTGCAGACCCATAAAGTAAAGTGTCATCCTACTAACAGTGCATGAGACTGCTGCGAACTGCTACTAATGCTCCTGATGTACTAACAGACATTAAGTAGAACATTAGATGATGACGAACACTGGCGGTACAATCAATATTGGCAATATATAGGATAATAAGCTTCTGCAGTAACTCGGTTTGCAATACAAGCTGTAGTGAAGATGTTCACTGATTACTAATTCCACGGGACGCTGCCTGTTGATTGCTATCTGCAGCAGGAGAATACAAAATGCAAACGTTTACAAGTTGCGTCCTTTGAATATAAATTTGCAGAACGTTCCCTCGATTGTCGCCTCGGTGCAAAAACAGTTTCTCTGGCGAACATGTGCGTGCCCTCCCGCAGGTGCAGCCACCTTATTCGAAAAGGTGAATTAGCGGTGATGATGCATGGGTGTTTGTCACGGCTGAGGGCACATCCATCTGTTGATCTGTCTCAGGGCGCCTTTCTTTGTTTCGCCAAGCAAATAAACCTCAGCACGAAATGCATTATTTAGCTCCACTCCGCCAGCTTTCCTGTCAGTCTATCTGATTTTCTGCTGTCTCCGTCTGTCTCCCCCCCCCCGTCCTCCTCTGTGCTGGTGTGCGTGCCCACAGGGGACGGCCAGGTGGACTTCGAGGAGTTCATGACGATACTCGGGCCCAAACTTCTGTCGTCCGACAACAGAGAAGGATTCCTGGGCAACACCATCGACAACATCTTCTGGCAGGTGAGAGACAAAGCCTGAGTGTGTTTCTCGTCGCTCACAGTTCCATTTATCAGTTCCATCCTTCACGCCTCCTCTCACTTACTCTGACGGTGTGTTTCAGCAGTCGTCCTTAAGCACAGGCCTAGTTTCTGCAGGGACTCTACACACCTACTTAAGTGCCAAAATGCACACATGCACAAAAACCCACTCTCGGACCCCCCACCTGTGTCTCCTGCTCCCTCACAAAAACAACTCTTTTTCCTTTCGCCTTGAAGGGAAACGAGATCTGCTGAGAATTAAGTGTGTTTTCTCTTCACGGAGTAAATGTATGTATTTGGGTTCAGGTGCGTGTGTTTATCATTCGCAGTGTTGCAGAAGGTATTACCATAATAAAGATGCAGGGATGTGCCCCTGTATGTGGAAACGTCTGAGCTTGAATGCTTTCAAGTGTCCAAACTGGGCTCAGTGGTGATTATTCTGCAGCTCATCTACATGCTTTTGAACGTCCTTCTTTTGTTTTTTAAAAATTGTTCCGGACAGAAAATGTGCTGCTCTCAGAGCAGAGAGTGGTTGTTTTTTTGCCTCTTAGGTAAGACATGCGACAATAATGAAAAGTGCAGCGATTTGAATATGTGTGTGTGTATGCGGGGTTGAGTGGAGGACGCTCGGCTGAGCCGGGTGACAGGAAGCTGTTCGCTGCCTTCCTCGAGTCGAACGAGAGGAGAAACATTTAGAGGGTGACTCACTGAAAATGAGGAGGTGTGTGTGTGTGTTTCAGGTTCTTTATCCTTGATTTCCCTTCAGAAAAATATCATTAAAAAAACGCCTATCTATGACATTCACGCAACGGAAAACAGACAAAGTGAACGCAGAGACAGCTGATGTTTACGTCAAATCAATTCTTTATGATTCCTGCAAAAGAAAACACCTTTTTTTATAAATGAGACGCATTGCATCGGAGACGGAGGGATGGAGGGAGAGTGCGCCAGCCAGCAGGGCTGAGAGAGACGAGAGAATAGAGAGGGGAGCTGGACAATATGTGGGGATGGCGATGGGGAGGGTGGTGGTGGTGGTGGTGGTGTGGGGGGATGCCCCACATAGAGATACAGGAATATAAAGGAAAACCACAAAGGAGGAGAGTGGGAGAAAATGAAAGAAGAGGCACAAGACACCGTGATTCATGAAGGTCGCAGACGGTGTGCGTCTCAGGGGTGATTTAAAGTGTTCACCTCCCGCGAAAGCGAGACAAACCAAAAGAAAACAGGGAGAAGGGGATTGAAAAAAAAAAAAAAA
>CAEMYA010001125.1:97548-120733 GCA_903131615.1 Diplodus sargus
GTGTCTGAGGACTGTGAAAGCAGCATTGTGTGTGTGTGTGTGTGTGTGTGTGTGTGTGTGTGTGTGTCTGTTTATATTTCACACAGACCTCAGAGGGAGACAGGAGGAGAGGGAGAGTCATTGTGTGGAGAAAAGAAAGATGGAAGAGAGGGAGGCACATCATGGTGGGCCTTAATGACTCAGTTCAGTGTGTTCAGATAATATCCCCGCACAGTGAGATGTATAATGATTGACTCCTTCGGGGAGGCTGGAGTTGGCAAGTTTTGTGCGTAATCACATTTTCGTCTGCGCGTGCATTTTGTGTGTGCGTGTGTGTGTTGAATACATTTCGCTCGTCCCTCTGATTGTTCCACGTCTTGTTTGATTCAGTGTACACTGTTGAAAACATTTCTGTTTTTCTGTTTATCTTGCTACTGGAGCGTGGTGCTGGGGGGAAAAGAAAAAAACCTCGGGGAGATTGAGATATCTGAAAAACTCCTGACTCAAGTTACAGCGTTTCTGCTGACACTCAGTAAATTACATTTTTGGAAAATGGGAGCGCCCACTCCTCCGCTGCAAATTAAGCTACAGTGCCTTAAGATAAAGGAGCAACATTTTTTTAAGCCAATATCTTAACAATGTTAAGAGTCTATAAAAAAACATGTTTGCAGCGAGCGAGAGCGGGAGAGGCGCCCGCAGAATCTTCTATCTCTTTACAACAGCTGAAAAATGAAACGCATCCTCAAACCTTAACGACCGAATTGGATGTTTGTCGGCATCAATCAAAACTAAAATAGACACATCCGTTTCAAAAGATATAACCGTCACTACCCACGAGCTTCCATGCATCCTTCACGCCGGCATGGATGTTAAGCAATACAACCACGAGAGGGCGCCGCTCACACAGACCTCCACTTTTCCTCCAACACGCATTTAATTCCCGTCCAATCTCGTCCCAGATGTTCTGTAGTAACTGTTTGTTTCTGTGTCTTTTTAAACGTCCTCCTCTTGTCCCTAGTCGGGCCTCTGTCGGCACGTATTCCTTAGCGTTCAGAAAACTTTATCTGTATGTAACATTGAGCATAAACTAACCTTAACAGTGACACATGTACTCGACCTTCATCGTACAGTCGCGGCTCGGTTAGGTTTGGCAAGACAAATACTTGGACAAAACACAGTCTTTTGGATTGGAATCACGAAGTTACTTCTCTAACTTCTGTTGCAAACAAACCTATGTTAATTTATTTATGTTGCCTTATGTGTGCGATGCTACTAAACTGTGTTGAACTCACTGCTGACAGGGATCTGCTGTCCTTGTTTAACCCATCCACCATCGCCCCTTCCTACACGGTGTTGTCACTCTTTGTTCAACTTCTCCTTATTTCCTCCTTTGCAGCTGTAATAACTACTACAACCAGCAGAGGTCGCTGCTTAACATCAAACGTAAATATGAATTTTTCAAGCTATATAGTCATGTTTCTAAGAAGGAAAGGTTATAACCGTTGCTTTTGGTCTCTGGTCTCTTATGACATTTATTTGGGGCGACTAACATTAGTTGTGGTTCTTTCTTCGGGAGAGTTAACACAACATGTCGACAGGAGAAACTGGAGATTGAGGATTGGAATATAGAAATATAGAGAAATGCAAATGAAAGAACAAACCAAGTATAAAAACAAACAAATCAAGGATAATGGGAAAAGACTTGAAAGTATGATAAACAGAATAAACAGGAAATAAAACATTTGACAGATGTTGGGTAAAAATGGATGAAATGAAAGCAAACTCAAGGATATTAAATTACCAGCAGTCAGACATACAAACATACACGCGTCTGTGTGCTTGTCCTGTTGTTTAGCGAGGTATTTGTTTGCATGCAGATTCAATCTAATAAGCGAGAGGCTCCCAGAGTGCTACTGGCCTATATATGATATAACCTAAACGCAAAACAGTAAACAGTGTTTCCAAGTGGTGTTTTTGTTGGCATCCCTGTGGCAAAGATTACAGGAATGTTTCCCCCTCAAGAGAATCAACTACCGACAACACAGGACAAAATGTGAGTTAATTCAGTCATTTAGTCTATAATAGAGACATGAAAGCAGATAAAAATGATGGCAGGCCAATCAGCCTTTATTTATTTTTTTATTTTTTTTGAAGATTTTGCGCCCGGTGGCGAGATTTATAGGGAAGCAGTCTAAACACAGATGGTGTCATTATTCTTAGCCATTAGATTGTGCAAACAACACTTAGTTTATAATGATACATGAAAGCAAACTGGAAAGAAATATGGAGGACTCGGCTCAGAAACAACGTCTCTAAAGCTCTCGATTTAACACGTTAAACAAAGTGTTTTGTGACTTTTTGCACTGCGACATTTCCCCTTCCGCATTTGTGAGGAAGAGGGAACATTTATTATTTGTGTGACTGAGATTAGTCGCCTTGTCAGAGAAATTTAAACGAGCCGAAGTCATTTTAAGCCCCTGAACAACCTACGTTGCTTCACGCAGCCAATGATTTCTATTTATTTCCACAGTGTGAAACTCAGGCAGCCTCTTTAAAGGAAACATATTAGGCTCATTTTCAGGTTCATAATTATTTTTCAATACTCGTTACTGCTAGAATAGGTTTACATGCTTCAATGCCCAAATTAAACATCAGTTTTGTCACAGCGTCCAGTGCAGCAGCTCTGTATTCCCCCTCCGTCTGAAACACTCTATGTAAGCACTTTAAAGCTCCGCCTCCTGAACACCTAGCGTCCCCTGATTGGTCAGTTCACACATGCCTGAGCCAGCAGTGTGGGAAAATCAATACTTACATGCCAAACCAGCTGCGAGGCATAAATCTGCAACTTTGTGACATTGTGATGTAGTGTGATGTCACGTAATTAAAGGTGAGACTCCTGACGAGGCGTTTCAGGAGCAGTGTTTTCTGTGGGAGAAAGGAGCTTCTGTTGACCTTTATAACTTTCAAGATCTTCTACATGTACAAGAACTTCAACACTGAAGGAAATGAAATCAAAAAGCACAACGAGTGTCCTGCTAAAGTCATAGGAATTACCTCAACTACCTTCTTTTTCCAATAGAAAAAGATTAAAATGAGGATGAACGAGGCAGAATGAAATAGTCGGCCAGTGACGAGCTTATCACTGCCGTCTGCATCCGTGACGACCGTCTGCAGCTTTCATCCACACGACCAGGGATGCCAAATGTAGAGCGAATTAATATAAAACATGGTGTGTGTTTCTCTGTTGCATAATAAGTGCCATTTGGTGGATTTGGAGAGTGTAGTAACATAAGTGCAATTATATTAACACTAGTGTCTGAAAGGAGACAGCGACAGACAGAGCCTCCACTCTGGAACATTTTCCTTCAGATTGACTGAATCGGTTGATATTTTTAGGTATCGTCTCTCATTACATCACATACACTCGTGGCCTGATTCAAATGTTTTTAATCTATTATTCATTTGTGGCTGACTGGAGTCTCTGCCGTCTTTACTACACCTGCACTTTTACACAATCAAGCGCCCCTTTATATGCGTGCCTCTACGTCTGTGTCTTTCCCTTGTGGTTGAAGCACTTTGGCACAAACCTGGCTCTGTGTTCCAAGCGAACTTCAAAGTGTAAACTGAGTCTGACAGCACTGCTGTTGGACAGAGAAACAGGAAAAAGAGAGCAGACAGTAAAAGGAACAGTGCTTGCAGGTTGTCACTCTGGGCGACTTCTTAGAGAAGGGTCACAGGACACGAAGCAGGTGGTAGACTGACGAAACAAGCTTTCGCCGTACGAGGGCAGCGAGGATTAGACGGGGGAGACGGCGTGTAAGCACCTGTTCTTCTGATTGATGTGTCCCGGCTCCTTCGGCATGTCGCTGGTCACTGCTCTCGACCCCCTGCTGTTTTCCTGTCACGCGCACACTCGCAGGCACACAGATACACAAACATCGCACACCGGAGTTCATCCACTGAAAGACAAAATGCTCTGACAGGCAAACTCTCGAGTCGTTGCATCCCCTGTTCATCACTCTGTGTGTGTGTGAGTGTGTGTTTGTGTGGTTGTCCTTCAGAGACCGGGCAGAGGGAGAAATCACTGCGCTGGTCGGTAACAGGTAGCGGCTCCACTGTGGCTTTTCTGCCCCTTCAGACAGACAGACAGGAACATTGTACATTCTCCATGCTGCTGCTCTGAGCTGTCATGTTGTCTGTCCTGCGGCTGCAGTCCAAAGAGTTGTTCCTCCATTTCCGAGCATCTATTCAAAGCAGCGACAGCTTTGGCAGGATGAGGGGGCAGAAATCAGGCGGCTCGGGCCCTCCGACTGCTGCTGCCACTCCCTGTTTCTCTGCCCTGGGGTGACACACCAGGCTGCATGAGTCAGAGAGGCAAAATGGTCCAATCTGTATTTCTGTTTGGTCACATATTTGGGAATGTAATCACATAATGTAACTGCAGAATTTGCAGCAAAAACAAAACATCACTAATGCAGACAAATCTGCATCAGGAAATATAAATAACTGAGATGTCGTCGTCGTCTAATGTTTAAAGCACGTGTCAATCAAACAGGGAGCTTCCAACAGTTAAATCTTAGTGGTGGAGCGACACTTTTGTCTACATTTGGATTATGTGCCTCATCTTGTATAAACCCCGGGTAAGTCGTTTACAACTTGCGACGCTGTAATTTGGAATCTTGTTTGTTGTGCTGTTATATCTTTATCCTCTCCTGCGACTTTGCTAATTAAAGAAGTCGAAGAGTGAAAAAAGCAGACAAGACAAAAGGTTGTTTTAACCCGATCTAATTTGCAAAATTGGAATAATATCGATTTGAAGCTCCTTGGCTCGCCACAAAGGCTCGCTTGTGTTCGTTTGGGTCTTTGTGTGTGAAAACCAGACAGTTTGATGAGTGTGTTTGTCTGTGTGTGTGTGCGTGTGTGTGTGTGTGTGTGTGAAATGATGCTTCTGTAATGTCGCAGGTTTGCTTAATGTTGTTTGAGTTTGTTTTGCATGTGTTTGTGTGTGAGTTAACATACGTGTTTCCATAATTGCAGTGTAAATCAACTCAAAAGGCAACATGAATGGTTAGTTTGGACTCACTAGACGTTTCCAGAGCTTTATGGTTGCACATCAGTTCACAGGAGCACGAATGCAAAACACAACAAGTGCATTCATTCAGTTTGTGTCACACGTGTGTTTTCATTTATGTGGGTATGTTTGCAGATGAAATCGTGCCTCTGATGCCTCTGAATCATTGCATTGACTTCTGTGTTACATTCCATCGATTGCTCTGTTGCAGTGTTGACATTACAGAGAACATCGATACACTGAGTCGAGCTGAGTATAATTTGATTTTTTTCTTTCTCTCCATACTCGTGCCAAAACAATATTTGAGTTTTGTAATCAATACAGAAACTAGACTTTTCTGGTGCCTCATTTTGGGAATCGTTGTACAAAACCATTGCTTGAATATCGACTGTTTTCTAAACACAAGCAAAATTATGATTTAAATCAGTATATGTGGTTTAAGGAATAGTTAAACCAGTAGATTTCTTGCTAAGAGTTACATGAAAACATTAATGCAACTCCTTTTTCTCATTTAAAGCTGCTGTAGGTCAAATATTTCTATTGTCCATTTTATTCAATCAGGACTGAAAACTCCATGAGGAGGCGGTCCTGTCTGTTTATGAACATGGATAGATGGATACACGTAGGCTTTATACAGAGTCGACGTCATAAGTGGCCTGTAGTGAGCATTTATATATGTGCGCTGGTGTGTCTGCGTCGCTGGCACCGCTGAGCGGATTGCCAACTGTACTTTACCCTTTAAACACACCGACTCCCTCGGCCCACAGCTGTCTCTGGGCTCGAGGAATGTCTGCAGGGAGGGCAGTCGCTTTGTACAAACCCAGCTTGAATGACTTGGTGTGAGCAGGCTGGCATTTGTCTTCGTACATCCAGCCAGTCTGCTCTGTCCGGCCCAGAAACACTGAAAAGCGTATCTGGGGGAGCCAAGAAGAGCAGCAGCTGGCAGGTCAGGAGGAACAGCAACAGCTAAAGAGTGCAGTGTGTTTACTGGGGAAACTACAGGTCACAATCCATAATCCCCGTTATTAGCACCGAAGGAGAAGTCAGAATATTGGATGCAAGCTGACTGATCACAGTTGCACAGTTGCAACACAGAAGCATTGATCAAGCTTTATGCTAAGAAGAGAAAGAGGCAAAGAGAGCTGACTCAAAAACAGTTTGGTAACATGGAGATGGGGGGATATCAACTGCAAAACATAGAACACAAAACATAAAGTTAGCTCAAATGACAACAATGCTTAAAGCAGCTTAAAATATGAAGTTACAGTCGGGAAACATTTAGTTTAGCTTTGCAAGAGAATAATAAATATACTCAGCGTACCAGCAACTCTAAATTTTGGTAACAGATCTGAACAGGCTACAGGTTTCTGTAATCGCTGATCACATTGCAGACGGTATAAATATTGCGGTTCGATTCGAAGTCTGACCAGTATCACAGTTTCTAACCTCTCATCAGATAGTTTTCCTTCAGTAAACAGTCTCTGTTGTTTTACCTGAGGTGGCCGAGCACAACAGATGCTTCTTTTTAGTGTTTAACGAGCATTGCTATAAAGCAGGAGGATTATTGTTCCTGGGTTGAAATGAGCATTCTCTCATCACCATCACAACTATCTTTTCTACGTCTCTGCCACTGTTGTCTGCCAGTTCTGTTCCTCCATCTGTGTCTTCCACTACTTCCATTTTTCTCTGCCCTCGACACTTCCATATTTCTCATCTTCCAATATCTCCTCTCTCGATCATTCTCCTCTCTATCTCCTCTTTGCATTTCCTCTCTCAGTGTGTCCATCTGTTGTGCTAAACCGAGCGACTGATTGTGTTTGAAGCTGTCAGGGAGGTAAATAATCCAGACATAGATGCTCGTGGGTTTAGCGATGGTGTGTTTGTGTCTGTGTGTGTGTGTGTGTGTGTGTGTGGGGGTCTGCCTTGGGGGACAGGAAGGATGTGATGCTTTTAGAGGGGCAGGCAGGGAATTGAGAACAGAGTCTAAGATTCAGACTTCAAGTCAGCTATTGGTCACGGCCTCATAAATCATTTTAGACATGAACACGCAGACGCAACTGAGAATACAACCACCTACAAGAAAGTAAATGTGGCGGTATTTCCATTTTAATTGATACATCCATTAAACCAGTTGCGCTTGCATACATTTGTCTGCCTATACCGCTGCGCGCACACACGTTTGCATACTGATTCAGGCACCCAAATATAGCAGCAGTGATGCATAGGCGAACATGCTGCTCCATTACAACTGACACCTCTCCTTCTTACATAACGCACCTGTACGTTACACACTCAGGTAATAAAACACAAATTCATGCATCCTGTACATTTCACACCTCACTCTTGTCTTCTGTGTTTACCTGCCCTCATAACGCCGGTGAGTGGATGACTGTGTCTCTGCACTGATTGCCGTGTGCCCCTGCAGTTCGACATGCAGCAGCTGTCTCTGGATGAGCTGAAGCAGGTGCTGTTCCACGCCTTCCGGGACCACCTGACAATGAAGGACATAGAGAACATCATCATCACCGAGGAGGAGAGCCTCAACGAAACCTCAGGGAACTGCCCTGAGTACGAGGGAGGTGAGGATGCGGCTCTCGGCTGTTACAAATATCTTCTACTTGTACAATGTTTTTCATACTGAAATTCATATGAGATTTTATGCAGTAATTTGACACCGAGATAAGTAAATGTTGGACCAAAACGTTGTTTCAAAGAACTAACTGTACGCTTTATTGAGCTGTTAAAGAAATCATTTGCAATTCTGGGAAATCCACTTATTTTCCTTTTTGCCGAGGATTAGATAAGATCGATTCCTCTCATATCTATGCGCTAAGTCGTCTGCAGAGACGGAGGCAAGAGGCAATTATCTTTGGTTAGCATGTAGATTGGGAGCAAGACTCCTAGGTTGTGTTTTCAGACCTCTGAATTGCAACCCACAATTCTTACAGCATTTCAAATGTGTTACGCTCATGTGCTGTTTCCCTGTTTCTGCTGTTCATGAGAGACACTCGACCAGTAATCCTGAGAATGAGGATGTTGTCTGCACACATAGCAAGCGAGCTACACCGCTGCAGCCTTAAGAATAACGAGAGAGGAATTGCAAGATAGATTACTGTCGATTTATAAGGAGAACTAGATACTGAATGCAAAGATGCCGCCTTTTCCGTCCAATGGGAACTGCAAGTTTTCTAGCTTTCTGGTTTACTTCTTGGTTATGCAGACCGGCTCGGCCCGGGAGTTCCTGCTCGGCTCTAATTAAGGACCATGAATCAAAAATGTACAATAAGAAGAGCCATAATTGACCTTGTTTGCTGCTCTTGGAATCCTGCCAATAGTTTGGCAGACATCTTTTTCTGAATGGTGGTCTGCCAGAGAAATGCTTTTTGGGCTGCACAGGAATTTTTAGCTGCATTCCCACTGAAACAAATACACAGTTCATACACAGGCAACGCTGACAGGCGTCTTGTTTGTTTGATTCATACAATGGAGATTTTGAGATTGAGTTGATTGATTGAGGAGATTGAGATTGAGATTTGAGAATGAGATTTCTGTTTTGAGATGTGATTTTCTGGGGAAGTTACAAGCTGAAATGACTGTAGGTAACTTGTTAGTGACCTTGGGTTTAGTTACTTCCTGGACAGCTCTTCTCTTCCACGTCCGATGACTGATTTACCTCCAACATGGCTCTCGCTCCATCAGGCACAGATATGAGAGTGGCATCACTCTGCTCATCTTATTCTTCAAAAGAAAGCAAATATGTATATTTCCCAACATGTGAAGCTACTTGTTTCGGGCTAAATTGTACACAAATATACGAAATCAGAAGTCCATCGCTGCCTCCATCAGTGGATACTACACACTTTGACATGATTACAGTTATCTGTATTTTAAATCCCACTTGATTTGTCCAGAAGGCAACACCAGTAATTTACCAGAACAATAGAGCCACATTTTCAGATATGAGATGCAATAAAGCAGGAAAAATACTGAAGAGTGTGAAGGCGAGAAGAAAGCAGCGACAGGAGGGAACTCTTTGTTCAGTTAGATTGAAGTGGAAAAGACAACTTGTCGTGTTTAAAGGGGATGAATTGAAACATATAGCACTTTTAAAAGCACACTTAAAGAACTTTCTCAGTCTTCAATGCGATATTCTGAATTTTTAATCTGCTGCTGTACCAACATGAATATCCACCGCACAGGTTTCATCTTTAAGGTCACGATCTTGAGAGAAAGATCAAGAATACTGAGGCATATTCAAGAAAACAGATGTAACATTAAAATGAAAAACATCAGTGAAGCTCAAGGTAATGTATACATTTATTTGAGCTTCAAAGCGAGAGATGAGGAAGGGTTTTCTAATGTCCGGGTCCCCAAGTGAAATACAGAAGACATTTTTCTGCAGCTTTAGGGAGAAGTGGGAAACAAAAACTTGTGAAACATCCATAAGCCAGACTAGGACAAAGGTGCAGACAGATCAAGCATGCTAGAAAACGAGGAAAGTCTTAATGAATCCATTGGGTGCTGGCCCGCAGTCTCGGGAAGTCCTAAAAAGAGACAGCCAGGAGGAAATGTAGAAAGTTTGCGGCGAAGGGACAGTGAAGGAGGAGATAAGAGGCTAAAGAAGGGATCAGGGAACTGCTGGGTTGGCACTCTCTTTCACAAAGTTTCTGGTGCTGAAGGAAGGGCGTGACGTGGAGTTAGAGGGAGGAATAAGAACAGTAAAAAGATGTTGAAGAGGGGAAGAAGGCAGGGAAAGGGATAAAGAGGAGATGAAGGGTTGTAGAGCCTCTCTTGTGAAGATGGTTCCCCACGTTTAACCCTCTTCCTACATCCTCAACTGCCCTCTTTCATGCCTGTTTCCTTCCCGTCTTCCACCAATCCGGTGGGACTTCAGCACCTTTTTACAGTCCATCTCACATCCAAGATTCAGAACTCTGACTTGACTTATTGATGCACCGTGTGATTCTTATAAACTGAGACAAGGAGGCTGACAGAGAGGAAAGTTTTCGTTGTTGCTCTTGCTGCAAGGCCTGTTGGAGGACCCATCTGTCTCTGCTCCTCTTCCTCTTTCAATCTCCAGAGATTATGTCTTTTGGGTAAAAAAAGGCCTTTCAGCCCACACAGTTCGGTAGCAGAACAAAACTTCAACATAACTCCCAGCGTCTTTGTTTTCGCTGCAGCATAGAAGTATTAGCGTATCAGAACCTGTTCCTGCCTCTTATGTGTTCACCACTTTTATATCGGAGACACTTCGGATTTAGGTCACAGAAAAAAAGCTGCCAAATATGGCAGAAGTGCTGCTATTTCATCCGTGTCTGTTTTGGGTCAAAGAACAGAAGTACACCTTGTGAGAAAGGTTCAAATACATTTCGCTTTACAAGAATCAAATGTTTTAAGGATTACGGACATGTATGTAAAGTTTATTGATCATTGTGCAGAGTTAATTCTTCCACCGACTCCTGTATAATGCTGCAAACCGGCCCGTGACCATGTTGTTATGTAATTTATGTCGAGCAGAATTGTGTTGTTTATAGAATGATTTTGGATGGATTTAATTTGATTTGTTAAAGGTCCCACATTATGCACATTTATTTAGAGTATCTCCTACAAAAACACATTATTTTTCTTATACTGTCCATTACTGCAGCACCTCTATTCAGCCTCTGCCCGAGTGCTCCTGTTTCTTTAAGGCTGGCCTCAATAAAAACGTTGCTCTGCTCTGATTGGTCAGCTCACACAGGCCTGAGCAGTGGTTTTGCATCCACAGCCATGCTGAGGGTGGTCACTGTATAGTTGTGACATCACAACCTCAAGGAAGTCCTAACGGCTCGTTGAAAGACACCGTTTCTGAATATGGGGTTTGTGCATTTCTCTGTGGTACTTTCATATATAATTATATACGTATATAGCTTTATAATCAAAAACAACATGAAAATCTTACAATTTAACAACTAATCTGCTGTCCACGTTATGGGACCTTTAAAGCTTGTTGTGCTAGAAGCGGGTGTTTTGCTCAGCTTAGCTGAAAGGACAACAAATGGGCGTCCGACTCTGTTCAAAGAATCTATCGGCGCCTTTAAAGCTCACAAACGAACAGTTATATCTTGTTCTTTTAATCTTCACATAAACCACAATGTAAAAACTGCTCTGAATGGTTTTACGGGGGTTATGTGTTGGACTTCTTCTTGCTGACTTGCTTGTTGCTGAATTCACCAAGTCGGTTTTTGCATAAATTTAGAAAGTGAGATGTAATGTGTGACTAGGTGAGCAATAGAGCTGCTGGTTGGCACTTTTCTTTTTACTTTTGGGAAAAGCCTGGCTGCATCCAGTTTATGCTTACTTAAGCTAACTGTCTCCCATCTCCAGGGAGACACAGAAATCTCCACAAAAAAATACAAATAACTGTATTTCCTAAAATGTCAAATCATTCCTTTCAAGTTATTATATAGAAGTCAATAAGTTAATCTATAACAAATCACCATGACACCAGAGGCACAAACTGAAAGATGTAAAAACTCCAATTTCAACAGAAATGTACTCATCTCTTATTTCTTTTCTCCTTCTTTCCACACAGTCCATCCTAAGAAGAAGAATCGGCAGACGTGCGTCAGGAAAAGCCTGATCTGCGCCTTCGCGATGGCTTTCATCATCAGTGTCATGCTTATTGCGGCCAATCAGATGCTGCGGAACGGCATGGAGTAACCAATTGCACTGTGAGCATGGAGAGAGGACAGAACAGCCATGACCTCACATCTTGTCTTTGCAGCCAAAGCTGGACCAGCCACAACCCGAGCACTTCTCTAAACAACCAGTTGAGTTTTTGTTTATTTATTTTTTAGTTCAATTTTGAACTGGTAGAAGCAGACAGGTGGTGGTGGAGTGAAGAGAGGTGTATTTGTTTTGCATTGAAGATGTCACCATGTAGAGTTACTGGACTTATAAGAAGAAAAAAACAAAACAACCTTGACTGGGAAAGAATTCTGTTTTTCTATAAACGGCAAGGATAAAGTGTGAGTTTTGTTTTGCTGTTTTCAAGGCCGAGACCACCCTTTAAACTTGATTTTCTAATTACCGGAAAAATGTTTATCAGGTGCTTTGAGCCATTCCTAATTTGAAAAAACAAACAGTGGATATTATGGACAACTGCATATTTACCCAAGAGAAGTGGCGTTGAATGTGAAATGAGCGAATGTGGGCACAGTGTTTAATTGCATAGTAAATCCCTCACATTTCATAAAATCACGTCTAAGCATTGCATCTTTTGTTTTCTTTTTTGTAGAACATCCTCGGTTCAGTCTGCTAATCTTTGGGCATATCAAGTCTTTATGTGTATCTAGAAAGAGCACAACTCGATACTCAGCGAGGGACCACTTCAGAATCGTCACCGTCCTGTTATCTCTACTTGTTAGTCTTAATACCGATCGATCGATTGATTGATTCGTCTGTGTGGGTGTACAAAAAGACAGTGCTGTCCACGTGCCCAGTGTGAGCTCATGCTAGTCTGAGAGCTGTGTGAAGGTACGAAACAAACGCCAGGGTAGCATTTGGTTAACGTTAGCACCAGGATGAGATGTTATTTTTAGTCATGTGTTGCTAGAAAATGTCTCACCTCAGCATCTCATTGTGATACTGCCCAACTGTGGTGAATATAAACCACACAAAAGCATGCCAGTATGTACACTGCCATACTAAACACTGATCCACATCCCCATGGGTTTCGTTGTATATATAGTACTACTTAGCTCGTGTAATGTATTATTATTCTCAACAGTAGAATGTAAGAGGGGTAGAAACTAGTGAGATAAATCAGGGATATACAGAAGAGCTGTGAAACACTGTCGGCACGGCTGTTTTTCTTGGAGAAGGTTGCATCCTAGTGGGTAAAATGTGAACTGCAGCTTGAACAACCACGTTTACAAGGTGTTCAGAAGTCAAGACAAACACCACTTAATCTGAGCTTTGACACGTGTCAGTGTCACACAGCCGGTTCCGTCTCATCTGTATTAGATTTTTTTATTTCGTCTTTTCGCTACAACCCAAATTGCGTTGTCGCACCGGTGTGCAGCTCAGGACCGGATGAGAGACTGAAGGTGACGGCTGCTGCACCTGCAGTAGTTTCTGGGGTCATAGCTGTGTTTTATGGTTCAGGCCTGATAGCTCTGCAGGTTTATATGAGCTTTCTGGGATGGAAAAAGTTTGGTCAAGGTTGAAAGGAGTTTACAATCATGCTCCTCTTCTTTTATAATGGAGCAGCCCGAGGTTGAACATCCCAATGACATCACAGATTAAATTTCTGGATGTGTTTTTTTTTAGCGGGCGTGGGGCTGGATGATAAAGACATGTAATTGTTTTTCTGTCAGTGAAGTAGTACCGTAATTAAATGTTCAGATCCTGTTACTGTTCTGCAAAATTATGTTGTCCAAATGAAGGATTGCAAGCAAACTGCAAGCAAACTGTCATTCAAAACCAAGATTACCTGAGATTAATTTTTGTTAAAGGATAACTCTGTTTACAGGTCTTGGAGAGAGCTACTGCATATATTCATATAAAGTATAAATAGTATAAAGCTTTTTCTGTTGCCAGAGGAAGCTGCATGTCATCTGATAAATTGGCTCCAGTGATGTCACTCAGTAGCTAAACTGCATTGTGGGTAATTTAGGCAAGTCTTACTTTCGTGAAAGTAAAGATATCGCGTTGGGTCCAAGAGTATCAGATATTAAATGTATTGTATTAAAAGTATCAAAAGTACAAATTAAAGTAGATTTTCCAATATTATAAAATGAATTAATTAAGAAATGAGCCACCTAGGCACTGATGTAGTCTATAAAGTAACCAATAAAGACATCAATTAAAAGTAATGGAGTAAAAGTATAATATCTGCCCCCAAAATGTAGTGAAATGGAAGTATAAAGAGCAAATATACTTAAGACCTGTAAACACACTTTAATGTGTGATTACCCTTTAAACACATTTAAAGTTGGTAAAACACAGTTCATTTATATAAATTATATTATTTTATATGTAATTTTTTGTGTGATTTTAAAGATCCAGTGTGCAGGATTTAGGGGCATAAATGGAATATAATACTCATAATTATATTTCATATGTGTATAATCACCTGAGTTGAAGAATCGCTGTGTTTTTGTCACCTTCGAATGAGCCTTTTATAGTTACAGAGTCTACAGAGTCTGCCATGTTGCACTGCCATGTTTCTACAGTAGCCCAGAACGGACAAACTCAACACTGGCTCCAGAGAGCCGACTGTGTTTTTTTTGCATTTTAAGCAACCCCCTTATGGGACGGTGAGACGAGGGGTGTTCAGTTGGTTCCAAACTGTGCAACCTCACTCTTAGATGCCACTGAATCCTACACATTGGACCTTTAAGTAGTGAAACTCTTTGCATTAATATTGTAACATTTATTTGAGCCCAGCCCTACGTAGACGCCATGACAACCTACATATGTGGATTCTTAAATGGCGCAGAGCTCCTGGTGGACGTTATTGGATTAGAGGCTGTTTGTTCCCATTAATACCGCGGAGTGATTATTTGTTCTCCGGTCTTTTGCCGGAGCCGGACGAAAACAAAACAAGATACTCCTATCAAACTAATGTGCAACCATGTGAGATTATATCTTAGATGAATTATTAAAGCGGAGAGGGCTTTATTTTAAAATGAAAAAAAAATAAAAATAAGAATAGCTTTGTAAGATCACAGCAAAAATGTATTATACTGTAAATCAGTATGCATGTTGTTGTTTAGATTTCCGTTGTCTTTGAAAGACGAGGAAATCCATTTAATTTTTCTTTGTGGTGGCACAGCCTTGGTTTCAATGTAGGTATGTATGTACTTCACATATTTGACTTTCCAGTTTGTACTGTAATAGCCATTTTTTCTAGTTTCTACCAGCTATTAATCAAATCAGAGTGCAGGAGAGGGCATTTTCATAAATATGCAAATACAAGGTCACTTCATCATCATCTCTGTTTCACGTCATCACGGGTTGAGTCTGTATAGGTCTCACTGTGGATGGTTAAACTGAACATGGAATACAGTATAATGTGTGTTTTCACTGCCTCATAGTCCTGTATAAACTGCTGTATAATGTATGCTACACTTATCCTCGTAAGTCAGTTTTATGTCTTTGATATTCTCAGCATATCGACATTCGACCAGTGGACCATGTTTTCACCTTTGTCTACCCACGTCATGGTCCTCCTGAAACCAGCATAGACCACTTTATCTTAACAATTCTCTAATAATTGTGCCACTCAGACATCCTTGCATGGCTATGTGAGGGGAAACTCGTTTGAAAGACCTTTTACCAACACTTTTGAAGTTTACATTATTATACTGTACATCTGTAACGGGACGGAGTCAGTTCATGATTTTCATGTTTTTTGAAAGTTGCTTTTGAGATTTGTTTTTACCTAAACATGTTTTTACCTTGTAGATTGTATAGAGATTAAAAACTAAACACAGATATGTAATACAAAACCTTGGCATGCTGCTTAGAAAAGGAGAGAGAAAAACAGCAATAGTCACCAACTGAATGGATATTTAAAAATGCAAATAACAAGTTTAATCTGTTTAATCTAAAAAAAATAAATAAAAAAAATATATCCATATATGTTTATGCAATAAAACCTGGTTTTGATAGAAATATAAGGCATCTGTGTTTACTTGTGGAAGATGTTTGTGCTTCTTTGTCTCAAGACGGACGACATGTCGAATAAAAAAATGCAAAACAAGCAACATATAAAGATAAAACATTCTTAAGGCATATATGTGAGAATTGGCCACCTTTCTGATGAATACTTAAAAAATGGGGGACAGCACATCACCAGAGTGACAGCTAAGTGTTGCTAATCGTAGCTGCTAGCTCTTATTTAGCTCAGTTAGCCATGAAGCCAGCGATCTGGACTGGATGCTCGGGTACCAGGGGAGTCTTGGTGTTTTCACCCCAGCACAGGCTCTTTAGACTAGGAAGAGACGGCCGGCTGCTACCTGGTTAGCATGCTAACTTCAGTAGATTTCTCTGCAACATCATTATGTCAATACAGCCGCTTCTGTTGATAATTTCAGTACATTTTTGAATGTTTTCCCTTTAAATAAGGCTTCTATATTACACAGAACGTCTGCCTCACTTTAAGCTGTCGAGCAGAAATATTTTCACTCTTAATATCTGTTACTTTACTTGTCACTTGATGTGATCGTTGCAGTGTCAGTTTAAATACCAACCCTATAAATAGAATGACAACAAAGCCTGGTTTTGACTGAGCGCCCCCCCTCGCTGCTGTTTCCCCTTCAGGTATCAGAGTGTCCATAAAGGATTTGTGAGTCAGAGGATCAGAAGCAAAAAGGTTCACTGCTCTGACATCACCTTCACACAACGCACACAGCTCACGTAGCCCTACAAACACAACTGCTTTTAGTGGACTGTGAGGAGACAAAACTTGACCTTCCACTATTGAGAACTGCATCTTATAAAACTCTGTTTCGCCCGCTGCAGTACGTGATGGCTGGAGGTGAATTTGCACATCTGTCAACTTGTGTCAGGGAGGACTTTCCCGCGGAGCAGTTCTGGCATCCGCCCTCGCTCTAAATCATGATAATTAGGGAGCATAGGTCAAATACGAGCGGGAACAGCCTCATAGCAGATGCACCCGAACCCCATTAACCGACAGATAATGAAGCAAAACATGCCATTAAGTGGACAAACAAGGCATTAGCCTAATGGCCCAGGCAGACAATACTTGGGACTGTTTTCATTTTGGTGGGTGGAATTAAGGGGTCGGACTTAATAAGGTCATTTCGAACTTCTCTGACCACTGCAGGCCTGTCAACAGAAACACTTGGACCCCGTGAAGGTCCAGTGAATGTGCGCTCCCCAAAATCTGCTTCTGCTGTGTCACACCTACATAAAACATGAGGAATAATGCAATTATTAACATTCATTTTCTGACAGGTGTTGCATCTTCCCTGACGCTGGCTGGTAACCTTGGCCTTCTGGTTATCTTTCACCTCTTAACACTTACTTGGAGCAGCTGTCTAAGCTGTCTGAAAGAAGTTGGTTGTAACATGATTACCTGGGTCTAAAGCTTCTGCCAGTTCCCTGTTTTATCGTACTTTATTTTCTGGCATTACTCCATGTGCAGGTCCTGACATAACTGACAGAAATTGACTCAAACATTAGCTCCATGAAAAAAAAAAGGCTCCTACCATTTTTCACTATGAAACAGGTTACAATCTGTTAAGGCAGGAATAAATATGTTTATTTAGTTGTTTTAATAACTAATGCAGAGTATTTTGGTTTGCAATAATGACATTAACATGCTGCTGCTGGGCCCCATTTAACTTTCTCCTTACGGCTGACTGACTTTACAAACATTATCCACACTATTGTCTCGTTTTCATTTCAGAATTCATGTTGTTAAATTATAACAGCTGTATCAGGGGAATCATTGATGCTTCATGCAAGAGTGGCCAGATAATAAAACAGTTTTTTACCAATTAAAAAAGCAGAATGCCTAGTAAAGAAATCACACGCTGATCCTGGTATGCATAAAAAACACTTTAATATGAGGTATTCATTGGATGTTTGTAGCTCACATGAACCTCTGGACCTAAGAGTTGATCTAACACATGTACATGCACAGACAGCATGAGCGTAATAACACTGTAGTTTCTCCCAGAACCTAGAAACGGATCAAACGACAACAATAAACAGCATCCAGTTCAACGATGTGCATTAAAACGACACCTCAAACTGGTTATTCTCTCATGTCAGTTAGAGTGGGAGACTTCATATGCAATACTGAATCGGACTTAAAGAAACAGGGAGAAAAAGGTAATTTGACATAGTAACAATGCTTGTTGGGTAGAATATGGCTTACAAATACCATAAAAACACATTCAAACTCTCATGTTTCCAAAAGTTTAAAAGGCTCCACAATGTAAACACCTATGACTTCTTAAAAAAGAATAAAGGCACAAGTGTAACAATGTTTTTTTTTGTTTTTTTTAGACCAACAAAACACAAAACTCACAAGATGACTTGAGTGTTCCAATGCACAAAACCTGCGCTGCCTTCTGCGATGTAGTGTGACTGCTGATGGCACAATAAATAACAACTGAGAAGAACGTGTCTTCCTGGATGTGAAGTGTCACAAACTGTATTTCAAAGATGCATCTCAATACATGTTAAGGCTATTCAAACACTGTTAGCTGTCTGAGAGTAGCTGCTGGATCTTTGAGGATTCAAGTAGTGTTCCCTACAACACAATGAATGTGAGAGAGGTTGCTAAGGATCGAAAAGATGAAGTCGTTGTACCCTGATTCATGACAGACTTAGGCACAGTCTCGTGAAAAGATGGTGTAAAAGTTAATGAATGAGACGAGAAAAGGGGGAGCTGCGGGTACAGAGGTAGGAATACAGCGGTAGACAGACAGAACAATGGGAAGCGACTGAAGCAGAGAAGAAGAGTCAAGGTCAGAACTCTGTGTGTTGGTGACTGTAGTCTCGGCTGCCCAGTGGAATCTCACTGGGCTTCATAAAGATGCCCTCCATGGTCTTCCAGAGGCTGTGCTGGCTGGGGCCCGACATGGCGTGAACTTCCCTCTGACCGTGGATCGGCCGTCCATACTGCTCCCCCGTCACTGACAGCAGCGCGTCAGTGGCCTTGTGGCGAAAGCGGACGGCCTCCTCGCGCTTCCACACGGATCCCCCGCACTGAACCGTCCACTCGTCCAGGTGGTCGCCTTCTCCTTCATCACCAAATGCGCTCACCTCCTGTTGACAAGTGAGAAAGGAAGTAAAAGACAAGCATTAGAGGAGAGGATGAGATGTCTTTGTTTTGTGAAAGGCACAATATATGTGTGTATGGCATCGTTTAAAAGCGCCTACTAGAGTCACATGGCTTGAAACTTACCATTATTATCAAAAACACGCTCAAACTGCTTACAGATAAATCAAGAATGCTACTCGGTAGATTACATACCTACACCAAGGCCCGGCACCTTTTGTCCTCACTCATATATACTAGCCTCCCCACAGAAGTCAGAACTGTTGTGGTCCCTTTATCCAGATCTGCACTAAATGTAAATACAGTCTGTTCTAGGCTGAGAGCCATCCTCCATCAAAGTTTTATATAAATTCATTCAGTAGTTTTTGTGTGATCCTGTTGACAAACCAACAAATCATCCAACAAACAGACACGGGAAAAAACACAACATCCTTGGCGGAGATAATAAAGCCGACAGGACCGTCTGTGTTCCTCACACTGATGCAGCCATCCTGTAAATCCAGCAGTGCCATGAGGCAAGCAGACCTCTTTACTGATTTACACTTTATACTCGTTACAATCATTTAACACACCCCGAGATGTAAATGGAATCACCACCTTGGTAAAGACAGTGTGCCAAAATATGACACTTTCTATCATCTCACGGTAAACATCTTCCAGCCCCATAACACTTTAGATAGACAGCGTTTTCACACGTCCTTAAGAATGGAGAGGTTTTTGCTGACCCGCGGCTCTTTTCCCACAAAGTTTGTGAGTTTCCTGAAGTGTAAAAGCTGCTGTCAACTCAGCTCCGCCTCAAATGTCGACCTAGGTTTCACTACGCGTGAAGGGCAACCTCTTGGTATTTTACATCTCATCAGTAATAAGTCATTCTCTCAGTGGCTTTAGCTTGGCAGGGTGCTAGTGAGGGAAAATGTCACGACCATCTTTGAACATCCTTTCTTAACCTCTGCTGGGAGCTGTGATAATCATTTACATAACACGTTTCCTCTCATCTTGTGTGCTTCTCACACACCACCCACCTGGTTAGAGGACAGCGGGGAGGCGAAGTAGTGGCTGTGCAGGTTACGGCCTGTGTTGACATGGGTCAGGCGGATCGTCTGCCCGCACTTGACCGGGGTACCTCGATGACACCATGTGTCACTCGTCCCTCGAACGCTCCAGTAGCTGTTACTGTCTTCCACTGCAGTCACTCCTGTTACAGACTGCTGCCCGCTACCTGTCTCACACACACACAGACACAACACCATTAACAGAGATTCTCACAACCAAAAAACAAAACTAGGACTAATGCTAAACATTCTGCCAATTCTCTTGTATTGTGTCTTGAGTACTGAATTTGATCAACAGAGTAAAACTTGTGCGTGTTCAGTTTGATTCTGAACCCGAGAGCTCATGTCAGCTCACATCTTTGGGTTTAAAGGCTGAAGACACACAACTACAATTCAATGTGTGGTACAACTAACTTATAACAACAGAGCCCCTGACTAACTAGACTAGCCCCCCTTTGTTGAGTTGGGGGCATTTCTATTACAGTAGAGCTAATTTGTAGTCTTGTACTGGCCTGTGGTTAATAACAGCATAGTAACTCAAACTTAAAATAGTTTACTACGTTGATTAAAAGTAAAGATATGTAGAAAGTCGTACAGCAAAGTAATCGATAGATAGATCGATAGATATATAGATAACTTTATTAATCCCTGAGGGGAAATTAGGTTATCATAGCAGCAGGTACAACAAGTACAAATACATTCAAAATATAAGTGCAACACATAACAATATAATAATAAAGTATGCTGATAATTAAGTACTGAAATAAAACGTTGATATAGTCAAATGAGAATATATCAATGGTATATTACAACTGCAATTATAATATTAATGGAATACTGCTTGTAGTATATTTGCAAGAAAATCACATTAAGATATTTTAAATGTACTTATATAACGAATAAGGCAGACTTTAAATAAACTAATCAAGCATATATATGGTAATATACTTCAAGTGTACACAACATACTTGAAGTTGCTCCACTTTAGCTCATACAATTGTACAAAATACACTTAAAATTGTACACTTCTATAATTTACGACCAAATAAGAAATAGTATAAAACGTATGCTAGGATTTAACATACTTAGCATTTGTCTGTGTATTATTTAAATATATTTTTAACGAGGAAAGGGTTCATTTTTCTTCACTTTTAATATTTCATCAGCTAAAATAAGCCACACGTCATGCATCCTGCGCGTGTCACTGTTTGACAGGAGTCAGCACTGATTAGATGACACAGTTATCACACAGACACCAGTCACTGACGTGTGTTTTACACTAAGAGACACAGTTTTTAGTCACAGGTGTAGGTGAAGGTAGATGAAGCTAATATAGCAAGTCAAGCTAGCTGTTTACTAACGCTGAATAACGGTTTAATGACAGGAAACTCACCAGAACCGTAGCGTACGTCGTGCGAGTGTAGTCTCACATTGTGCTTTATGTTTAACAATTTAATGACAGATCCGCACGTCACAAAGCTCAGCTCCGTGCCGAGTGACAGCCCGAACACACAGGACAACAATAACACTAGAAGCGCCGGTGGAGAGTGTGGAAGAACAGCACAGTTTAAGCCTCCCATTCCTCCTGAAACCCCGAGCAGCCGCCGATGCCTCTCTGAGATTTGTATTGTTTTTCGCTACGTCATTGAAGTGGCACCGTTTGCCAGCGTGACGCCCAGAGCACAGCGCCCCCAGCGGCTCGGAGTGGGAACTGCAGGCCGTTTATTTTTATTTATTTTTGTTGCTTTAAATTGGGTTTATTTGGCCTCACTGTGCTGCATTTTGACATTTATTATAATATGATTAAATCTACACTGAAAAATCAAATGTGTATATATTGCGTACTCGTGTTTAGTAGTTTGGTTGTGTGTAAGAATCAAGGTGAACCAGCAGGGGGCGTCACACCTTGAGAGTGCTCAGGATGGGAAGTTCCCTCACTGCATCCCGGAATTGTGTTCACGCCGCTTGTGCTCGGCCATTTTTACAAGTACAAGCTCTCCCGAAACACAAAACACAACACAATCCGTCATTATTGTAATCATTTACGGGATATATCACCGCAGTCAGACGTGTAAGTCCAACTCTACCGCGGTCATCTGCGATCTGAAGATTGTGCTTCTTAGCTCCGGGCCGTTAACGAGCTAATGCTAATGCAGTTGGATGTTGTTGTTTGTTGCAGCTAATGCTAGGCTAACGTAGTGACATGCTAAAGCATTAACTACCGTTAGACTGCGAAGTTGGTTCCGAGGCCTTGGCTTATTTTCACAGCAGTGGGTTTTGGGCCGGCTTCTCTTTTATTGTCGATGAATGTTCCGTGTGTACAACACAGTTAATATCCGAAATGTGAGATTAAACGGCAGCTATGTAGCAAGATACTGCTCGTTAGCTAACTAGCATCGCTGGCTTGTGTTAGCCAGGTTAGTGGTTGCTAGCTCACCTGGATGGTAATGTTAGCTAACGGTTTTAACTGTAAATAACAAGATAATCTTAACTTTTGTTTAGTGGCCGCTTATGTGCCAACTTAAATAAAATCATCTTTGATAACACTGGCGACAATTAACTGGATTGAAAGCAAGCTGTGTGTTTGTCGTGTCTGTCCATGTTGTGTGTGTGCGCATTGCGACAACGTTGAGGTTAGGTGTAGGCTTCTTTATTGAGCTCAATGGCTGCTGTTATATCACTGGTAAAATGCTGATACCATCACCAGGTCTCATACAGATGTGAACGTACAACATTTATCATTATGTTTGATTAGTTTAACGTCGTTTGGGTAAACTACATGATCAATTTTGGGAGTATTTCAGAAAGAATTGCCATCATGTGTAACCGCGTGTATTTTCATGTTTTTATCATCAATCATCAATAGTTTAAGTAACTGTTATAAATCCAGCATAACACTGAGGACTTGTATTCACACAGATATGCGGAGGAGAAACTCATGTTTTATTGCCAAACATTGTGCAAACTTGCAGAACTTTATAGAAGATCCCAATTAAAATGTGTATTCTTTAGGCTGGGTTTTGGAAAGGTCATGTTGGAGATAATAGTAGATTTATCATATTTTATTCCATGTAATCGTATAATTTTAATGGCAAGCTGTAACACAAGGAAGAATATACATGAAATACTGCCGGACAGTGTGAATGATTTATCCAACTTTAGAGATAGTTTAAGTGGAAATGACCATGAGTTAGCAGGATGACGTGTGTTATATTTGAATGTGTCTGGCTTTTATTTTTGATGCTGTTGAAATTCACCACAGCATCTTGCTCTTCTTCT
>CAEMYA010001125.1:151784-198221 GCA_903131615.1 Diplodus sargus
TATATATATATATATATATATATATTACAGAAATCAACCGTAAATAAATATAGATTTGTTTTCTTGTTTTCTGTTTCATATCAGCTTTGACAGAGTTACTTTGGTTAAACAATGGATTCCCTCAGCAGAGTTTAAAAACTGACTTGAACATGCTGTATGTCCGCTCACATTCATATTTACTTAACAGACCATCAGACATAAAACCAACAAGTTAATTCAAATGAAAGCAACAAAAGCAGAAGAGAAAACAGAGTATAAATTAACATTCAAGGTTAAAGGGAGGATTTGCTGTCATTTTCTCCATGATGTCGCCTCATCAGTATACAGAGACCTTCAGAACTATGACACAATACAGATACATTACAATGACAGAAAAACAAAGTATAATAATCTGAATTATGTGATTTCACATCAGCTCATGAAACTGTGTGTTGTTCTAGAGGATGAGACAGGACAGGACAGGCAACTGTCTGCTAACGCTTCAGTGGAGATGATGTGAAAAACGACAAACATCTCGCCTCTGTAACCTCGGGGCTTTAAGCACCTTTTGGTGGGAGGGTCTGTCTCCTGACTTATGCAACACTGTGTGTATATAAGTGGTCCACAGTCTGCTGCACAGACCAGACCTGACACTTCCAAGTCACGTCTCTTGTGAAGAAGCAGCTTGGTTGCAGCAGTCCTGCAGGTGTTTATCCTCGTCCATATATGAAAGCCGGATGAAGCAGCTGCAGCTCAGATAAAGTTCTGAATTCTCTTGTTTTGTCTTTCTTCTTGTGTCTCAGAGTCTCGTCATCATGTCTGAATCTGGACACTGCACCTCTATCATCAACCTGCGCTACCAAGATGGCAGCGAGGGGAGCCGCTCCAACCCAGCCAAGTTCAACAACCAAGACTACGCCCAGCTGAAAGAGAACTCCCTCCGCAGAGGCAGACTGTTCGTGGACAACACCTTCCCACCGAACAACCAATCTCTGGGTGACCTGCCTGATCTGAGCAGCTGGCGTGAAGCCCAAGTGGAGTGGCTTCGTCCAGCAGTAAAATACTTAGTTTTTCTTCCTTTTTCCATTCGCTGTATGTTTGTACGTGCTCGTTCATCTGATTTGTTTCCTTTGTTGTTTTCTTCAGGACATCCTGAAGGCACAAAACAACAACGATGAGCCGATCTTCTGTTCCAAAGGAGCCTCAAGGTTCGACTTCGGTCAAGGCAGTGTTGGTAAGCAATAACAACCTTGCTTAGGTGACAGTTTGATGCAGTGCTTGAGAAAAGTAATTATTTTTTGTTATTTACAAGGTAACTGCTGGTTCCTGGCTGCAATTTCTGCTCTGACATTCCACAAAAGCCTGATGGTGCAAGTCGTGCCGATGGACCAGTCCTTCAAGAACTATACAGGGATCTTTCACTTCAGGGTAAACACACATAATTATGTGTTTACAAAAAAATGTCTTCACAACACATTCTTGTGATTCTCACTCGTTCCTTCCTCTTTCAGTTCTGGAGGTTTGGCAAATGGGTGGATGTTGTTATTGACGACCACCTGCCAACGATCGACAACAAATTGCTGTCTGTGCACGCCAAAAGTGGGAACGAGTTCTGGGTTCCTCTGCTGGAGAAAGCATACGCCAAGTATGCACAACTCACCAAAACACCTAAATCAAGACAAACCGTTCTAGATTAGCTGAATATCGTAATCGTAATGAAAACGTCTTTTTATCTGTCTACCTCAGAGTGTGCGGCTCATACGCAGACATGAACGCTGGCTTGCCATCAGAGGCCTGCAAGGATTTCAGCGGAGGTGTGCACATGACCTACAAACTCAGGGAGGAACACACCTCCGGCCACGACGATGAGCTGTGGCTCGCCCTGAGCAGAGCCACCGGCTGCAACTCCATGATCTGCTGCGGGACGGCCCAGAAAGGGGTGAGACAGGACACATCGCAGGAGAAAACATTTAAGGAACCAACGTCTGCAGGGTGATGTAACCGGTCTGTCTGTTTCAGGATAAGCTGGTGAACACTGTGGCACACACTGGACTGGTGGATGCTCACGCCTACTCTGTCACAGCAGTCACAAAGGTAAATAGGAGAATGGTTCAAATAAGAAGCGACATACTCATCTGGGATAATTCAGTATTGGCTCATTCATCAACTGATGATTTCATCTTTAGGTGAATTATTACGGCTCCGAGGTGAAGCTGGTGCGAGTCATGAACCCGTGGGGCAGAACAGAGTGGAACGGAAAGTGGAGCGACAAGTACTTAAACTAATCATACATCACACCCATATCTGCATGATAACGTTCACCCTGCAACTCAAGATTGATTGTTTTTACGTGAATGAACAAAAAACAAACTTCAAATTGTTGAATTCTGTCATTAACTTATTTTCCTCTTGAGCTCAGGTCGGACATGTGGCAGAGAGTGAGCCCAGAAGATCGGGAGAAGTGTTCTGACCGGGACGACGGAGAGTTTTGGTAAGTCGACTTCGTAAAGGTTGTAAACAAACACGACTGTGCTGACAGAGCAGGAGCGTCCACAGAGCATCTGTGAAGGGGGGCACTGAAAATGTTTGGGTGGCCGCCAAAGCTCCGTAAACAATCTATGTATATGTCGAAAAGAAAATAATTTAAGAAATAAGCTGTAATGAATATAGTACTCTTGCTAAAAGGGAATGTGTTTGTCTCCTCTTCAGTGTGCACACATTTTTTTTTACCTCTCTCACTGTGCCTGCCTTTATCTGTCAGGATGGAGTTGGAGGACTTCTGTCACTACTTCATGATAGTGTCCGTCTGCTGCGAGAACCCGAACTTTATGGACGGAGACCTCACCTGCCAGTGGAAATGCATGATTTACGACGGCAGCTGGGTGGCTGGCAGATCTGCGGGCGGCAACGTGTCCAAATGTGAGAAAAACTAATTCCTTCACCCTAAATTAGAGCTGCAAGATGAGCTGCAAGGCAAGATGTTTGTTGTGTCTTGTTCCTGATTTGAATCATCATATGCATTGTTTATGTTTCTCATCACCTGCAGCTACCTTTGCGACGAATCCTCAGTATCGCATCCAGGTGACTATAATAGACGAGAAGGAGGTCAACGACAAAAACATCCTGCTGTCTCTGATGCTCAAACCAAAGCAGCAGCACCGCAACAAGACGAGGTCTGAGCTGATTGGACTCACACTCTTCAAGGTTCGCCTCCTGAATTTTGTTTAAATAATAACTGTGATTGATTGATAATTATATTAGTGTGAAAATCTATTTAACCTGGACCACTAAACCACTGATCTGAAAACTGTATACTGACATTCTCGTTCTCATTTCCCTGCCAACAGGTTCCACCAGGGGTAAGAGCAGCGATCACTCTCCACCTGAGCACAGAAAGCTAATTCCAAATTTACTAAATAACCCTGAATAATGCAATATGATGCCCAGAAAAGAATTTCCTCATTTTAAATATTCTTTCCAGACACCACAGGGACGGCTGGGCAAGAGCTTCTTCAGGAGAAACAGGCCCCTGAAGCAGACGCAGACTTACACCCCCGAGAGGGATCTGATCGAGCTTCACAGTCTGCAGCCGGGAGAGTACGTGATCGTCCCGTCCACCATGCAGCCATACGTCAACGGAGACTTCGTTCTCACTGTCTACTCCAAGTCTGAGACTAAAATCAGGTAAGGAACGAGCGAGATGTGCCACACTTGAGATACCGATAGGGAAATTTATTCCAAAACATGGATTGCTCATTTGTAACAGTTGACTGGGGTGACATAAGCACAAAATACACTTGGTTATGGTGAGGAAAAGATCTGCTTCGGCTTTAAATACCTGTTTTGCTCGCCACAAACACGGTTGGAGACGTCGTGACTTCCCGTCCAAAACATCACCAACCCCAAACAAAGCTGGACATTTTTACCGCAGTCTCCTAAACAATGTCCAGCGGTGTCTCTCCTAAAATGTTAAAACACAGGAAGGTTGAGGTTTAATCATCTAACTAAGCATTCAGGACTTGACACTTTCATTCCAGGCTTTGAATCCACATGTTGGGAAGCAGAAAAGCTTGTTCCAGATCTTTGTCATCAATCTGACCCACCTCACATGAGCATATTTAGTCCAGACAAATGAGTGTGATAAAAAGAAATGATGCAGCCATTAACTGTTAGCATAGCAAGCAGGTTTTTAACAAATTCTTCTTTTGCATCCAGCCCCCATGACGGACACGGTGACGATGATGATGACCACGAAGATCACGAAGACCACAAAGAGGAGGACTTGAAACTCCCAGAGGTGCGAATCCAAAGAATGGAGTTGAGAGGAGGGATTATTTGTTTGCCAGTTTTATGTCTGATCCATTAACTTGTCAACTTTAGATTCCTGACAAAGACGATGACAAGAAGAACGAGACCACCGAAAAGGATCCAGCCCGTTCTATATTCAACCGCTACGCTGATCAGGTGTGTTATTTGTCTGGATCTGACCCGTGTTTAAATCTTCTCCACCCTCCATTTCTGATTTCTGTCTGATACCAATCGATCAGTGTTTGCTGTTTGTGTGTGTGTTGTCAGAAAGGCGAGCTGAGCGCCAGGCAGCTCCAGAGGCTCCTGAATGACAACTTCCCTCATGGTGGGTTGATTTATATCATCAGCATCCAAAACACTTAAGAATTTAGTTGTGAATAACGACTCAGAATCTTCTTCTTCCCTCGTCCTCCGTGTCTACCGTCCACAGGAACCTCGAGCGGCTTTTACTTTGGTTTGGACACCTGCAGGAGCATGATGGCCATGGTGGATGTATCCTACAAAGAAAGCTTTCATGTTTAACTTTGTTTTTTCTGATGTAGAAATCCCCCTTAAGTATCGTAAATGAACTCACAACCATCTGTTTTTGATGAGACGCCCTTAACATGCAAAGACCGACCAACGGATGACGACGTCCTTCTCTGAATTCTCAACTCTCTGGAAGAAGATTGAAGAATACCAGGTGAAGCCGCAAATAAGATGAATGTGTCTTTAATGTACGGCCAATAATAAGAAAAATCATGGAGAAGTCGAAGCGTCTCTAAATGTAGTTGAATCTTTGCAGAAACTCTTCCAACGCTCAGATTTGAACAACAGTGGATCTCTGTCTGACTACGAGCTCAGGAAGGCAATCGAAGCCGCAGGTACAACTATTTATCTATCTTAAGTTTAAAATAAAGCTTTAATCAAGTTATTGATAATCTGATATTGATACAAACTGCTGAACATGCTTTATGTTCGCACTCATAACCGGAGTCATTGCGTCTGTACTAGGAATGGACACCAACGACGGGATGGTGCAGATGATGATGTTCCGTTACTCGGGCTTCTCGTACACTTCCTTGGAGAGCTTCATCACCCTCATGGTGCGCATGGACAAGATGTCAAGTGAGCGGATACTTTACTTTCAAAAACACAATCCTGTTTTTTGGGGGGAATTAGGCTTTTAATAGTTCTGACTGAAGAGGAATCCTCAAGTCTGAACAAACTCAAACTGTGCGCAGAATCAGAGCTGGTACATTATTTTCTTAATTTCAAAATATGGCTGATGTTGCACCGCTTTGCTTTCTTCACAGATGTTTTCAATGACAAGGCATCAGAAGGAATCATTCACCTGTCCTGGGACGAGGTGAGTCTAGTTCCACTGACACTTATTCTTCTCACAACTCATCCAACAGATAGAAAGATGACACGCGGCAGAATCTGTTGAGCAATATTGCCGAAAAAGTCATGAAATGTATTATTTAGTGATGGAAACACTAAACACAATGCTCTACTTTTGTTTTAGGCAAGTATTTCCATTTTCTGCTACTTTTTATGCTCCCCAACATTAATTTGATAACATAAGTTACTAGTTACGTTGTGGTTCGCTGCATCAGAGCCAAACATCTTATTTTTAAATGAATCTTTTCTTATTGGCAGTCCAATAAATACACACTGATTCGGAAAAAAGCTAATACCTGATTTGATCCTTGGCCAGATATCGGTCGTCTCAGTCTACATTTTATACTGTGCAATGTACACATGTAAATACAATACTTTAATTTGATTTAATCGTCAGGGTTATTGTGCAATATTCACAATTACCCTGATGTAAACTGTGTGTGAATAATCCAGCATGATGTTGGGATTCATGTTTTCTTTGAGGTCATCCGGTTGTTTTTTCCCCGAGTTGCGTGTTCTTGAATTTATGCGTATAATGCTTTTATGCATATAGTGAGGGTGATTTTCACAGTAAACAAAGTTAAAGATATATTTGATTGCTAACATTTTATATGACAACTTCGTTTCTTTTGTTTCAGTGGTCCAACGTCTTCATGTACAACTAGACCTACGCTGACATACAAGACAGGATTCCTGCAATCAAACAGCAGGAAGACATCACAAACATGTTTCTGTGATCGAATCATCCTTGTTTAATAAACATTATCTTCTGAATTTTGAGAAGGAATCTTGATTTCTTGCAGACATTTTAACACCAAACAAACAGGAAGCAACAGAATAACGGTGGACCAGAAATGATTTTATTAACTTGTCACTGACTACATCAGGAAGGATACAAAACCTCAACCAAAGTGATCAAACACAACATCGATAACTCATTCCCTTCATCCATCTTACTAATTAGCCAATAAGATAACATTTCCTATTTACACTTATTCCTTGATGTGATGTCACAAGAGGCTCAAAATTCATATTTACAAATCAGCCTTTTTCATTCCACAAAGATAAATCAAAAATCCACCAATTCAAGTCCAGAAAAGTATCATCCAGGTCTCGTTGGTCACTGAGGACCATGAGCACGCTCTGCTGTTTGAATCTGTCCACTGCAGCGTGTGGTGGAGTTAATGTGGAGGATGAGGTTTGCAAAATTCAATATTTTCTTCACAAATCCCATGAAAAGACTAAACCTAACAAGCCAACAAGCCTAACCCAACTGTCCTATTTAAATTTAATTGAGGAGCATCTACAACAAACTACATCACCCAGCTTCGTAGGCAATTACTGAGTGTTGAAAAGAATAAACATTTTTAATTATTCGCATCTTGCGTAGGAGCCAGTGGCTCAAACTCAGGTGGTCGACATCACAGATTCTATGGGTCTCTGTTTAAGTAGTGCAGGAAGGTTGTTCAGAAGGCAAAGAGTCTGAAATGAGACTGAAGTTAAGATATAAAAAAGTTACCGCCATGACACGTTTAAGTCGAACGTGACACACCCGAAAAAACACACAAAGGCGAACTCGTCTTCTGGGAATGAGAAAGGAGTCAATCCTCATTTTTTTGTTTTGTTAAGAAAAGCTCTATACACACGCTTTAGTGTGAAGATGATTTGACTGTTTGTTTCGTCCTTTTCATGGGATTTGTTGAAAGAAAAAAAAAAGTTAAATACATCAAATGACATCAGCCTTATCGTCTAAATGGAGACGGGGCTGTTTGAGTGCAGTTCAGGGATGTGAGCTCAGTCTTCTTCCTTCTCTATATACGTCTTAGAGGCGGAGCGAGCCATCTGTCTGGCCATGTATCGGTCTCTCGCCGAAGTCACAGTCTGATCCGTGCTGCGCTTTGCAAACTTGTTTGCCTTCTCCTCCGTGTCCTCTTTCTCCCCGACTTTCTGTCCCTGTTCCTCCTCTTTTTTTAGACTTTCTTCCTTCTTTTCAGGATCCTTCTCAGGATCCTTCTCTTCCTTCTTTACTGATACATTCTCCTTCTCTGGTTCCTTCCTCTTCTCCTTCTCTTCTTCCCGATCTTTGTCCTTCCGCTTGTCTTCTTCTGGATTCCTCCTCTTCTCCCTTTCTCCATTCTTGTCCCTGTCTCTTTCTTTGGGGCTCCTCTCCCTCTTCCCGTGCCTGTCCTCCCTCTCGTTATCCCCCTTGCCTCTGCTTCTGTCATCGTCTCTGCCTCGGTCTCTGTCTCTGTCCCTGTCTTTCCTTCTATCCCTGTCGTCTCTTCTTCCTCCGTGTCTGTCATCCCTTTCTCTTCCCCTGTTTCGGTCTCGGTCTCTGTCTCTTTCACGGTCTCTGTCTCTCTCTCTGTCTCTATCCCTCCCTCTGTCTCTGTCGTGATCCCTGTGGCTCTTCTTATGTCTCTCTCTCTCCCTCTCCTTCTCCTTCTCCTCACCGCTGCCTGATGAGGGCGACCTCTGTCTGTATTGTCGTTTTGAGTGTGCGGAGCCGGACGCAGGCTTAGTAAACCCAGACTTCTGCTCTGGTCCCTCCTCATTGTCACTGCATGAACTTGGGACGTTATCGTGGGACGTAGATGAAGGAACAGGTGAAGTCCTCTCTGTGTCTTTTGAGGGTTGAGTTCTGTGGAAGCAGAAAGAGACGGTTACAGTTGAAGGCTCAGAATAGTGTGTTAAAGTGGTTAGAGATGAGAAAGTAATGCAGAGCTACGACTGACTTGTTTGCTGAGCGATCTGGTATCGCTTCCTCTCCAACAGTCTGATTCAGCAGGTGCCGGTAGAAGCCGCTCATGTCTTTTTGTTTCTTCACATCCAAAGCAGCTACACAAAAATAATTCAAACATAACAATGAGACTGTTTCACATAAAGTGCCACATTTTACACAACATTATAAGTCTCTCTCTTCAAGGAGGAGATAGTTCTACATTAATAATCGGCACAATAACAATAACAAGTTATGGTGTAAAAATACAGCCCTACAATAAAACAACTGCATTTAGAATTTAGAATAGAGTTTAACAGTCTGTTCATTAAAAACAATGCTGACAGCAGAGGTACTTTTATTGTTAAACATTTACTTTGTTAGTGGCATTAGTTCTGTAGGAAGTGTAGCTGAAACCAAATTGTTTTCTACTTCTCATGGCTCGTATTAAAAGGTCACACAATAACCACAACCGGCTGTCAAAATAGAGACGGCAGTTCTGCTTCGCCTCAGCGATGTAATTAGTTTACAGTAATATCACATTGGACAGACTTCAAAAACAGCAACTGTCTCAAAGAATGAAAAACATCAGGCCTACCAAGATATTCATTTAGGTAGTTGTAGTGTCAGCTTGTCCATGTTAGTGGAGGCTGTCTGAAAGGAGACTCGCCAACCCCCATTCCTTAATTTTTTTCTATATAACGTGGCTTTGAGATATAATCATCTGTCGTTTGAGACCTGGAGTTCAACGTCTCGCCATATCCACTATACACACATAAATATCTGTACAGTCTAACCTTCTATCTGCGCCTCCCTCTTCTCTCTCTCCTCTTCCTCCTTCTGCTCCAGCAGTTTTTGCTTGTAGGCGGAGGTAACGTAAGCATCTTTATCGGCAAACTTCTCTCCCTCTGCCTCCCTTTCCTTCTGGATCTTCCTCTCCTCCCTTCGTTCTTGTTCTTTCTTTCGGTCCTCAACTGCTCTCATTAACTGGTGGATATACTTTGGCTGTAACAAAGAGACACGGACAAAAGACAAAGAATAATCAGATCACTCTTAAAAATCCAAGTGCTGACAAATGCAGCGATAGACATGTTCAGCATAAACATGATTACCCGTTTGTCAGCGCCATGCAGAACTTTTTTGTTGTTCTCAAGTCTCTGGGTTTGAATGTCATCGTACACAGCGTCATAGTCGTACACTGTGCTGTCCTCTTCCAGAGCCTTCTGCATCTCCAAACGTGTCTTTAGACAGAGAGGGATAAAAATAAATGGACAAAAAACAGAAGGAGGTCAATCACAGCAGAATAACTGTATTTGTACATTAAGTCTTTTATTCTTCCTCTCACCTGCTTCATCATCTTCTTTTTAACAGCTTCTCTCTGCAGACTCTCCCCAACTGAGGTCTGAGAAACAAAATATAAAAACATATTCAGTGTATTAGGACAGAATTCTCATAAAATGTCACATGACACTTGAATAAGATATTTTTGGTTTCCATTAAGTATGTCGTCCTACTGCTCTTAACAAAAAGTTTACCCACCTCATCATCCGAGTCATCCCCAAACACTGAGGGTTTCTGCAAGACTGCTGACTTTGATGCTCCTTTCTTCTGCGGCAAGATCAGCCCGTACCTGAGCACAACAAGCAGACATGGCTTCTTAAACTCTATCCTGAAAGACACCTGTACATGCATTTCACACGCAAAACTTTCACAATGAACCTCCCATTACATTAAAAAGGTGCAACTTGTAGTTTTGGGGAAGACATTTTAATTAGAGGAGAAAGATCTTCATTTCATGTCTGGACGAACAAGCTGACATTACAGGATAATGCAGTTTCATACTGTTCCACCTTGTTTATATTTGGCGGACCCTGCCACCTTTCTAGCTTCAAACAGACTGTTCTTTCCTCTGACAACAGCGTTGTTCATCCAGGTATGAAAGAAATAAATACTTCTGAGTTCATATCATTACCTCATTAGTATTGTTAATATCACATTTCTGACTTTTTGAAAATAGTGTCCCTTTAAAGTTGAGTGTTTTACACTTCATTTTGACAGTGACTATCTGGATAACTTGGTGATGCTTAGATATTTTTCTCAAACATCCCCGTGTCTTTTAGATGATGCTATCAATAGAATTTATCTTACAAAGAGACAACGCAATTTTTAGCAAACCACCTTATATTCTAAATACAGTATGTGAGCAATTTCACCCCAGGGAGCAAGAGCAACCATACATGCTAGATGTTTAAATGGTCATTCACGAGTTTATTAGACAGTGACAGTGACTTGCTGCAAACACAAGATAAGAGCAGTTTTAATAGTAAACTAACCCTGACCGAGTATATTTGGTAAGGCAAAAATCTGAAGCAATGCTGCAGCGTTTCAGGTCATTTTTAGCAGTAGTTGATCGATCAGTGGCTTGTGAACAAACCCGATTTCTGCTAACGTAGCTCTGGTTTATAGGCGAGGTTAGCATAACGTTAGCATGTCGTTAACTAGCAGCACGAATAGCAATGGACGAGCCACCGTTTTCTATAAATAACCCTGAGCTGCTTCACCACAGCTGCTACAGTAGATTAAGTCCTTTGTTACGCCTCAAACTATAACCACAAACAAGTAAAACTCGTGCTTTTTAATGTTAATCACACATTATCATGTCGCGTTAGCATGTTTGCTACTCACTGTTTTGTAGGGACCGCCATCTTGCTCTGCTGACCGTGAACGCGCACGACACTTTCGACACAATATTTTAACTCGTAAATATACAAAAATTAAAAAATAAAAAAATTCTGTCACAGGGATATAAACACGTAGGGGATATTTGTAGTATAATATAATACATTGGTGGTTTATTTTGCTCTCATTCACTGTATCGATTTATCAGCCTGTATCGAATGTGCGGACTTCCATTGTCAGGAAAAAAAACAAGTGACCATTAAGAGCAAATTGTTATTAATGTGCTGGTTTTTGAAATACTTGCGCCTTCAGAAAACAATTCCCGATACATAAACAATGACATTAAAAGCTAATAACCCTGTGCCAACTTTATAAACATTACAATAGAAGATGTGCTGTTTTTATTAAGATTAAACTTACCACCAATAGATGGCGAAATTGCTCCTAAGTGTAACACTGATAGTCTCTCGTGATTTTCAGGTTTGCAGCCAGCAAACTAACAGTATAATATCCACATTTCTCCCAAATTCGAGTTATGACACACCAGTTTACTACATAAATGTAGAGTAGAGACACATCTATGACTTAAACTATAATTAGAATTCACCCGCGTACAAATGAAAGAGTATTCTTTAAAAAATATGGACATTTTGTGTTTTCCATTCGGGATTTACATTATGTATCACATGACGGTGTTGAATTTATGACAGCATCACCACATGTTTCGTTTGACTGCTGTTGTAGAAAATGAATACTGTGCTCAGAAATGACTGACTCATGTTTATGGAGAACGAGATGACACAAAATACAGCTGAATTAGAGCCACATCAGCAGTGACATGTCTCCGAACATTCTCCGAAACCCTCCAGTGATGCTTTAGATGATTCCTTTAAGATGTGTGTGCAGCAGTCTGTAATGATAGTCATTTTATAGAAATATAAAGTCTAAAAGTATAACCTGTAAACAATAACTTTACTGTTCTATTGTAACAAACAAACTCAACAACTATTGGATGGGAGGATGAAGGCTAATGGGTTAACGTAAAACTCTGTTCACTATTATAATTTTGAAGTTTGAAGGATAAGGATAAGTTTACACAAAACTGAGAATTAAGTTATTATCCTCTTACACCCATGGAGTTTTGAAAGTCAGATGAAGTTTCATAGTCCACAAAACATTTCTGGAAGCGTTGCAGCAAAACAGCGTTCTCCTAAACAACAGAAGTACATGGGGACTTGTTTTAAAACATGTCCTGACTCCATGCAGCTCATCTGGACTAAGAGTCTAGAAGTGCAAAATCCAAAATTGATTTGAGAAGATGTAATTTACAATCTTTTGAATTTAATTCTTAACTGTAGCTGATCCCTTAATACCAAACATGGTATCTCTCAGCGCAGGATTCACATCTATGAGTTTTGAGCTGATCAATCAAAAAAGGATCTTCCCCAATAAACTGGGTATAATTTGAATTGCATTTAGAGGCTTGGTGAGGTCAAACTGTTTTTGAAAACAAAAAAGGAAATCAGAATATATAGGACATCAAATATGCATCATTCTGTGTAGTATAATCTAGATTTTCATTTTCCCTGTCATGTTAATCCTCCCGTGTTCCCTTTAAGTTCCTCTCAAGTGCAACTGAAACAGTCCTGACCTCAAAGTCTGGACCTAGTTGTCTATTGTACATCACCACAATGAACATTAACCTAAGCTGACAATAGATATATTTCTGTTCTATTCCTGTGACCACAGATCCAGCAGCAAAGTGCTTCACCACAGATATAGAGGACCGTGGATTTATTATGATAATTGCAATAGGCCAGCAGGGACTCATCACTTTGTGGAAAGATGAACATGAAGTGCTTCTTTAAAAGATGAACTGTGTTGAAAGGTGCAAGTGAGTCTGCTATTCTTACTGGAGAGAAAACAAACACTGAAAGTATGCGGTTACTGCCTGTCAGTTGCTGTGTTCATTGCTGTCAGTTGCTCTGCTCTAAACCTGTGGTAAGTCATTCTCTCAAATCAGATCAGAGAGCACATGGCTCACCTGTGATTAAGGCTGCAGCTTTGCATTCCCACTGCCTCCTCTGAGTGACTCTAAATCCAAACACCATTATCTCGGTCGTAATCTCCATCTCATCTCATCTCTGGCCGCACTGCTAATCCCTCCGGTACAAACAGAGCGACCAAAGCTGCCTGATGGATGGATGAATGGATGGAGCGGTAGACAGACAGTACAAACAGCGATGTTGGTAAAACATTGGAAGGGATTGGACAAATATTTCTCTTCTAACCAATGAATGAGAGATATATTGCTTGTGTGTGTTTGATGACAACAAGCAAACTATCGTGTGTCGTTTCTGGGTCAGTGCTCACATCTGCAATTTCTGGCAGCTCAGTGTGATTATTAGGCATTGATCTGTGGGAGGACGGGGGAAGGAAACCAGGTTGTCCAGCAGCTTTAATGATAGTGGTTCCTGGGCTATGGTACACTCGCTGATGACACACACTTGACGTTTGAGTGTGTGGACAGGCTATGGTTGCTGCTGTGCATGAAACTGGGCCCACAAGCAGTGAAGATGACAGTGTTGCAGTACAGGTTCAGACAGGCAGGCTACACCTCAGGAATCATCAAATATCACCTGATGTTTTCCCTTAGTCAGTACTGCACCCACTTCACAGAAGCTCTGACACGTTTGTACACAAAAGAACTTATGACTCCGGGCTTGATAACCTTTCTGAGGACAGGCTGCTCTTCTTTGCTGTAGCTTTACCTTGGAGCACCAGAGTTAAGATTCGCCCAAACAAAACGAAAAATATGCACACTACAGATGTTATACAGGAGCCTATCCACCAACAAACAACCTACAGGCTACTTTTCCTCAGTTTCTTTTATGATGACACACCACTTGAGGCTAAAGCAACCCAAAATAATGAATCATGTGACTTGAGTTGAAGTTTGATTTGATTCAAGTGGATTTGAGAAAAGTCTATTTCTAAGAGATTTAGAAAATTACTTAGGAACTGACATGACCTTAATTCAAGCAACTTAAGATTTAGCTGATCTTAAAACATTATACGTGTCTTATTTTATCTTATCTTATCTCTGGGCTTATTAAAGGTGCAATATGTACAATCTTAGCTAAAAAAAAACATATAGCATGCAGCACTCTATTACCTCGTTGCCACTGGTCAAAAATCCCACCCAAACCTGCTAAAACCAGGTTTTTATGTGGAACTGGAATGTGTGAACTCTGCATTTACACCCGGGTCAATTGACTCCGCAGACCGAGCAGGCTCACTTCCGGTTTAGCATCTGGCTAACTTAAAGGGGGATACAATAATTTAATCGTGCAGCTCTTTAGACTTTCTAAATGTTATTGGACCAAATGGCTCAAATTATGACAGTCAAATGAGTCGTCTCTTTCGCAATGGGTCTATTGTTGTTTTCTCAACAGTTTTCTCTAATTTGGGTGGAAAAGCGGGATATTCATGAGGCATGGAGAGTCAAGGGACACTTAGCTGTTGCATTATGGGTAATGTAGGATCCAGTGTTTTGGAGGGTCTCACCAAAAGTCATGATATTTTGGCCACTGCTGATCCTCACCACTGCGTTTAAAGATTTTTGTCTCGCAAGTCTCTCAACTTTACGGAAGCAAAATATACATTTACAGGATATAGAGTAAACGTTTAAGACAAATATTTTATGAATGACTTTTCTGTATCTGTCTTCCTGACGATGGAGGTCAGCTTTTAATATAAATCATCACTGTGCTGCTTGACAGACAGACAGGCATACAGGCAGACAGACAGCACTCATGACTGCTTTGTTTACGTCCAGCACACATATGGTTAATCAGGATTGACAAGCCAAGGGTAGTTGCGCATGCGCAGATGGCGCTGACAGAGGAAACAGCCGGGGAGTAGTCAAACAGTCAACGATCAGAGAGGAAGAGGGAGGAAAAACGAGAGAGGACCAACAACCCGGGTTCAGCTGGGTTTTCTCCAACTCAGAACAATTATGCTCGTCTCGCCGCTGTCGCTTCCTCTCAGGTGTCCGCTTCCCGGTCGCTGAATGGCGCTGGTTACCGTGCAGCGTTCACCGACCCCCAGCACCAGCTCCAGCCCCTGCGTTTCGGTAAGAGCCGCCTTTATTGAATCCTCCTCCTCCACCACCGCTGCTGACTCCACCACCGAACCCGAAGCTCCTCGCCATCGAAAGCGTTCCGGGGCTCCATTTCCGCTGTCTTTTTGTCGGCTGCTGACTGTCATAAAGTGCCTAGCCTTTGTACTCGTGCGCATGCGTGAGATATAACTGCCCATCATTTTCAGTTACGGTTACCTGTGTGTTACTCCGCTAAGTTTACCGGCTATAAAATCTATTTTACTGGGTTTTTTTCTTCTTCTTTCCAAACTACAACACTGTTAGCATCGTTAGCTTGCGAGCAGAGGACAGTTTCCTCATCTGTTTTCATTGTCTCCACTGTTGACATGGTGCCTGTGTGCTTCATTTCCGTCAGTTCAAAGGTTCAACTGGCAGTTAGCTCCAACTGCTCATGATGAGAACACGCTCGTCTGTTGTTGACGTGTGTACAGTTGAGTTTGTTCTCACCACCGGCTGATATGTGGTTTCAGAATGATAGTTTAGCTCCCTAACAAGAAACAGTCTGAGCACTTCCGCTCGCAATAACCGCCTTGTGACACACATGAATGCGGGTATTTCCTCACGCAGCGCTGTTGTGTGCTGTCTTAGCATGTAAACAGAAGTTGTGGTCGTGTCTTTCTCTTTCTCTTCTGTCTGCATGACTCTCTACCTGTCTGCTTCTGGCTTCCTGTCTCTCTCTCTCTGTCTGTGTGTGTGTTGTCCATGCAAAGCAGAGGAGCAGGTGTTTTTTCTGTCCATTCTGGCTGTTTATCTTGTTTTTTTTCTGCAGAGAGAGAGAGAGACCCATCAGACAATCACGAATAAACTGAGGAAGTAGTATACAGGCGCACACAGCCTGTTTCCCAATCAGATGTCTTCCTCTGTCTGTCTCTCTGCGTCAGTTCTGCATTGTGTACGTGTTGACAGCGTGTCAACAGTCAGTGAGATATGATGTGTTAAATGCTGGTGTTTTTGCCTCCCAGAGCCGGTTGACCAGGGACTGTTAATGCCTCTGACTTCTCTATGGGTGTGATGAATGATGAATTAATTGCCTGACGAATCAAGGTTAAAAAATCCAGCGTTGTCATAAAGCAGTCTTGCTCATTTATGGCCCCAAACAGCCAATGGATGGCTGGAAGGGGATATAAGCATTTGCGCCAAACTGATATATTGGTCAGCACACATGTTGTCCAATATGTGCCAACATGAAAACGCTTTATTTTGAGAGAGATTGTGATGCAGAAAAGGATGCTTGGGATAAATTGTAATGACCAAATTACCATTAAGTTAGTTGTTTCAGTGTACACAATAAGTAGACAATAATGTTTATTGTTGAACAGTAAAATATCCTTTGTCACAAGTGTTTGATAGCCACATTATTACTCCCTGTATCAGTATAGGCATCAGCCCTAGAAACCCCAAACGTTTGGGTTATAAACATTATAGTGAAATCTTTGAGGGTTGACTCATTTGTATGGCAAAATAAATTACTTTTTGGAGGAAATACAACGCAAAAGTTTTTATCTGTTTTCTTGCTCTGTCGGACAGGTAGAAGATCAGTGTTATTTTCTACCCCCCCATCACAAACCGCAGTCAAGTTATTATTTTCTTTTTACCACGAATAGTCACAAACTATCTCTGGGTATTGTGGCCTTGAAAGGGACCCTGTCCTTCACACCTTTTGTGTTCTCTGAAGCAAAACCAGTTCTGTGAGTAGATTTAATGATAACTGTCTTACTGCGTACATACACACACTTTTCATGTAATTTGCTCGACTGTCTGAGGACTATCCTTTAGATGATCGGGTATGTTAAAAATGTGATTTTGAGCCAGAGAGTTGTTCATCATGAGAGGAGTATGAGCTGTAAAAGAACAGGAAGCAGATATGCAAAATGTGTAATTAAGCAAGGTGAGGCAGGCAGCGCTGGTGAAGGATGTGAGGTGTCTTCTTGTGGAAATATGCTTTCAAGTTGCAGCCAGCGCAGACATACAGTGATAACACATTGCACAGACGCATGTCTGGTTTCCTGTGTCTGTCATGTGATGCGTAAAGTCTATCATGAGATGTCTGCTAGCGTTTTTTTCTTTTCTCCACCGTCTCTACTTGAACCATATGTTGAATCTGTCCAGCCGTACTGTTGTGTGTGTGTGTGTGTCTATGCATACATAATATGGGTGTTTGTAGGGACAACACACATTCCTTTGGTCTTTTAAAAGTTTTAACCTGGTGACTGTAGATGCTGTAACTTGTGACTCCCGGTCCTGCACAGACTCGTCTCCGGGCCTGCAGATCCCTGCCCAGCCTGTGCACTCGGGCTGCACATTTCCATAAGCTTTGGAAAAATCTTCTCACATTTTCATACATGCAAAGTCTCTGTGTTTTCCAATCCAAACAAAGATCAGGTGATATGTCATGATGCAGGACACGATGGCGCTGAACAACAGCTGAAACTTTACATATACAATCAGGCTCTTTGTGTTCAGTCGAGACTCGCCTACTCATTGCAATTTAATTCACCATGATGTGCAACAGAGCTATATAATGTAACTAAGGAATTTAAATGTTATTGTCTCCAAAAGACCTGCCAAATACAACATTTCCCAGCATTACGTGCTAAGCATGCGGTCATATTTAGACTCAGGTATGCACCAACACATACACACAAAGTATTGAAGGATTAAAGGTTTTTATTTTGTGCTCTCAAAGAAAAAAAAGATAAAGAATCTGAATGCAGAAACCTCTATGGACACTTTGGTTCCAGCATCCCATATTTTCGTTTGGTGTTCAACAATCCACAAGATAAATAACTGTGCCACAACTTACCACTTATTTAAAATTAAACACAAATATATACTGCGAGCAACTTACACTAGCATTCGAAGGTTTTAAAACAAATTACTGTAATGCAATTTTCGTCTACATGATACAGCTTCAGTCAGACTCAGTTTATCTTTTTGTCCCATTGTTGCCTATCATCAGCCTGTAATCCACTTCCTCCTTTTATGAAGCTGTTAATGGTTCTGTAATGTTGTTAAGGCCAGTTAAGCCTTCATACAGTGTAAACAAGATAAGTACCAGCCAGGCACTGCAAGATGAGTGCCAGGTGTTAATCTGGCTCTAATCCTCAACCCTCTCATTTAGCGAAGCTTCATATTCCGCAAAGTGCTGATTGGATGTGATTTTGATTTTTCTCTTATTCCTCATCTCGTCGCTTGTTTTGGTGTGTGAATGTGTTTTTCTCTGACCGGCCACACCTTAAAAACAGACTGAGGTCATTTTCCTGGAGAGTGTGCAAATTGAGTTGAAGCTGCGCTCCGCTCTGCCTCCTGTTCTCTTCTCAGGCAGCAAAGTCCTGACTGTGTTAGATGCACTTTTACATGTGTTTGTGCATGTGAACTGTGTGTGTGTGTGTGTGTGTGTGTGTGTGTGTGTGTGTTTGTTTGTGTTTGTCAGAGAGCGAGAGAGCTTGTAAATATGGAAATAAGCGTCTTTTCTTTCTTTTTTTTTCTTACCACCCAGCATAGAACAGTGGGACTTTACTCACATACACTTTGAGTCATATCTTGTTTTGTTCAAGTGGAAGTTTCTTTAATTTTGCTTAAACATTTACATTTTTTTAAATGATCATCTCTAAGATTTGGAGGTAGAGCATCATCGAATAAATCCAATACTATAAGACTGAAATTATCTTTAGAGTTAATTTCTGCAATAAAAAATAATTTTGACAAATATTCTAAAACTTGAAAAGTCTTCGAATGTGGCTCAGTGATTGACCATCTATAGTTTGAATTAATAAATCTAATTTTCTCATTTTCTCTCTTTAGGAGTCCGGTAGTGGGGAGGATGACCGCCGCTCTCAGCCGAGGAGGTAAGACATTAACAGATGTTGTCTGAGACAAAGCTTCGTCATCTTTCCTCTCTGTGACCTCAGCGCTAAACAAAAATACCTCTTCCTGTTTCCTCAAAAACACAGTGTGTGGTGGGGTTTTGACCACATAAACCATTGTACTGGACATGTAAACCCAGGTCGAGTCGCTAGCCAGATAGCAAGAGCATCAGTGTCAGTGTCTGAACACAGAGCATGTTGTGTTGCTGCCTTGACCTCTGACCTGGCATGAACTGACAGGGGTAGACTCAATCTGAAGAAGCACTTGATTATAATCATTAAATGTGTCAGACCCTGTAGGACTTCCTGTCTTTACTGATACAAAGAGCTGCTGTGCTATTGTGGCGACACAATCCTGCGCTCTATCTTGTTGCCTCGGGCGTTCAACTGGAGTTGAGAATCTGGTTAATCCTGTTTCACTCAACCACATCTACAACTGGTTTCCCCCAGCTACCAGCAATTTCCTTCAGCTGACGGCTGTGTTTATGCAATCTAGACACCACTGAACCTTAGTTGCAACTCTTATCTCTCTGTTTTTTTAAATGTGTCCCCTTAATAGCAACTTAAATCCTGAAATCCTCTCTTGTATGAGATGCTTAACTGTGATTTCCTGGCTGTCCATCAGAGGGCAGCAGGCTCCATGTGAGGGAGTCTGGTCTGGGTATGTGGGTCAGGGGGAGCTGCACTGCTGATTCAGGGGCAGATTGGCAGCCCCTCCCAAAGTCAGAGCGGCTCTGTGTCTGTCTGGTCATTGGAGCTCTCTGCGATCCAACTGAGAGGGCTTTCTGTATTTGTGCAGCTGGGAGTGAAATCTATATTCACATAGTGTGTGTGTGTGTGTGTGTGTGTGGGTGTGTGTGTTTTTGAGGGAGAGAGAGTCACAGAGGTATCACATCACATATCATTTTGACTTTCACAGTGTTTTGTAAACTAATATTATTTTCAGTGTTTTGTTTTGAAGATTATTTGACCTTTCATACCGACGTACACATTTGGCTAAATGTGTCCCTGATGCCGGATTTGACTGTATGCGGTTCCACCCAACTATAGAATATGTAACACATTGACCTTGTTGCTTGTGCAGAAGTGCCATTTCATTTTTTTCAAAGTAACACATACCATTATACAGTGTGAATATCAAGTTCCTGCTGAGGAGGTGAGCCTTGTCTTGACTTCAGATGAGCAGATTGGTTCATTTTGTTGGTTGAACTCGCTGTCTCTGTGCTGCCAGGCCGTCGTATTGCTCTCAGGAGTGACTCACTACTTTTCTAGTAAATTTATTTCAAAACATTACCTAGTAAAGACATTTTTGTCCACGCAGCTAGGTAACGGTTAACACACAACAATGATGTAAGACATGACGAATGCAGCACTGAATATTTTGTTGTATCTTTGCTTTTGCTCCCACCAGCAGGGCACAGAAAGTCATGGATTTCAGTTTTAATCCCCCCGATCTTAAAACAAATTTGGTTTGTTCAAACGTTTGTCTTGGGCCTTTTTTTTTATCTCTTAACGTGGGAGCATCACAAGAGAAGGGCACTTATATCTTCCCCAGTGGAAGTCACAGATTTCCTGTTGAGTAATCAGATGATATAACTTCCACAATCACTGATTTCATACATCATCCTTGAGCTAAACAAAGTCGTTAATCAGCTGTATGGATAAATACACTGTATCCGCTGGTGACGAACCAGAGAAAAGCGTGAGAAAGGTCATGATATGTAGGATTTAATGAGCCTGAGTGAGTTATGGTCGTTAATTTGGGCCAATATGGTAATTCAGTCTTTAAAGAAATAGTGAAACAGGAGTTAAAATGTCTTCTGTAGTGTGATGTGTTTCCTGGTGAATCAGAATATTGGTAATTGAGTTTAGCTTCAAGATTGATCCCTCAGAGTGGTCATTGCCTCATAAATACGGTGCATTATAAAGCTGTGTTTCCCTCACCCACATTGACCTGGAGGAGGAAGAAGATGAGGTTTAAATGAATTAAGCGGAAGTTATTTTTCAGGTCCAAGCAGCAGTGTAGAGTTTTCACACCCTAATGGACTCCGATGTTGGCAAAAAGGCAGAAAACTATTTAAATGAAAGTGAGCCCACACAGAGTTACTGAATTAATGCTCCCACTGTGCTGCTGACGTTTGTGCCTGTCGCACCATAGAAGGCAGCAGAGCTCATCACTGACACAGGTAGTGAGGTTCATTCAGGCGGAAACAAGGCTTTGGTGATGCAGGGTGGAGGGCCTGCTGCAGTGCTGCTGATTAAAGTCGGTGACATCAGCAGAACAGTGACATCAGCTGAAGCAGCAACGTCACTGGAGGGCTGTCAGAGGAGGAATCGGAGGGGGGAGAGGAATTTATTATGGCACTGCAATTGAAGAATTCTTAAGTCGGATGATATAAATCTTCTTCACCCGCTCTGTTGTAATCTAATGTGTACTCTGATCGATATGTTGTCTGGCAGATTGATTCAGCTGTAAACCATCGCATTGACTTCCTGTCAGTTCGTAACACGTACAAGTCTCTGCTGCTGGTGGGATGGACGTGCGTGTATTTCAGGTGGTTGTAAGCTTCAAATCCAGAGCGCACAGTAGCCTCAGGTGTACTGTATTATATATGTGATGTTGTGATCTCTAAGGTGACTGTCTGTGTCTTTGTGTACGTGGAGACGTAAGAGCAACAGAGGAGTGTCCGGTGTCTGTCTGCACGTAACAACCACTTCGTTTGCCTTCACTGATTGTCATTGGACGGCGTGAATTTCAGCCGTCAAATGAGGGAACAGTTGGGTAGAACTTGAGATATGGGACCAACACAACAAACATGTGGGTTGCTGGGAGTTCGTGGACCACTTGGAGTACCTGACCAATGGCAGGCTGAGAACAGGATGATGACTGTGACTGTTCCAAGCTAGATCTGCCGTGATACAACAGATGTATCAAGTGTTTTCCTAATAAAATAGTCCAATTAAAGTCAGAAGATTGGGGGATGGAAAAGATTTTGAGGGGTCAATTTGGGGAGAAGTCAGTCAAGAAGAAAGCAACCTCATGACAAGAACAGGAAGTTGATAACTGTTGGGTTAAGCAGCTGTTATAAATTCAGTGATGAATATGAGTCTTATTTTAGGCTGCAAATAAAGATGATTTCCCAGTATAGATTATGCTGTTGATTATTTTCACATTTATTTATCATTTAGGAGGGTAGGACCTCTAGACTATGTCATCGTCCATTGGCGAAGACAATCATCGAGTTTAGAGCCCTGTAATCGTAACATCATGATAATTTAGAAGGCCCCCCAGAGTTGCTTTTCTGTGGGTCACTGTTGGTGTGTTCCTTTCATTTCTTCCATTGTTATTTGCGTTTTCTTAGCTTATCTTTCTCTAGCAAGCCACTCACCTCTTTTTTTGACTCTGAGACGAAACACATTTGAGTTACGCCGTGCGTAATTTACTGTCATACAGGACAAAGAAAAGCCGCGAATCTTTACGTGTAAGAAGCTGGAACCAGCAAATGTTTATATGACTGAAACTATTAGCCAATTATCACATTAGTTGGTGATTAATTCCTTTTAGTCAACCAATTGATTGATCGACTAATCGTTGCAGCTCTAGTCTCTTTAGTTTAACTGCTGTCTGCTATAAACATTCACAGTGATCATGCTCTCACTGAACCCTTGACCTTTTTGCTGTGTGTCTCCGTCCCCTTTAATGTTTCCACTTGATGTTTGGCAGCCTTATTACACCATGTAGCACTGTGATATGTTAAACCTCCTGTGACTGGGGCGGACTAATAAATAAACAATTTTATGCTTGTAAAGACAGCAAGGGAAGGTCAAGGGCTGTAACATTGTGGGGTTAATTGATCCACTTCATCTTGTTGCTGGAACCCACCAATTGGCTGATTGATCAGAACATAAAATCACACACAGCTCATGTACATGTATGCAGTATTAAACATGCCCTGGATAGAAAAACACCACTGCAGTTGTTGTTTATCATGGGATATGAATTGGCAGTCAGGTGGTGGCCACATATTTACCCTCAGGTTGTAATCCAGCCTATGAATTGAAACCACGAGGGATCAACAAGCAGCACAACCAGTCTAAGGTCGAGTTTCTCCTCAGCTCACTCCTGATGTCTCCTTTTTGATTTCTCAATCCTTTTTTCCGTTGTTGTTGTTGTTTTTGCTGTTGCTGTAAGCAGCAGCACATTTAGGTGTCAGGTGTCGCTGCGTCTGGTGAGAATTTTCCTTAAAGGACACAGACGGAGAGTTGGTTACACAACCTCGTCGCCCTCCCTCCATCCAGCAGCCGGGTTCAGACGCCACACATGTGATCAGTGTGTGGCCCTCACTCTCCAGAGGATGCCCCCTCAGGGTGTGTGGAGTAATTAATGCTTAATCAGGAGGAGTGTTGTCATGGAAGCTAAGATACCAGGTTACTGACGCTGCTGTCACTGTGAGAAGGGAGAATATTGACAGTGATGCGAGGTGTTATTGACAAAACGGCAAACAACCAGAAGAAACTCCTGAAATGTCGTCTTGATGTCTGCTGGGATCGAGGGAACCATGTTGTGTTGTGAAGGCTCCAGTTGAAGTCAAATTTTTCGTTTTCGGTCTAAAGTAAGAGTGTCAGGGATTGTTGTGTTGGTAGTAAATTATGGTGTCGCAATTGTGTTTCTAAATTGGAAATCAATAAAGCTTTACATTTTTGATACCAAACTTAAACTCATTCTGATGCCGTGATGCTTTACAGCAGGAAGATTTAGGTTTCCTTCTGGTCTTTAAACTGGTCATTTTTTACAATCTGAATCTATTGTACCTAAACTAGAAGTATAATATGAGCTGCATCCTTTTTTGACTTAATCACATGAACTAATTATATGAGAGCCAGAAAAATCCAACTCCTTTATATTCATTTATTCATTTTCTTTATAGTGTTATGTTTCATTTCTTTGGATATTAAAGGAAGAGAACATTGTTCCTATACTGCCTGAAACTCCTGGTTTGGAGTCGGGCCTTTACTTCTGTAACTTATGTGCATCACTATGTAACGGGTGTTATATGAATATACAATTTAATATATTCATTATACCACTGCTGCTGTATTGGTGTTATTTTAGATGCGAGTGCCAGCGGATGTATCGCAGTCAGGTAACGTATTTATATGTAATTTAATTTGTGATATATGTTATCGGACCCAAGCCCAGGAATGAATTATATTATATAAACATCTTTAGGTGGATAGTCTGGTTTGTTGTTTCAGGTTATCAGAGGAATCACTAGACTGTCTCACAAACACTTAAAAGCACCTTGTAGTAATTTTAAAGTATTATTTTCAACTACGACCCCTCAAAACAAGTATGAACCTGAAAACTGGCACAATATGGCCTCTTTAAAGTGATGTTGTTGTCCCTGGTTGTCATACCGCCCCTGTTTACGCACTGTGGCACTAATCACCCCTCATACAGCCGTCGACGCACCGCTGTTCTCGCGGATTGGACCCCGCGTGTCTCCGCCCCTCCAGCGGATGGATTTACCGCAGCCTGCTGCAGACGAACCAGAGAGATCAGCTGAGCAGATGTTCAGATGCACCTGCTCTGTCAGCACGTGTTAAATAACTCAATATCTGAATATTAGCCAATAAAACCGCGTTTTTTAACCATTTGACGGGTAACTCCCGAACTTTATCGATATGTCCGTTAAAAACAAATCGTCAAAGTGAGATTTTTTAATAACAGAGCATCCGCGTTCTCATAACCACCCTCCACACCTTAACACCGTTGTATCGGTAGCTGCAAACCCGCCTTCTGTGCGCCCTGCTCCCGCCACCAGAGCAGCGATGCCTCCCGGTGTTGTGACCGCGCCACGGAGCTCGTCGCCCGGCTGCTTCTGCGCCTGCTGCGGGGGGAAGATGAGACCGCGTTTCGCCGGGAGCCCGGTGATCTCACGGGGGGAAATTTATCAGCTGTAAGTTGCATGAAACCAGAGTGTTGTCTGTGTGGACATATTGAACTGTGGAGAGCAGGAACATCTTCTGCTGCTTCATGCCAGCTGTTAGAATCAGACTGTTCCAGATGCTTTCTGACTTGCAGCTCACTTTATCCTGCTTTCATATATTTCCTAACTCTTATCCTGTATGACAAAGGCATGTGGTTTTCCCATGATGACTCAATGGGAAGGATGTGACAGCCAGTGGCTGCAGGAAGACGTTTCCTTCCCTTTGCTGCCTGTGAAATGTCTGCCAGATGCTACACTCATCTGCTCACATGTACCCTCCTCCACCCACCCTGTTTTTATTTTAGATGTGCTTAAAATGCGTCCTGCAGGAAGGCACACAGTGTACCTGAGATGGATCGTGAATCGGAGGATGTAATTAGTCTGTCAGCCGCGTGTCTTCAGAGATCCAAAGCCACGAATGATGATGACATTTATTGGCAATTTCGGTTTTCTTGATCAGCCAAGTGGAGACGTAGTTTGTCTGCACTCGGCCATTATTCACTGTTGTATAAGACAGCTGTCAGGTGTGTATTTATACCTGGTGAGAGAGTGCTGTCGGCCTCTCACCAGGTACAGGGCTGAGAGATGTGCCAACCAGAATACAAACCCCATATTTATATATTTTATTTATTTTAATTGATGCAGTAAATGAAGCAGCGGTTTTTTATGTTCTAGTTTCATCATTTGCTGGTGTTGATGCTGTTCCTGGTGTGCTGTTGAACCCTCTGTTGGCCTGGGGAGGTTACAGAGGCTTCTTTTCCTACTTGAAAGTAAAAAAAAAGGTTTGCTTGGAGCCAGTTATGCTCGCTGCGTACCCCAGATCCAGTTTTATGATGAACGTTTCTAAATTCACCATGAGAGAAACTGGGTGTGACGTGCGATACGTAGGTTGAGACTGTTTGGAAAAAGTTATAACAGCAAATTTGTTGATGTGAAATCTCTAACATCCATTCCCTCTAATTAAGGAAGGTAACTGGATACTTTTTAAAGCCTCTGTACTGAAGCTGCGGACCGTCTAATGTCACTTCTGTAATTACCGCTGTCCGTTCCCCTTCACCTCCGCTCCTCTTCTCCTTCGTCCTAACAACAGATGATGACAAAATGGGACCTCCTATCACTGATAGGCCTCTCCTAGCCTTGGCCTATATTTACCATTGGCCCCAGTAAGGAGTGAGAGTCAGTGATGAATGGTGTCAGTGGCAAATTTGCAGTAAGGTTGTCACCATGTGAGAATTTTAAAGAGTCAAAGAAAACATAACCGATGCTTCTTTTGATATTAAAGCAAAAAGAATAAAGTTAATGTTATTTTTTTTAAATAAACAAGCTGCACACATTGGTAGCACATAAACCACAATGGCAAAGCAACGCTAAAATCAAAGGAATTCATCTTAAGTCCATTACATAAGCGATTGTTGGGAGTGCCGTGGTGCCAAGTAGCTGAGCTGGAGGTGCCGCTTCATGGCAGGTAGTTGTGCAGTTATGTGCCATAAATGACTACCGTCTCAGTCAAAGCCAGATAAGTTCTAATGGCCCGTAGAGTAAAAAGATAAAAACTGCCTGTAGGTCTGCTAGTTGGAGAAAGGGCAAAGGTTCATGTGAACTGGAGGCCGTTTAAATGAGTGTTGGTTTGTTTTCCTCTGTAACTTAGTGTGTCGTCGTCCGAGCCCTCCTGTCATTTTATGTCCAGTTCAGTTAAGCCAGCCCATTATTGGAACCAGCTGCTGTTTGTCTTGAGCTCATAAAGGCTCGTAAATCTCACATTTATTATGTTGTATATGACGTTTGTGCAGGATGTTGTGTGTTTTGTAAGAAAACAGAAGATTAAGTCACCATTATTGAAAATGCATTCAGCTTTTTAGATGAAGAAATCCTTCACACTCAATATTCAGCAGATGTTTTTTTTTATGCTGAAGAATGAAAGCTTACACAACAAAGTGTGTAACTGTGTCAGCATTATGTCTCCGAAGCTTCAAGATGACAACACAGACAGTTTAGTCTGGAGAGTGAATTGTCATAAAACAGCGGAAACTCCTGTCACAAGTTCACACAGCCTGTGGTTATGTCTTTATATTGCTTGTTTTTGCAAATGAAAGAGTTCACCAACACATGAGATGGAGAAAAGCACAAAATGCCAACAATTTAGTACTTGAGACTGTGTTGTGTTTGGCATTTTTACTTGGTTCTTTCATTTAAAAACAAATATTTTAGTTAGACTCAATTGTAGTGTGTTTTATTGTCGGGTGAGCTGTTTAAAGGTGGTAATCACTCGCTTTATTCTCTCCCTTCTTTTCTCTCCTTCTGTCCAGCATCAGTGAAAGTTTCCTGACAGTTAAAGGAGCTGCTCTCTTTTTACCTCGAGGAAATGGCTCCTCCCCCTCGTCTGCCTCTCGCTTCTCACAGCTCCGCAGCAAACATGCAGGTGAGGCGACGGGTCGGCAGAGAAACTGTTTGACTGCATCTCACGTTCGTTGACACCGATCAGACTTGTGTTTTAATTCCTCCACTAGGAGACATCCAGCAGCATCTACAAACCATGTTCACACTCCTCAGACCAGAGGACAACATCAAACTGGTGCGTAAACACTCTCACACACACAAAGTTCAATCTTAACGTTGTCGATCGACTTGCAAGACGATCAGCTTTGTTTTATTTTCTGATCCAGGCGGTTCGGTTGGAGAGCGCCAACACTCAGATCATCCGCTACATGGTGGTGGTCTCAACCAACGGGCGGCAGGACACTGAGGAGAGCGTGGTGCTGGGAATGGACTTCAGTCCTGTAGATAGGTGAGGCAGAAACACACACACACCATCTACACCTGGGAATAAAAAGTGACCTGGATATGTTATCAGCATAATTAATAATCCAACCAGGTGCAATTGGGGTGTGACATGTACCTTCCTGTTTTGCACAAAGGTGTAACATGCAGGTTAATTTTTTTCCCCCTCCTAGCTCGTGTTCTGTTGGGCTGGTTTTGCCGTTATGGAGCGACACATTGATACATCTGGACGGAGATGGGTAAGATACACACTTAAATCGCCGGGCAAACACACACCAAACACTGTGCTGCTGGGATGACTGGCTGTGTTTTATTAATTTCACCTCTCTCTTCTTGCTCTCAGGGGTTTCAGTGTGTCAACGGATAACAGAGTGCATGTGTTCAAGCCTGTTTCTGTGCAGGCCATGTGGTGAGTCACACTCAATTAATCACACGCCTTGGAAGAAATAGATTTCTGCCCTTAAATTCTATGCAAGTGTTCATCTCGGTATCCATTTATTGGAAAGTCTCTTTTTTTGTCATGATGTTGAACTCTCTCCCCCTCATCGCCTGCAGGTCGGCCCTCCAGTCTCTCCATAAGGGATGCGAGGTGGCTCGTTGTCACAACTACTTCCCAGGCAGCTTGTTCCTCACCTGGGTCAGCTACTATCAAAGCAGGGTCTCCTCAGACCAGGTACGCATCAACGAGTGGAACGCCATGCAGGACGTGCAGTCACACCGTGCCGATTCGCCCGTGCTCTTCTCTGATATGTGAGTGTGTAGATCATCTTTTCTTTTTCATTTCTTACTTTCTTCCTTTTGCTATCATTTCAATATGTTTGTGATTATTTATTGTGTGTTGTCCATGATTGAATTTAATGAACATAGTACCAAAAGGTAGGTTTGTTATGTCTCTTCTATATGATGTACTGTATGTTGGCTGAAACACTTTATTTATGGAATTGGACTTGCACTTATTGTATTTCATGTTATTTCTGCAGACCGACAGAACGAGAGCTGACAGAGCGTCAGATCAAAAACAGTTTGAGGGAAATCATGATGCAGAAAGACCTCGAGAATGTCACCTGCAAAGAGGTGAGTCGGTGCTGCAGATGCTGGATTTGTGTCCGTTTTAGTCATCAGCATCTGAACTTCTAATGCCTGCTTTTCAGGTTTAGATTTGCTGCTTTGAGATTGTAATCTGTTTCTTGCCTGCTCTGTCTGAATACGTTCTGTAGATCCGAACAGCGCTGGAAATGCACATGACGTGCAACCTCCGAGAGTTCAAGGAGTTCATCGACAGTGAGATGATTACCATCCTGGGCCAGATGGACAGTCCTACGGAGATCTTTGATCACGTCTTCTTGGTAGGTTGAAGACATTATGGAGTACCACTGCTGCACTTGGCCCCAATGTTTGTCTCATTACACTGATATCCACATGATGAGGAACTGCCAGAACACAGTTGTTCAGTACAACAGGCTTAATTCATGTCTGGGGAACCTGGTAAAACATGAGATTGTCTTTTTTTAAATTCCTCGCTAATTTTAAGGTATTTTGTTGTTGTTTATTTTGTGCACATGGACGTCAGACAGGCCTCGCAACAGGATTTAAGCATTATGAAAAGCTCAGCTGAAGGCTCTGAACTAGTCTGACTTTTGCTGTTGTTTCCTGCAGGGATCGGAGTGGAATGCATCCAATTTGGAGGAGTTGCAGAAGAGCGGGTAAGGAGGGGGACACAGGACAAACTGCACTGAAGTCATGATTAACAATCATTTTGACAATATTCCCATTCCTGTCTTCTCCCTCAGGGTTCAGTACATCCTGAATGTAACGAGGGAGATCGATAACTTCTTCCCCGGTGTGTTTGAGTACCACAACATCCGTGTTTACGACGAGGAGGCCACCGACCTGCTGGCTTATTGGAATGACACCTACAAATTTATATCAAGAGCCAAGTGAGTTTGACATGACTGCATGTTTCATTTTGAGGAGTTAGCTCCATTGTGAAAAACTGCTAAGTATGTTTGATTCTTCATATCCACTCCAGGAAAGCAGGATCCAAGTGCCTGGTGCACTGTAAAATGGGAATAAGTCGCTCTGCAGCCACAGTGATCGCGTACGCCATGAAGGAGTACGGCTGGGATTTGAAAAAAGCCTTTGATTACGTCAAGGAGCGCCGAACTGTGACCAAACCGAACCCCTCATTTATGCGACAGCTGGAGGAGTATCAAGGCATACTGCTGGCCAGGTACCCTCAGATACACACACAGAAACAGATCTCATGTGGATTTGTGGCCGTAGCGTGAACACAACGCAGCATCGACTGCATGATTGCAAAGCTAATGAGATTAAACCGTTCAACTGGATGAAACATAAAGGCACACATGGCTAACCCACTTTAAAACCGCTCGATTACATAATCTTTATGGATGACTTTAATGTGCATCCTACATTAAAAAAGGTGCAGATGCGTATATTTTAAAAAAATAACCTGAAGAAAAATGTCTCTTGAACTGTTAAATTCTCCACTGTCTTTCCTTTTGAAACTGGACAGGTTAGCGTACACCTAGCGTACGTTTATTTACAGCTTTATGCTAAAAACCAGCTGCGGTAAAGGGGGTTGATGTAAACTGAAAACAAAGATCAGTCAATCAACCTTTATTTATACTTGAGAGATCACTGAAGTGTGACCCTCATTTACAATGACGCCGAGTCAAACAACACAAAGAAAAGGAAAAAAAACAGTCACAAGGAGAAACACTGACAGCAGTCCCACAACAGGCCAGGAGAAAAGACAAAGCCATTAGAAAATAACATTTTACATTATTTAAATTCTTATCAAATTACCTGATAACATTCACTCACATGAAACCCCAAAAACTAATGGGAATTAAAATTAAAAAATATAGCAAATAGACTGAAAAGAAGTTAAAAGTCTAAACCCTTTCATGTAACGTACAGTTATTTGCTTTATTTTTAATAAATGATATTTATTTGTGCAGATTTAAAGTGCATTTCATATGAGCATACTATTTCTCTGTAACACAACACATTTAGCATAACAAGCCTGTAAACCAAGTATGTGCTTGTTGATTTATAAGTGTCTGCATAAAGAAGATGACAGTGAGATGAAAATACTCTAAAACAAGGTGTTTTTTCTTTTTCCCCCTCTTACAGCAAACAGAGGCACAACAAACTGTGGCGATCGCACTCTGACAGCGACCTCTCCGAGCACCATGAGCCTCTGTCTAAATCTCACGCCCAACCTCACAGCCTGGGTCACTCCGACCCCCATAACCAGACCGGCAGCACGGCTGGCTCCTCCGTGAAGGAGCTGCTGGAGTCAATGGGAACTCCGAGCAGCACTGGCAAACCAGCACACTCCACCAGCCAGCCTGATACTGGCATCCAGTCCAATCAGCTCAGCTCTACAACCACAGAGGGAGTGGCAGCTGAGGCTCCCTCCCACTCTGCTGTAGTCCAGATCAGCCAGCTGCACTCCCCTTGTCCTGAGTCGTCTGTGTCTCAGTTATCTCCTCCACTCTCCAACGGTGTGTGTCACTCCGAGGAGCAGCCTCCAACGCCTCCTCTCTCCCAGCCAAGAGCCGCCACTGTGGTGCCTGAGCTCCAAAAGACAGACATGGTGACCGTTGCACAGAGTGTTGTAGTCGGCCAGCCTCACCCGCCTCCGTCCTTTCATCACGTCCCCCTCACCCCTGCCCCGTCCCCGACTCCCACCTGCTTGGATGAGGTTATCAAACCGCAGCCGTTGTCCTGCTCTCTGCCTAACATGAAACAAATGCTAGTGTCAGTGCCCGGGCTCATGGCGACACACGCAACAAGCACACACCCGGCTGGACCCCGGTGTCTGTCTGCACCAGTGCCTGTCAAAAACCCAGACTGTGACCAGCAGATGTGCGGCTTGTCTTTGGACGATTTAGCGGCCCATTCTCCCCCCACTAGTGATTTTATCAGCTACCCCAGTGCCATTCCACACGACGGCGAGGTGTTGTTGGGCCACAGTGCAGATCACATTAACTTTTTCAGTGCCAGGGAAAAGTTTAAGGGAATGAGTCGAGATGGTAAAAGCTGCCAGCTGAAGAGTTGTGGCAAGGAACAGCAGCCGCTGCCTCAGGAGGGCTCCGCCAGCGAGGGGAAGGAGGAGGAGAAAAGAAAGGTGAGGCTACTGCAGAGCTGCTGCACGCTGGTTTCTACTGCAAACCCCCAAGCTGCTAAGTTTTGGTCACATAAGTTGTCTTCAGAGCTTCTCCCCGGCTCTGATGAATTATTGGGGGATGTTTGGAGCTGTTGAACCCTCCGCAGTTCAATGTTGGCGAGCTTAGCTGTTGTTATAAGTACAAGGGCGCCACCCGGTGGCACAAAGGGAAACACTCCTTGAGTTACAAAGATTAAACCAGGTCTGCATCTAATGATTATTTTCTTTATTGTTTAATCTGCTGATTGTTTAATCAATTAGTCAATTACTTCTTTGATATATGAAATGAAAGAAAATGATGAAAATTGTAAGTCACTGAGAAATGTGACTTTTCTTAAATTACTCAACTGATTAATCGATAGTTGACAGCTATTCTAAAAATAGATTAATTGATCAATTAATCATTGCAGCTCTGAAATATACTTACTCTTTTATTTGGGATCTCTTTCCTTCATAGGAAATGACCGTCCCTGTGCAGGTCACAGGACCGAAGCCTGCAGGGCACACAGAGGCTTCACCTCACGGCCAACCGGAGCCTCAGGGTCCTGAAGACCAGGAGTCAAGGAGGTCCAGCCGGGAAATAGATGATACAGATGTTTTATCACACATGGAAGCTGAGAATGGCAAACACGAAGTAAAAGACAAAGACGAGGAGGACGCAGCCCCTGCTGGTCTCTACAGCGACTGGACGAGGGGGTCCGTGCGGCGAGTCACACAACAGCTGGAGCAAAGAATGAAACAGGAGCACGAGACTCCGTCACCCTCGTCGTCTCCACCGTCCCTCTCCGGCAGCTCCTCCTGCTCTCTGCAGCATCCACCCAGCATCCAGCCAAATGCCACGTCCAGTCCCCAGGATGCACCCGTCTGCTTGGAGGTGTCAGTAGTCGGCAGCATGCAGGAAGAGCTCAAGGAGGATGATGGGAAGGTTGGATCAGTTCCAGTTGAGATGGAGACACTAGCAAATGATAACAAAAGCACAAAAGGACACAAACTCCAGCCTGCTGAAACTAGATTGCTCTCTACCTCTTCTTTCCACCGCTCCGCTCATTCTCCCTTCGCCTCCGTCAACTTCCTGTGTCTGGAGGGCGTGACGGAGCTCGAATCATGCACAGACTGGGACTGCTCCACAGAGGGACCCTATAGTGACATCATCATGAGGGAGACATGGGAGACTTTGTGTGAGCTGGGTGCCTTCCTGCAGCAGGTGAGCGGGGGAGGAGTGTGCAAGGCCAGACACGTGGACCACGTGTTTGATCTCAGCGGTCGAACCCCTCAGAAGCGAGGCAGCAGTGTCCAGAAGAGGGTCAGAGAGGTGGAGGCCAGAATTCGCCAGGCGGGACTGACCCCTCCGTCCCTGATGAAGCGCTCAGCCTCTCTGGCCAAACTGGGCTGTCTGGAGCTGCTCGCCAACGACCTGAGCGAGTGGGAGCTCAGCCGCTCCTCCTCCTTCGCTCCGTCCTCAGCAGAACCTCTGATCCACACCGTCAGCGACGAGTCCAAGAAGCAGCGGGTCCACAACTCCCCCTCCTCAGATGGCCAGCAGCCAGAAGTCCACGTGATTGACGTGGAGAGGCTTTCTGACGCTGCGGAAACCTCACCACCTCCATCGTCTCCACCATCAAATGCGCAGGGAGCACAGCTGCCCAACTCTGACCAAGACTCTCTGCATTTCTCTGGGCCAACAGTCATGACAACAAGGCAGCAATATGGAAGGACTCATCCACTGAGGCGGCTCAAGAAAAGAACTGTTAGTACCCTTTACCACACCATGTAACCCTCACTGTGTGTGTCTGTGTGTGAGTGTGTGTGAGAGAGAGAGAGAGAGAGATCATGCACACCTGGGAGAAATGGAAATTCATGTTAGATTTATTCAGCAACACAAACCGATGCCTCTTGCCTTAAAGGATATTTTAAGTACTTTGTTTTTTTCCTGCAGATCTGCCAAGAGCTCCTGTGAAATCTGCGCAGTGAGATACTTGTCTCGGTGCAAGAACAGTGAACAAGGCTATGACGGCTCTGGTCAATTGAAATAAAAAAAAAACAAATATGCTGACTGTAATTGGAAGAGACACTGTGTGGTGTAAACACCTTCAGATGACGTTCAAAAAGCAGCAAAAACAATCAGACACAATGGAAACAGGCCTGAGCCTGCACACACACACACACACACACACACACACACACACACACACACACACACTGCTGGTTTCTCCATCATCAACTTGATATTTACTTGATCGCTGTTGGTTGATTTGAATAGTCTGACCTGATGTTCGGTGGAATGTAGCTTCTGTTTTCCTCTTCTCATGTGGGTTCATGTCTTTTTATCAATACATGCTGAGCTGATGTGAAAAATGACGCAGCTGTTCCTCTGGTACAATCTGAGGTCAACGAATCAGTTTAACACTCAGACAGACTCTCAAACCTGCAGATTTGGTTCAAGTGAGGATAAACTTATTCATTTTCATTTTCATTTGGCAGAAATACTTGAAATACTGACACATAGTACCAATCAAAAATCAATTCTGCCACCTTCAGACTGGTTTTAAAGCAGCAGCTCGGTTTGAAACGGATGAATGTTTTTTTTCCCCTGTAGGAAAAGTAACCAGAGCTGGTGACACAGCTGCTTATTGAATCAAACTGCGAAGAGAAGAGGCGTGCTGTTCTGTCTTTTTTTTTTGAAATACAATGTTTGTTTTGACTACACAATACCTCAGTCAGTCCGAACCAAATCTGACCTGCACAACCGTCAGGCTCGGGAATCCTGGAATGTCAGTCAGAACCATTTTTCACCTCGAATACTCGATAAACTGAAGTAAACTCATCTCTCTCGTGTCCTCTCACAGTTCCGATGCCACTCAAAACTCGACATTTTTCTGTATGTATTTGTGTGTGTGGGAGACGGGGGGAAGGTTCGGGGGGTCGGGAGGTGAAGGCAGAGTGTATATTTGTGAGTTTCCTGCCGTGTTTCTCTTTGAGATGTAAAGGTCTATATTGTGAGTGTCGACATTTTAGGAGCTGTACATGTTTTTATATCTGGTTCGTGTCTGTGTGTGTGAGTGCGACTGTGTAGCACAACTTTACCACGTGGGTGTGTACATTTTATTTTATTTTTTAAATTGAGCGTTTTTTCTCTTTTGTACACATTTGTAGGAGTGTGCCTGTGACTGGCAAGTGAAGTTTTCTCTGCAGTCTATCAGAAATGTCTGTACAGGGAGGTCTGTCATACATGCACTTTACTCCCGTTTTCTTTTTAATGTTTTTTTTAATGTATGGTTGCTACTTTTGGTGAGCATGCTTAGGTGGTAGCAGCTGTTGGGTATGTGTGTGTGTGTGCGTGTGTGTGTGTTGTCAAAAACTGACTTTTTTTTGGTTTTGTTTTATTTTAAACTATCATTGTAAATAGACTTTTATATCCTGTGCTTCAACTGTGACCATTAAACGATGGAAGTTACTGAGTGTTTCGCTGTGAGTCTATAAGTGATGATTGAAACAACAGGCGATAACGGTGTGTTTTAAGATTTAGAGTGTCAGAAAACAGTTAAACAAAATGTTCCTCACAGTTTCACAGACCGTGACTTCTTCAAATTGCCAAAGTCTTACATTTATACAGATCTGTCAACACTGATCGTTTCAGCTCTATTCAGTGAACGTCTTCACAATTCCTTGTTTCTTCTTCAGTGTATTTTGTTTTCACAGCATGGTGATTGTTTGTCCTCCTTTTTATGAGGTGAGTATTTTCTATGTCTTTTGAGAAAACGCACAGAAGTTTTCAGTTTGTTCATGTTGATCTGCATTTACGTCTCTATGATTAATTTATGAGTTATAATCCACCGTACGTATTGTCAGCAGAGAGTAGTTTCAGTTAAAACTGCAACTTAAATTAAAATTCAAAAGAAAGAAAGTTGAGTAAACTCATGATTTCAAGGCAATAAACTTAGTTTAAAGTAAAACTTAAACTCCTAAGATCTGGAATAAATTAAACATTTTGCTGACCTAAAATCTTTTGTTGAGCTAATTTACTTCTCTTCTGCACAAAACAAAACAAAACAAGAAATCGATATTTGAAATCAGTTTTCAGGTTGGAGATGTTAAAGGCTCGGCCACAGTGACATGACATGACATTCTAAACATTTGAGCCAGAAAATCTCTTCCCCTTTTTTTTCAACAATTTTTAAAATACAGATTTTTTGGTTGAGGAGTATTTTGCAGGAACACTTGAGTTGATACACAGACAGGTTTTTTTTATGTATCTTAATAACTGCAGTCATAACAAACATTATACAACATGTTGGTATTCTGTGTTATTGTCAAACTTTCTCCTGTCACTGCTGTTAAGTCTGAATCTTCAGTTCAACACACACAGAGTATGAAACCCGGTGAGTGCAGTAAAACTGTTGGCCGGTTGTTCCTCTGATTCTCGGTTCTTTTTGCTCCAAGCAGCAGGAAACACGACGTCTCTGAGGGACTTTATAAAGATCTGTTCTGTGAGCGACAGTGATGAAGGAACACAGAATGACTCCAGTCCCTCCTTCAGGTATCCAGGTATGTTCAGACTGTACAAGGTGTACAACTGATATCAAGCTCTCCAGTAACACGGTGAGAAAACAGCACAACGACAGGTGAAAGCTGTGCAGTGGTGCGATGTAATATCTACCTAAATATTGTCCTTAAAGGGACGCTGAAGTTTTGGCGAAGAAAACTCAAACTCAGATATATTAATTTTTTACATAACTGAATAAATACGCTGTTCTCAGAGGAATATAAGGTCCCAGAATGGAGGCAGGGTCCGCCACATATAAACAAAGTAAAACAATATGAGACTGTGTTGTCCTTCAAAGTCAGATTGTTTATTCAGTTATGAAAGTGAAGAGTTTGTGTATTAAGTGTGTTAAGTCTTAAAAGAAATTAAGATCATTCTCTTCTGATTTAAGATATCTTCCGCACAACTACATACTGCACCTTTAAGTTCACATGTTGGATTATTACATTCACTTGTGTTGTTGTTGGTGCAGAGACATTCTTTAATTAAATCTTATCTCATGCTCGTGTTTATTTCCAACCTGCTCTACAAACCAGTGAGCTCTCTCCATCTGACACACAAAATACTTTGGTTGCATATCAAGAAATCTCCACCTTCAGCTAAAGTGGAGCCCTTGAATGCAGCACCAGGCTCACCGGTGTGTGGTTTCATTTACCTGTCTAATATCCCACAATCCTTTAAGCCACAGCTCCTCTGTTAGAGTCCACCAGTTGTGGCACCGACCCCCGGGGACGCGCCGGCCCTCAGTGCCCGGCGCGCGTCACGTTTCCCTGCACTGACAGAGCTTGTTCCAAAATAGACGGCACTCACCCTACACCCACCCACCACCTCCTCCTCCTCCTCCTCCTCTCTCCCTGCACTGTCCCGCTACTCTCCCCCTCTCTCTTTCCCTGCCGAGGAGCGTCACGCAGTTGTCCAGTGCGTCTCCTCAGCAAAGTCCGCAACCGACTCCAGCAAAACGCACCACGGGGACTATCATTTAATACGGAATAAAAGCAGCAGAGGGAGGAGGAGCAGGAGGCGGAGGACATACAACAGACACCGTGAGAGCTGTCCAGGGAAGAGGGGTCTCCCCAAAACCTGAGGTGAGCCGTCTTCTGGACGGTCTGTCCTAATATGTGTGTCAGTGTCGGTGCTGCAGTGAGGTGAGAGGTGCGTCAGCTCGCCTGCTGCACTGCTGGAGAGCAGCGAGCGCGTCCTCACCTTTGGAGATTCCAGTCGGTACAGTCGGTGTGATTGTGCACTTTTCTTGAGTCGTGCATGGCAGCTGTGGGCTACTTATAAAAGCACGTTGCACATTGTACGCTCCCTCCCTCCCCTCCTCCCTCCTTCACACCCCCGTCGCCCCCCTCTCAGCCCAGGTCCCTGTGTTTGTCCGCGTTTATGTGTGTTTGTGCGGGCCGTGCGCACTGGCCGGTTACATTTACGTTCATTAGCGGTGGAGCGCCACAGAAGTGCGTCGCCTTCATTCTGGGACTATTTAGGATCCGGGCCCCGGGTGGGCGGAGCGGCCGGCCCGGGTGGGACAGCGCAGTTTGTCATGTCTATATTAGGAAAGTGGCAGTGTCATTCTTTCGCTCTGTCTCGGCTCTCCATAGCCGCGCCATGCGCCTCAGAGGAGGGCTTTCTCATTAACCTGAGGCAGAACCAAAGGAGCAGAACCAAAAGAGCATGCCCGAGATTCTGTCAACGTTTAACTTATTTAAAGGTGCACTCTGTAGTTTTGGGGAAGACATTTTAATCAGAGGAGAGACAAAATCTTCACTGACTGATTTGTATTTTTATTTTTCATGCCCAAACAAACAAACAAAACAAAAAAACAAACCCTCAACCAAATAAACACAGTTTCATCCTGTTTTAATGTGTTTACAGGTGGCGGACCCTGCCACCTTTCCAGCTTCAAATCTTGTTTTCTTCTGAGAACAGTGTGTCTATTCAGTTATGCAAAAGTTTAATATTTACTTATTAATATTGCAGATTTCCCAAAATATATAACTTCTCAGATCGTTGAACGAGATCTTCTCTGTTCAAATCTCACTTATTCCATTTCAACGAGGCAGCTTTTTAATATAGTGAACAATTTATGTAAACTTTAAAGGTGCAATTTGAACATAATAATTAACCAAAATGATCAACAGGATGAGACGACACGACAGTTTTGACGGTATGTTAAAGACGTCTATGTGCTGTACTGCTGAGATATCTTACTGAACCAGCCCTGTGCCAGAAAACCTCGGTCCAAACCTTCTGTGCAAGCTGTGGAAACACCAACACTCCCCTGGTAGTCTAGCTAACTGCACTGCTAACTGAGCTAGCTAAGAAAACAGCGTTGCAGCACTTTCCTAAACAACAAGCAGATGGAGACTTGGAAACATTAAACAAACTATACAGCCTCATGACTTTACATCAGCATGACAATGGGGTAGATGGTTGGAATTTCTTTTTTAGGTGAGCTTACCCTTTAAAAGCCACCCACGATCAAGGTGTTTTCATGTTAAAATCAGATGTAAGGTGTGGAAAATGTAAAACGTAAGGGCTTTAAAAGACTTTAATAGACGTCTGTCTGTTGTCTTGACTCCTAAGATGGAAAAACATGTAATAATTTTAACAATACTGTCAAACCATCTCTGACACAGCAGCAAAATAAGAATATATCGTATGTGTGATATTGCGTTTGCCCTGAAATGCCCCACAGCTGTCTCTCCTGAAGTGGCCACTGGAATGTAAATCTCTTGATAACAGAGAACTTCCAGGAACGACGCCGGAGCTTCTGTCCTCTCATCAGCCTGGTTGAGTCGTGTATCCCACAGTCGTCACGTCCAGTTTGGGATTAAATGTAGAATATTCCTTTTGTGAGAGTGATGACAGTTTGAGTTCATGATCATCCGCTAAACAAGAGGAAGAACTCTGCTGCATTCATCAGGTCTTCAGGGACTGGTGCAGGCCTACTTCTAGATGTGGGTTTTTAGTTTTTGCCTTATGTAAGCCGGCACAGTCCGAGAGCGTATGTTAGATAAGTTTCAAACTACATATTCTCACAGGGGTTGTATCACATGGATGTGACTGAATGTAACTGCTGTGCTTCACTCTGGGCTTGTGTCTGTCATGTATTAAGTTCTCACAGGCTTTTATCTGCTCTCTGCGTCTTAGTGTTCGTCTTTGATGTTTGGCCGTCACATAGTGTTCGGTGGGACAATCAACTATTAATATCTGCACTGATGGCAGGCACTGTTATAGAATATCTCCTGTGTTTGGGAGGATTACGGCTTGTGACAGCCGCAGAACAGCGAAATGTCAGTCAACAAACAGCCTAAAAACACATTACAGAGTTCATTAATCAGAGAAAAGCTGACAGATTTTAAAGCCACTTCCATTTGGACAACAACAAACTAAGAAACAGCATAGAATAGACAGCATGCCACCAGTCGAATTTATACTCCAAACCAGCAGAGGGCAGCATAATAGCGGAGCAACCGCTAACTGTAACTGCTGTTAGCCAGTTAGCTTAGTTAGCTGTGGAGGTAGCATTCCAGACAGAGCGCTGGCAGTGTTTCACCGCTTGCACTGGAGCTTTTAACCCACCGGGAGGCGGCTATCAGGCCAGGGAACCAAACTGGAACTACAAACAGCCCCAGAGAACGACAGAAAACAGTGTTTGATGACAGTATGGAGGTGATTTACAGCAACGCTCACTTCTGGCACGACAAAGACGAGGTGTGTTCATGCAGGGAAACAAGACTGAGGTCCGTACCTACCTCCAGAGGTCTGAGCTATACTGATGGACTCTAAAATGGTATTATGAGACAGGCTGGGCTGTGGCTAGCTTGTTAGCATGCTAACTGTGACAGAATGCATAGATATCTTTGACATAATATCAGAAATGTTATTTCTTCTGTTTAAAATGTATTTAGTTTTTCAATGTTTCAAACAAAAATGTATTTCTATTGCACCTATTAACGCCCTGTGCTGGTGTGGTTTGATCAGAGTCGATTGATAGTGATGGTAATGTGTACGATTTTTGATTGGTCCATGGAAGTAGATGACATCACATGTGTCTAATTGAAAGAGCACAGAGGAAAAATACATCACAAATACAGAAAACTTTGACTTTGACCCCATCGCTCACAATAAGAAGAGTAAAAAAGGTTTTCAAGCGTATTGAGTGATATGCAGCGTGAACGGACTGTAGGCTTCCATCAGTCAGCGAAAACAAAATAAATTCAGTCCTTGCCAGCATGTCAGACAGAATATTTCATCTGTTTTATGTAGCTGATTGAAGAAAATATCAAACAAGAGCAAACTGTGCTGTCTTTTTTCATAAATAAAGAGCTTGGAAGCGCCACAGAGCTGCTGATTCATCTTCAAACTTGGAGATCGATGACAGAAAACACAGGAGAAAGCTGCTCTAAGCAACAGATGAAGACATTTAGAAACACCATTCAGCAATCTGCCTCAGTGACAGAGACAACGACAGACTGTTCAGTGTAGGAGGAGACATAAAGCACTGAATGTACAGAGACTGCAAATATTGTGACAGTTCAATTTTGTTAGGTCGTTTTTTTCTCGTTTCTAGTCGTTTTTTGTTTCTTGACCATCCTTTTTTCCACCTCTCATCCTCTCGCCTCTCCTTGTTCCCTCATCTATCTTCCTCGCCTCAGCCATGAGTCGCAGCATCGTGCGGCAGAGCAAGTTTCGCCACGTCTTTGGCCAGAACGTCAAGGCGGAGCAGGGTTACGATGACATCCGGGTCTCCAAGGTGACGTGGGACAGCTCCTTCTGCGCCGTCAACCCAAAGTTCCTGGCGGTCATCGTTGAGTCCAGCGGCGGAGGAGCGTTCCTGGTCCTGCCCATCTCTAAGGTCAGTGAGGCCACCGAGTCGAAACACAACAGAGTGTCCATGAGTTTAAGTGTTCGTGTCAAATGGCCACTGGCGAAGAGACGATGATTTCATAAATGGTTTGTCAGGTCTTTCTATCAGCGATGACTGCATACAGGCATCAGAAGCAACAAGGAGAAAGAATAAGAGGAGAACTTTTCAGGGAAAGAGGTAGAAAAGAAAGACAAGTAAAAATAGTTTGCATCAGCCCTGTTTAAAAGCTCGTCTCAGTAACTAAAAGCTGTGTGATGTTTAGTTATAAGCAGCTATAACACAGTTGATGATGTGTGAAAGAATCAGCAGGCTGTAGTGGTGAGGGTGAAGAAAAGGACGGCCAAAGACTTTGGCAGACAGCTTGGGGTCAAATCCTCCGAGGACGGGCCGAAAAGGTTAATGTAATTCAGAAAACAGCGCCAAGTCACGGTGTCAGCAGTGTGATGGTGCAGTTTTAAGGCTGCTGTTGCAGAAGAAACATATTTTGGTGTAACAGTTTGATTTGAGTGTGTTCTTCCTTGTAGTAGCAGAGGGTATATGTTTTAGAAGGCTTGGGAGGGAAGGACTCCATGATTGCTAAAGCAGACGAACAGTGACAGAAAAAGCAACAGGTTGAGACAGATCTGACGTTTTGGTGTGGAGCCTCGTGAGAATAACAACATCGCCTTAAAATAAACATCAGAAAGACAAAACTAAAGCTGCTAATCCGGTCTTACAAAGTGAAATCAATTCATTTAGTTGTTTATTACATTTTAGCGATTTGAACGGTTAAAATAAATAAATGGAGCAGGCATACAGTGACATGTACCAACAAAAAAATTATGTAAAACATCAAAGGAGACCTTCGATCTTGAAAGTTAAATGGGTCAAAGTGAAGAGAAGCTCTTCTCTCCCACAGAGAACACTGTTCTTTAAACGCCTCGTCAGTAGTCCCGCCTTCAATTATGTGACTTTGTGACATCACACATGTCACACATTTGCATAATTAATGGTTATTTTGGCACGTGAACATTGATTTAGCACAGCTGCTCTGTTGTTAGAGGTGCTGGCTCAGGTTTGTGTGAGCTGACCAATCAGAGGTGACTGGATACTCAGGAGGGCGGAGCTTAAAGAGACAGGAGCTAAACCTGTTCTAGTAGATACACAGAACAAAGTCATGAACCTGAAAATGAGCTTAATATATCGCTGCAGCTGCTGTAATCAACCTCGTCTGCAGCACTTCAGTTGAGCTGTGAGACGCTTTCAGCTCAGCAAGTTTCATACTTTTCATGAATTCGAAATGAGTCGGAAAATATGAATTTAATTGAATTGTTGGAGTGTTATTATAGGACAATAACGAGGGCAATGAACAATCTTTCATTTCCTGAGTTGAAGACTTAAAATTTAGAAATGTCATGACTGTAACGAGGTCATCTCCGCTCAGACTCATCAGCACGTCAGCGGCCGTAATTACTGAAGAGGAGCTGGATGAGTAACGCAGAGTGTTTTGGAGACACGGGGAAATGGATGTGATTATGTGCCGGAGTCACAGACGTGCTATTAATACACGCCAACGTGCTCTCCATCCTCCATCTCCCCCCTCCGGGTCCCCAACAGGCCACAAGAAAAACTCCCCTTTCAACGCCTCGTCACTCAGCTATAAATACACCTCTCTAGGGGTGTGTGTGTGTGTGTGCGCGTGTGTGGAGGGAGTGATATCTCAAAAGGTGATACACATGTTCACATAGTTAGAACAGGGAAACATGGAATAACCTAGAAGGAGCCTAATGATTTTAGTCTGTGTCTGTTGTTTCCTGGAAGTCCACCATGAAGCTGAGGGACTCTGCTAGACTCGAGCCAACCAGAACGTTCACGTTGTTATCTATCTCACTATATTGAATTAAAAGGTTTCTAGGGCTGGATTGCCAAGTGGCCAAAGTGGGAAACTTCTTCAGGGCTCCCAAAAACAGTCTCACTTCTAGAGGGAGAGCAAGAAGTGGGCGGTCAGTGTGGGTCAGACAACAACGTCTTACCACGCAACACTCTGATAGGATTGTTCTTTCAACAGTCAAGCTACAGTTTGGGCCAATAATCTTTACAGGTTCCATTTTTTGATCGTATCCCATCAGCAGATGGAGTTTGGATGGTTGTTAAGTTATCGCTCTTTTACATCATGTCCTTCATGTTGGCTTAAATATTTTGTCTGACTCTGAATTCTTGATCTCGGGAGCAGTAGTTGAACGAACTTGTCTTTTCCTAAGGTCCATTTGCACAACCAGTCCATAAAACATTCAGATTAAATGAACTTTAGGGTGAGGTTGTTTTGTCGACTACTGTTCTGACCGGTTTCACATTGAAATAAAACTTCAGAATGTAAATAACATTTAACTTCCAGCCTGCTTTTAATCGACATCCCTGACTCCAGAAAAAGTTGGTGCACTGTGTAAAAAAAAAAAAGTGATCATGTTAATCCTTTTGGACTTACAGTTAATTGAAAACAACACAAAAACAGTGTTTAACCTCATCAAATTCATTTTTGGCTTTTGTAAATATATATAATGTTTGATACAAGTTGGGACGGGAGCAACAAAAGGCTGGTACAGTTGTGAACGCTCCAGTACGTCCCACAGGTGAACAGGTTCATTGGTTCAACACAGTGTCCCGACTACAAATTGGTGCTTACTTCTCTATTTTAACTCTGTTTTCTACGTCCTAACTGCGTGTCGCTGCTGCCGTGTGTTGCAGACAGGTCGTGTGGACAAAAACTACCCGCTGGTGGTCGGCCACTCCGGGCCCGTCCTCGATATCGACTGGTGTCCTCATGACGACAACATCCTGGCCAGCTGCTCAGAGGACTGTACTGCAATGGTAATGAGAGTGTGTGTGTGTGTGTGTGTGTGTGTGTGTGTGTGTGTTTGTGTTTGATTATATACCGTATAAGTATCTGAGTGTGTGTAGACAAAAAGATGTGAGTGGGAGAGAGAAGTTGCAGATGCATGTGGAGGAGTTTGTTGTCGGGTGACTCAGACGGCAGTCATGGAGGTCATCGCAGCCTTCATCACATCTGCCTGCTCATTGGACGGGTGAAGTGATTCAGACGAGGTATTGCTGTGTCTACCTGTCTTGTCTGTGTGTCTCACTGTCCACCCACCTGTTCCGCCTCATCTCTGTCTCTTCATCAGTCTGCTTGGCCTCGTCATTGTAATGCTGCTCCAACTTGTCCCTGTTTGTGTGTGTGTGAAGTTGGAAATGTTTGGCTCAGTCGGATGTTTTATTTTGTTTCTACAGCATGACGTGTTCCCCAGACTCTCATGTCTCTGCTCAGTGATACGTAGCTCTGCCTACGTTAAAGGAGCTCTGTGCAGCATCCGCGTCAGACAACATCTCTAAGCTAAAGTCACATCCAGAGTCCTTCTGAAATAAATCTACAGTCCAGCGGCATTTAACAACTTTTACAAATCGTCCACAGGCTTGTATAGACAACCGTGTTTCACGTCACATTATAATCTGTTCACTATAGCTAATAAAAGACTGATAATACATGGTAATTGCTACAAATTGTTCCATAGAGCCCTTTTAAGTCTTCTGATATACATTCAGTATCCTTTTGTCAAAACATCTCAGGCCGTCCTGGACGATATGATACTCACTCACAGGATGTGGAGAAAAGTTTTAATAATCATCATCAGTCTGTGGTGATTATAAATCTGTCAGTGGTTTCTTTAATTTGGACAAATGGGTGACAGTGTAGTCTCTTTTCCGTAAGTGAATAAACAAGCTGAAAATAAGGTCCTGAACACCGTGTGATGCTAGAAAGGTGGCAGGGTCCGCCACATATAAACAAACTAGAAGAGTATGAAACTGCGTTTTTCCTTAAGGTCAGTTTTTTATTCAATCATGAAAACAGAGAGTTTGGTTAATTTGTTTAGGCAGAAAAAAAGATTTTTCTCCTTTTTTGAAGATTTCATCCCTAAAACTACATACTGCACCTTTAACCAAACTGTATTGTTGTTATAAGACATCAGAAGCTTCAGTGCTGCAGCGATGACTGAGTTCAGTCAGCAGGGGTCACTGTGAGGCCTCGACTGCAGGAGGCGAATACAGATGGTTGAACTATTGTTACTGGACATCTGTTGTTAATACAAACTAATGATAATAATAATAACTATAAATTTAATTTGTGAAGCTGAATGACAAGTGAACTGATTGTAAAATCCCTGTATGGCATCTAGGAACTTGTATATAATCGTCCTTTATTAATTCAATTTGTAATCTTCCATCATCTTCCTGCATTTATAAGCACAAGTGTTGAATATTAAATTATGTTATTGAAGAAAGTATCAGTAGAAGAGACGGTGACAGTGATGAGTTACGACATGAAGCAGGAAATGAGGAGCAGGTTTGTGAGTGATGAGCTGCTCCACTGACACAGATGAGGACACATGCGTCACGTGTGACGGCTCCATGTGATCTAGATCCGGGATGTTATCTTCCTGCCCAACTGATTGATTAGTTATGACCTAAAATGTCCATCATAGTCTCAAATGTGTCTGTTTGTCAGTTTGCAATGAAAGAAATCAGGCAGAATCAGAGAATCCTCACATCCAAAGATCCGGAACAAACACATTTTAAGCAGTTTTAATCCAAAATTATGCTGCACAAATACACAATATGTTGTATTTGATGATTTCATTTTATCTTCTCGGCCTAATAGATATAATACGTGACACTTTACATGAATGTGTGTGTTCACAGATGTGTCTCGTGTGTCAGCATGTGTCGCACGCTCACACTCTGGTTTGTGTGAGGACGACACGTCTGTTGACTCAGCATGTGTCTGTTCTGGAGCGCAGTTGTCACATTCGCACACACTCGCGGCGACGTCGCAGGAATCTTTGTGCGATTGAATGATCGAATCGCAGCTTCTCTGATGGCAACAGCTGCTCGGATGCTGTGTGTTTGCCTTTGTGTGTGTGTGTGTGT